>JAODJW010000128.1:456871-472942 GCA_026777045.1 Hyperopisus bebe | reverse complement strand
CCCCCGTGCCTCCTTTATAGGATTACTGATGTTTTGAACTCATTCCATAGTAACAGAAACCACAGTCACCACGACATACTGGTAGGCCCCGTTCCCAAGCATGAGCACACACGCACACACACACAGTCCACATCTTAATATCTTTATGGGGACTCTATTTATTTCTATGGCCATAACTCTATTCCCAGCAATGACAACCTTAATCCCTAACCAGCCCTAATCCTAACCATAAGTAACCAAACAAAATACAAGACTTTCGTATTTTTAGTGTTCTGACTGCAACCACAGATTTTTATAAAACTGAGGTTTAAAAGTTACAGGTTTTTATCACATTGTGGGGAAATTTAGTAATGATTACAAAAACGCACGCACACACACACTCACAGGGGGAATGGCAAGCTTGTAAACTCACAGACATACATTTGCAGTCAGCACCACACATATACGTTTGCAAGGTGAGAGCTGAGCTAGTAAAAAAAAAAAAAAAAAACACACACACACACAGTGCTGGCTCACACTGCTGACTGCTGAACAGGCCAAAATGCCCTGCCAATCAGTTTCCATGACAACCCCATCGCCGTCAGAGCAGCTCTCTGCGATGCTCAGCCCCTCCCTGGGCACCCCCTCTACGCAGAGCGCCCACGTTCCCCGCACAGGCCTCTCTCCTTACAGGCAGGCTGCCCCAGGATCTATGTTATAGTCCTCGTTGCGGCTTTTCTTTCCGCCAAAGCCCCGTTTACCAAGGCACACAGCCATTCTCCCCAGACCCACTCCTTCCCAAGTGCAACATGGAGCCTTTTTCGCTCAGCTAACTGCATGTTTTCATGCTGTGGGCTTCACTGTTATTCTCTAGATCTGAGGAGAACCTGAGGCGTCTGCTCTTTGCCAACCTGGCGGACTTTCACACCATCGCGGAGTAGCCGTCCCCAAGCACCCTGCCGCATTAACCGCCAAATGCGACACGGGCGCGACCCAAGCCGACTGCATGATGCTGTCGACCTGCATGCGGCGGCTCAGCAGAAACTGCATGGCCCTTTGGCGTGACACAGAAACACCACGAGCACTCGGAGTGTGCACGTGCAAGCGGAGAGCTTGGTGTGCGACTTCCTTAGTCTCATGCATGTCAGACTGACCTGCTTTAGACTTCCTTTGGTTATTGGTATTTGCACAGCATCAGAGAAGGCTAACAAAAAGCCATTCATTAACAAAGCAGTGCATTCTGTGTTTGAAACAAATATTCTAAACAGTGAAAAAAACATTTTACGGTGAGAGATTGGTGTAAACACCCTACGTCAAAGACCTACATTCATTTACTCACTAAATATCTTTGTTCAAAGCAACACAGAAGCGAAGCTGATGGCATATGGTAAGCATAAAGCCATCAAGGAGCCAACTTAGGTACAAGTGCAGCTATAGGCCAAGCTTCCAGTGAATGACTATTATTCCAGTGAATGACTATTAAGTGCAAGTCAGCGTCAGAGTGAGAGCTGTGCAGTGCAGTACAGAGCACTGCAAAAACCTAACAGGAGAGCTATTCAAAAGGTAGAGACAAGTGCAAAAATACAACCTTGATGTAGGAGTGCAGGTAGTGGTTCAGGTTATCTTCATGGCACTTAGCGACAATGTGCATCAGAACTCTGCAAAGACCACAGCAAGAACAACAATGACGGCTGATCAGATGTTTTCAGCTGCTTCTTATGACATGCATCAGCACATCAGGACATGTAGACCTTGGTCTCTGACATGGCCAACGGTTAGTGATGCATAAGAGTCAGAGGTGGTGACAGTAACAGGCTGCCAATTCTGTTCATGGCAGTTTTCTTGAGAAGTCACAGTCCAGAGGTTTTAACCTCAATGCATTCTGCCGCATGCAAGTGTGTAACGGTGAGCGGCTGAAACTGTGAGCCCCCCCCCCAACTTGGGGTCAGGCGACTCATGCGGGCAGAGATCTGAGAAGGGAGTCTCGGCGAGACAGAGGGTGACGACAGTGAGGCTGCTGTGATGAGGGGATTGCTGGGGTGCGGAGAAAGGCTGGCTCGCTTCTGCAGTCACTCCCGCATGTGTTTAGATTAAAGTCGGTGTTCAAGGGAGTCTGGATCTGTTTTAAGTTCGTCGCTAGTTCTGGTTTCAAGGTTTCGGTCACGGATCTGTGGATTCCTGTGTCATTGTCACAGAGACGATACTTAGTGACGCGGCTGTATGGTTCCGGCTACCGACCTGCTGGTGGCACAAGTGACCTCGTCACCGTCGTTCTGGACCAGGACCTTGAACAGCTGGTTGAAGAGCACGGGCAGGAAGCGAATGATTACGTGGATGTGCTCCATGCTCAGCAGGCCCTGTAGGATCAGACGGAGTGCACAACAGGGCATTATGAGAAGGCTTGGACAGCAGGACACCCCTCGAAAGCTTGGGAGCAAAGAGATTGGCCAATAAGGGAGATTTTTAGCTTATGCAATGACTCATGCATATTTCTGAGCTGCTGTTCTGTGAAACACTTACAAATTACAAGCGAGAAACCATAACCAAACGCCTTCGGGAGAAAAGTTTATTAGAAGACCAATTTAATATCCAAACTAATATACGGCACAATTCCAGGGGAGACACTGTTCCATTCCCACAGCCCCAGTGCATGCTGGGATTTTCAATTCCAGTTTTATCATCTTGTAAACTGTTTGTAGGCTTTGCAAACTACCCCCAACGCTTCTAATGTAGGTGATTTTAGGTTAGTGATGAAATCATATAGATTTGCTGTAAGACTTCCGTGAGCATGAGAGTCTGAAAGCAGAAGGTCACGCTAGATGCATGAGAGCTGGCGACCCTATTACCTTCAAGGAGCTGATAAAATTCGAGGTAGGGGGCTGAGAGAGGTCCGTCTCTCGATTTTGGCACTCCTGGAAGAATCGGTGCAGGTGGGGGTCCTGCAAAAACAATGAGCATGAGGATGGGCTGAGGAGATAAAGCCAAGGAGGGGCCTAGGGAGGGGCCTGGGGAGGGGTCCGGGGGGCAGTGCCCACCTCACACTCACCTGAGTGTAGACAGTGGACAGCACGTGGGTGCAGACCTTGAATATGGGCTTCCCTCCATCTACCCACTTGATCTCAGGCCCATTTGGCTGTGGACACCACGCAGAGGATGAAGCCACCAGCATAGCGTTTAACGAAGCGAATTACATGTGAGCTGCAAGGCCGGTCCTACTGCCTTCCCAACCAAACCCCACTCACTTTTCCTGATCCTGCATCCTTGGTGTTCAGGTACCCCTGGGGCAGGGTGCAGGACACTGGGATGTTGTGCTCCTGGGAAGTTGGGCGGCCTTCCTTCAGGATGGGCAGCCATGCGTACCCCACTACGGCCAAACACGGAAGACCACAACACACATCACTAAACGCACGATAGAAGTTCTAGGTATCTGGCACTGACCCTCCTTTAGGAAGAGAAATAGAAACTATATATATATATATATATCAGAGGAGCAACTCCATGCAGAGTCTGTGTTAAGCGTCTTTTTTGTGTAAAAGTAAAGTTTTGAGATGGTCATATAAGAGGTTTTCTATGTCACAATCAGAATTTGCAGTGTAGAGGTATAAGAACTGCAATTTGAAGTGAGGTTATTTTAGTTTTTCACCTGGGGTTTCCAAGGCCTCCTTTTTCTTGGCGTTGGTCTTGGCGTTAATGTCACATGTCACATGATAGAAGGAGAAGAGCAGGTGGTGTTTGCTATGGAGTTGGGTGGGCAGCTCGATCTTTATCTGCAGGACAAACAAAGCCCCCTGATAATCAGCATTCAGGAAAACACCACCACATCCCTCATCACCACAAACGTGAACCTCAGTGATCTGCGAGTCCCAGCTCTTGACACCTCTTTCAGACTAAATTCCAATCCCTTTAAGTAAGACTGACCTCGTCATAGAAGTCCGGATTCTGCGAGTGGTGGAGGACAGTGCAGCAGGCAGCGGTTGTGAAGACTGGACCTCCTGGCTTTCCGTATATACACTGTGACATCAAGCGGAAAGGTCAACATGCTGAGGTATATCAAGGGGTGAGCAGCAGGGGTTGATGCCTTCATTCTCATGCTTCAAGAATTTGGTTGAGTAGATTTTGTGTAAAAGTAGGAATATAACCTGTAGGGGTTTGGAATGCTCTTCATCAGAGGTGCGGAACTCGACATACACGGCAATATTTCGTGCCTGTCAATGAGATCAGCAACAGAACATAAGCATTGTCTTTATGGACACTTTATCCTCATGAGAGCAGGTGCTCCTTCACGTTCCCTTTGGGATGTTGCGAGTTTGGGGTACCTTGGCAAAGCTCTTCTGGCTGTCATACTTAAGGTGTCTTGGATAGACGTAGATGTGGTTCTTGTAGACTCTGTAGGGCTGAGAGAATCTGGCTGACTCCTGGACAAACTCTTCCACCTCCACTGTGGGTGGGTGCTTCTCAGAGTCCTCAATGGGCTTCACTGGGATGTACGAGGATGTCATGCAGTCTACAGAGCAGTGAACATTTCCAACAGGACATCAGACTCAGTTGAATGCATTGCAGTAGAGGTGGAAACTAGTCATTGACTTTCAAGTAGAGTCTTATCACTCAAGTTCCAAGTCAAGTACCAAGTAAAAATGTGTAAGTTTTATGTCAGGATAGCGTAACGCCAGGTCAAGTCCCGAGTCAACAAACCAGTCTCAAGTTAAGTCTGTAGTCCTAAACTAGTCTGAATGTAATCATTTTAGAGTCAGCATTCTGCCTGTGTGTGTGTGTGTGTGTGTGTGAGAGAGAGAGAGAGAGAGAGAGAGTGAGAGAGACACTCAGGACTTGACTTGAGACTTGCCTGTTTTGAATTGGGAGTTGACTTGGAACTTGAGCAGTAACACTTGAGACTCACTTGTTACTTGAGTCAATGACTTGTTCCCACTAGGGCTGCTGAAAATGTGTCGACATCAATATTTTAAAGCGACACATCGTTATTAAAAATTCTTATAAAATTACCGTTATGATCTCTAAAATGCTTCGAATGTTTTCCTTTAATATCACTACACAATTATAGGAGTAGATCAAATGATAACAAAACAAACATGTGGTTTTATATTGTGCAAAGTGTGATGGCAAACCACAGCAGCACTAGCGCTATGCATGAGCACCTGAAGAGGAAACACACAGGAGCTATTCCAGACGATGGACCACCAGAGTAGGCAAAAGCACCTTAAGTGTTGTCTATTCACGTTTATTAAATTAGCATTAGAATAGGAGAGCTTTTTAATAACTTTTGTCCTTGTAGCTGCTAAGTACACTCATTATTAAAGCCATAAAGTTGTCTGCCTGCTACATTACAATCTTCTTCGTAGAATAAGTGATTATGAAAATGTTAAGGTTAAAATCTTGGCTTTTTCCTATGTTGATTGACGGTGCTGGTGTGTGTGTTTCTGCATGTTGGACTTGCTGGAACCAGTGTTGTTATCGTAAACTAAAACTGAGATGAAAACAAACACTAAATAAAAGAAAATTTGTGAACTGAAATAAAAATGAAAGCCATATTTACAAAAAACAAAAACAACAAAAAAACATGCCGGACTTTATGCTTCACTAACCGAGTATAAGAAGCATGAAGATACAGCAAATCTATATAGATTACTAACTTTTGGGCATCACAATACGCGTCTCATTAATATTTTAGGCATACTACTGATCTGCTTGTCGAAATGTGGGCAAAAATAATGCGTGAATAGTGCTTTAGATAATGTACATTATCTAAATGTCTACAATTATTTACTATCTAATGTCTAAATTATCTACAATGCCCTGCATTGACATTTTAGCAGACATTATTAATAATATAACACTATCAATGACAGTTTCAGGTTCAGTATATTTTGAGCATCATTCACTATAGTTAGAGTTTGGGTGTGTTATGCATTAGTCATTTTATATATTATACCTGATGCGTGTTAGAGGGATGCAGCAGGTAATGTGCACTGGGTGGGCGCGGTCCCTTTAAGTGCTGGGTGTTTACTGATGTGGCGGGGGACATATTAAGAAGGTCTATCGGTTTCTGGTTAGTAAACAAGGTGGTCGTGCATCCTCGCTTGAGAAACTGTCTGACTTTTTCTTCCAATTTCCACAGCATACAGTTTGTTGTTAAAATAAAATTAAACAGGCTTGGATCCCGGCCAGGATCCCTGCTCCTCACTGCCCTCACTGCATGCAGGTCACGCTGAACCAAAGCAAAGCCCTGGCCAGCCTCTTACCGCTGGCACATCGCAACCTGCAGGCCTCTGAAAGACCGGCCAAGACATACTGGCCAAAACCCATCGTGGAAACACAAGTGAGAGGGGACACAAACCAGAGTGACAGGAGTCTGCATCGGGTCTCCCTGCACTGAACACCAGCAAACCCCAACAATAATACTCCATCTGAGCCTGGTGTAGCCTTTGCTATTTTGAGACTTGGGACCTTGTCTGACGGCTGGCCTGTCATCGCATGCTAGCACAGATACCATGGCACCCATTATATTTAATGTTATAATGACATTATAATTAGCAAGTGTCACGACGCCACGTTCGAATGTCCTGGAGATGCAAAGCAGGTGTTAGAATAAGCAGCAGACAATGAACAAGTAACCACATTCTTACAATGTCTATGAGACAACCACAAGACTCCATGCCAGATAAAAGGGCTGCAATTAGCATTACCGCAAGCGGCCAATGAGCTTCCTCATCCTTTTCATTAGCAGCCTATCAGGGTACTGATCTCTCCTCTTTCGCTCGCATACTTTCCTTGCTGCACCATTTGCTTTCATTATCCCTCCATCACTCTCCAGCTCGAAAGCACAATTATCTTAATGCCTTCCTTCCTTTGGGTGATCTTTCCCAATGATGGGTCATTTTCTATACACCCACTTCTCTGGAAAAGACAGAGGAGCCCTTCTTGTACTATGGAGGACAGTGTGCCTAGGAAGACACAGGACTCCCCAGTGACCAAACACTGGCTGAATAGGTAGAGGACACTTGTCACATGCACAAAGACCCCCATAAATCATCAGGAACATGCCCAGATTCAGGGTACAGATGCAGAGGGAGAGAGATGGAGACTCACTGGGATGTTCCATTGGTACACAGTCCACATCGATGCTGAGGGTTCCGGGAATGGTTTGTAGCTTGCTGGTCTTCTCTGCCCTGTGGAGATGCCATTCAGTGAATCCAGGAGCACTGAACCAACACTGAAGCAGATGGATTGATGACTCCCAGATCTCCATGGGAAAAGGCTTTTCATGCCATACCTCCTGTACTCGGAGATGAGTTTGATCAGGTCATCTGTGGAGATCTTGTTGCTCTCCTGCTTGAAGAGTGGGGAGAAACGGGATTCCCTGTCCACAGTGCCATGATTGTCTTTGAACGCAGGCCTAGGATGGGAGAGAAATCCTAAGACTCTAAGACCCAGGGGACATCCTCTACCATATGCTGTCATCTGACAGGAAACTCTCCACACACATCAAAAATATTCCCAGCCACTATGGTACATTAAGGACTGCGAAGTAAACCAGAGCCACAATGATGCCTTTTTAAAAATGTCTTATTTTAATCAAATCCAAAACAAGTTGTAAAATGTCATCTTATTTCCACCATATTTTTAGTTTGTCTCTGGTTTGCCAGGTGTTGTCATTCAACTTAAAACTTACTCAGGAGCTTTTGTCTACAGTTAAGGTGCCTTATAAACCTACCTGAACTGCTGCCAGGGTTCCCAGTCGTGTTACACACAGTCATAAAAAGGTCTCCTTCGAATCACACTTACCTCACTGACCAGCCGAAGGGCATCCTGTATTTTCCGAGTTTACTACAGAACTGCTTGTTGGATTTTAGCATTTTCTGAACGGTCTGTGCAGATATTTGGAGACAAAATGGGAAATGAGAAGTGTGTTACTACGCCACGCCGAACACACTCCGGCTTACAGCCCCGGCATTGGCGGAAGCGGGCCCGGCGATATGTCTGCCAGAAACTGTCTGATGCCGTCTGTTCACTAACTTAAGCTCGGGAACGACGGCCAAGTTCATGAATTCCATGGTGGGGGAGGGGGGGGGAAATTCTGCTCTTTTTGAAAAAATTGATTAGAAAACCATCTGGATTCAGAATTACTGAGGATTCAAGCTTTTTAAGCTCTGGAATTTCTGCTTGGCATACCAGTGCATTTCCGTATCAAAAATTTGTTTAAATAAATCCAATTTACATCTGCAGAAAATTTTTTCTACCTTTTTCCCCCATGATAAAATACTGAAAATGTGCAAGAGAAAGGCGTCATTTTGACACGTAAATGTATTCATGTAGCTGTATTTACATAGCAGACATATTACACAAAACAGCTGGACGTTGCTTAGCAAACAGTTGCTTGGGAAACTGCGTGATGGCGAATGTGTTCATGTTCAGTGCTGCACATCACCTTGCTGGAGTCTGTGCTCTTTATGTAAGGCTCCGCCCCACTGGTGATGTTTCCCATCAGCACCTTCTCCACCCGGGCCAGCAGCACGATGTCAGTGTGGGGATTCGTCACCGAGAAGATGGCCTGATTCACATGCATGCGTGAGAATGGGCACACGCGTGCATACAGAAACGCACGCAGCTGCGCAGTCGGGCACACTCAAGTGCACAGACGCACGTACGTACAGACAGACTGATACAGGGTCAAGACAGATGTACAAATGATAGACCCATAGACACAGAGATCTAATACAGATACAGAGAGACAAACCGACAGGAACAGACACCCCCAGGAATAGTGTAAATGATAAGACACCCCCTCCCTGCCGCTGAGGATAGCTCTCCTCCACCTCGCAGGCCCGGAGGCCAGCTGTCCCTCTCAGGTTCCCGTACCTGCTTGGGGTAGCACAGCCAGCTGTCCAGATCCGGAGTCAGCTGATAGGCGCCGGGCCTGGTGTCTGTGGGCGAGCCCAGGCCGTTCTCCTGCGCGGCACCGGGGTTCCCCGGGACCCCGGAGCTCCCAGAGCCGACGAGCATGTGCCGCACGGTTTCGTGGTTCATGTCCACGTGGAAGTCGGCGGACACCTTGCGGCCCTCGCGCACATCGAGGAGAGCCACCGTCACAAAGAACGGCTCGATCTGTCGGGGGTGCGGGGCGCGGTAGGAAAGAGGGTCAAAGATGGCGGAAAATTCGCTGCAGTCCTCCCTGTGCTGAAGCATGCTGGGAAATAGCGGGAAGCATATGGCGGCTCAACCCAGGATGGGCGCCGTTATCCTGCCATGTCAGCTCACGTCCCACTGGTTACTATGTCGGATTAAATGAAGCAGTGATTGGCTGCTGACCATAACCGTGCGCATTATTGGCTAGTGAGCCGGGCGGGCGGCGGGGACTCACGTTGGTTGAGAGCCCGTTCTCAGTGTCGCTGACGCAACCCTGCAGGGTCAGAGTCAGGCTGTGGCACCGAATCATCAGCCTACGGCCCAGCTTCTCCTCAAAGGGCCGGACCGCGACCGGCTCGCCCGCTTGCCCCTCCCCCCGGGGGCTACGCAGCATCTGCCAGGGGGAGGGCAACAAACATCGTCATTAGAACCCAGCCTCCCGAACAGAGCCCCCCCCCCCTCCCCAAAAGCTGCCCCAGGTGCTCACAGGCATGTCGGGGTCCAGCATGAACAGGTTGAGCCGTCCGTCAGCCCGAGCGTCCTGCACCTGCTCCTCGGTCTCCGAGATGTACTGGCG
Organism: Hyperopisus bebe; assembly: GCA_026777045.1. Lineage (NCBI taxonomy): Eukaryota > Metazoa > Chordata > Actinopteri > Osteoglossiformes > Mormyridae > Hyperopisus > Hyperopisus bebe. The sequence continues at coordinate 463,245 of JAODJW010000128.1, read as the reverse complement.
GCACAGAGCACAGGATTCACGGCTTACACACCACAGACACACACGCTACACGCATGGAAGCAAGGACCTAAGCTACCGGAACAGGAGCAAAGGCCAGGAGCAAGCCCTCCGCAGACTAGGAGAAAACAGGAGCAGTAGACATGCTCTTATTCCAGAATATTCTGTTCCAGACCGTGTGCGCAGTACCCACTTTGGCCAGTTCGGGGTTCATGGTGTCTTCCGAGGCCTCGTCATTCTCCAGAATGCTCACGTCGCTCAGTTCTGGCACATCTGCTGCAAGAATCAATACAAAGAACTTTCCAGAGAGCCCACATATACAAAGAGGTCTCCCTGCATACAAATACCAAAAACAATACCATTGATTTCGCTTTGGCTTTACAGAAGATTACAATCTGAACTGCAGTTTCATCACTGGGTGGTTTCCAGTTTGCGGATATGCTGTGCTTTTAACAGAGAACCCAAAGGAGACATTCATCATTTGCTTTTCACTCTCTCACCCTGTCTGGCATCAGACAGGTCGATGCTCTTGCGGTCCATGGCCGGGCCCTCGGGAGGGCTGATCTGCAGGATCCGGTTCAGGGTACCGATCCAGTCCTCCATGTCCTGCTCACTCTCGGCAGCCAACACAAAGTACGTCACCTCGTTCATCTTCAGCTCGAAGGCGTGCTTCCGCAGCCGATTATTCTGTGGGGGGGGGGGGAGGTGGGTCAAAGTGTGTGGCTTTTAGCATTGGCTAACATGGTAACAGGAAGACCTGAGCCTCTTTACCGACAGCTAATATTGTTAGCATGGTGCTGCCCCTGCGGGATGGGAAACCGCTGAACTAAAACAAGAACGTGGACTTAGCTGCAATTTTCAGACCATCTCAGCGCATGTCTATATGAGACATGCTGCTTTCCGGCACATACTAGTCGCAGTCCTCTGCAGCGGTAATAAAAGCTAAGAGTTACAGCCCGCAGCTTTCAAAGCCCAGTATTATTTATGTCTCTCAAGGGCCGCTAACTTCGCTAACCATGCTAGCTGTGTTTCCAGCCTACTGCCTCAGCGATGACTGTGTGCGTACTTGTTTCAGTTCTGCGTTTGGGTTTTTTTTTTCCCCACAAGGTAATTTCCGCACGAGTATGTGACGGCCTACGCACCGGGACCACGCCCGTACAGGAGTCGAGGAAGATGCAGCCTTTAGGTTCTTTGGAGATCTTCTCGTCCTTATAAAAGTTCATGATGTAGGAGTTGTCCGTCAACTGCGTCAGCTGGAAGAACCGCCTTTTGAAGGACTGCGCAAAGAAAACGGATCATTACTGCGATGAACCCGTTGACCACAGAAAACACCTTGCAGAGTTTGCGGCAACCAGCAGACCACTTGACATTTTTGACCGTGGAACCGGCACTGGTTGGTTTCTCGGGAGGAAGTGGAATGGCCTTAACTGCGTGGGTGTTAGCAGAGACAGAATGACAGCTCAGAGCGGGAGAGAGCGCAGGGAACAGTGACATGGTCCTGAGTGTAAAAGTCATTGGGAAGGTATACGGATAAATCAGGGTCAGTGGAGGATGCTAGAATGTTGGGTTTATTAATACATCTCTGTTCAAAACATGCACAAATATAATTTGCAAAAGACATCTGACCCCCATCCTAAAGCCAGCAAGGAGCTCTGGAGCAGGATTAGGAATGGTGTAAGAGCAGGACAATGGAGCCGGGGGGGGGGGGGGGGTCATTACCCGCACGGTGATGCTGTTGTTGACTGTGCTGTTGAAGTTCCCCTTGTATAGCCAACCAGACTTGAAGACTCCGCCCCCTCCTCCGCTCCCGCCGCCACCTCCCCCACCCCCTTTGGACGATGAGAGGGATGTGGTGTCCTGGGGGGAGATAAAGGTGGTGAGGCTCCCTGCAGAGGCTGGGCATTCTTCATGTGAAATGTCAAGAACATTTTATCAGTCTATTCATTTATTCAGAATGGCTTAGCTGGTGGCAGGATTCATCACAGAAGTCAAACTGAAGGGGGCGCTGGGCTGCGGGGCACCAGGGCTCCACCCTGACCTCGTCCTTGTCCACCTCCTCGTGGTCGATCTCGAAAGAGTGACTCGGCAGCTTCTCAGGTTTCAGCAGTTTCCTGTGTGGAGGGGGTAGGGGGACAGTCACGCTATATAGCAGGGCTCCATCGGGACAGGGGGCTGTCTCATCTGAGGAACCGCCATGCAACCCCCCCCGGCTGGTGTGTGCTGACCCGTGTTGTGTTTGTTTGTCTGTAGCTGGTCGTTTGGCCGATGGTATATCACGCTGTCATCGCATCTCCTGGGTTCCCCAAAGCCCCGCCCCCAAGATCGCTACACCCCCATTGTCTGCCAATTGCACGATGGCTGGTCTGTAAGCATGGGCCTTGCCAGGCTTTGAGGAGGGATCCCACGCCTGGTCGGCTTTTACGAGGCTGGCCGACACCTACGGCGCCTCTTGTGACATGTTGGGGGGGGGGGCAAATTGGATGGATGGCGTGGGCATCCCTCCCCCCTGTGGAACTGTGCTGGACCAGTTAGGGATAAGGACCCTTCTACAAGCCGCTTTCAGGAAGGTAACCTGTGAGCCAGTGGGTGGCAGTGTCAGCTATCACAGGTGGAAGGTTTGGGTTCAGGAAGTATAAATTCAGATCAAGATATCGTTTCAACCAACCAGCTGAGTATAAAGAATCACCAAAGAGGGCTGTGTGCCACTGCAGCCCAAAGGTCCTCAGGCTGCACTGAGGGTGGCACTTAGGGACGGTGGCCCCAGCACCGAGACACGCACCAGGGCCTCACCTCGCCCACGGGGGAGGTTCCTCCAGATGTCCCCTGACATCCGTTTATCTCTTTGACTGAAAGCTGAATGGAGACCGGACAACGCACTTCCCGGTTCGGAGGGGTGAACCTCAGGTCTCTCGGCGGATGACAGAGAAGGACCGTGTTCGCTCATTCGGTACTTACTTGGACAGCTGTCGATAGTCCCCCCCGTAGACCTCGGACGTGTAGCTGACCACGTGGAGAGGGGAGCTGTAGTAGCTGCACGCCTACAAGAGGAAGCAGAACTACAGTCATTAAACCTCCCCAGGACGGCAGCATCAGGAGCTGTCTTTACCCTGCGCTGCCCACAGAAAAAACACCCAGTCATCCTTCAGCCGTTATTTTCTGACAGCTACGCTCCCTCTAAAAAAAGCAGGTGAGGTCACTGCATTTCACGATGCCCCCCCCCCCCTTTCTCACCAGGCACGCTAGATATAGCCGGCGTGTGTTTCCGGGGGCCCACGCTGGACAGGGCAGCCCTGTTATTGTGGTGTGTGATAACGTGTAATTACACGCAGAGGCGGCCAGGGAGGGAGAAAGAACTGGAAAGGGATTAATTAGGAGAAAGAGGAACAGGCCTGGGGGGTGGTGAGATAACAAGTCCTGTTACTCTTTTATGACTGTACTCAGGGGGAAGGGAGATCTGGAAGTCCCTCCCCCATCCGATACCCTGTGTAGGGTGTCGATCCTGCCCCGGAATCACATGACCCATGGGGGGCCCAGGGGTCGATATAGTGAACTATGAACAGGCTTTGCAGAGCGTACAGGATCTCTCAGTGGTTCAGCACCCCACCCCCATCCCCTTGTCAATAATGGACTAAACTGAGTCCCCTGATCAAGATCGACTTACAGCGCCCCAGATACCCATCAACCCGGCAGCTCCCAGCGCCCCAGATACCCACCAACCCGGCAGCTCCCAGCGCCCCAGATACCCACCTACCCTGCAGCTCCCAGTGCCCCAGATACCCACCTACCCACCAGCTCCCAGCGCCCCAGATACCCACCTACCCTGCAGCTCCCAGCGCCCCAGATACCCACCTACCCTGCAGCTCCCAGCGCCCCAGATACCCATCAACCCACCAGCTCCCAGTGCCCCAGATACCCACCTACTGGGTCTCCCAGTGGAAATTAAATGTGTCAGCCCCCCCCCTCCCCCCGCATGCACCCACCTGTCTGACCAGCAGACTGGCCACCTTCTCTGCCCCTGCAGGTACCGTGGAGTGTGACGTCTGGCTCTCCTGAGGCACCGTGGACACCTGGTGGGGTGGAGAGGGGAAAGTGTAAGGACGACACTCATGAAGGCCGGGCGCCATTTTTACACACGGAGCACGCTGCACGCCCCCCCCCCCCACCCCCCACCAAGACACGACTTCAGCTCTCTCTCAATAACAGCATCCGGCTTCCTAGAACGCGTACGGGTCATTTTCGGGAATCTGACACAGCGATGAAAAATAAGACATTTTAGCATAAGGAGCATAAAAGACTCTTTAACAACGTTAAAGCCCCGTGAGCAAGAGGGGATGGCAGAGGCCACTGCATTAAAGGGCACCCGATATGCCGCTCGCTCTGATTTATACCCCCCGCAGCGGGCACTCAGAGAGCATTAAAAATACCTCAAGCAAATTACGTTTGTGCATTACAGAGCGAGCCCTCAGAGTGTCCTGGTCTGGCACGCAGAATCACCGCTTCACGCATCCCCACTTAAGGTCATCGGCGCTTTAACAGACATCTCAACTCGCTAATTAAGTAGCCGGCGTCGGATTTGGGAGATGGGTCACTCGGGAATTGAAAAGAGAACATGTGAAAATGTCGAATTACTTTTCGTTGTTCTAGTTTGCTCACAAACACAGAGGTCATGGGGTGAAAGACGTGCAAAGACGCTTGTGTTTTTTTTATAGAGGAGTGAAGTTCATTTCCAAAGGGCCGTTTCCTGTTCCTGCTGCTCACGCCGGCTCTGCTTCTGCTTCAGCGCCTCGCTCTGAGCCTTCTGGGTCCGCCGAATGTTGCTCAGATGCACGGGTAGGGGCCGGCATCATGGCTCGGCACAGTAACTGGGCGTCATGGAAACAGTCTGGACGAATGGAAGCATCTGATGCACGGTCTGCATTACGGAGCATGTCGGAGCCGGACCCCGCAGCCCAGAATGATTTACTGCCGGCTTTCTATGCGGCCGGCCTGGCGCAGAGAGCCCTGCTTCGCCGGCGGAATAGCTGCTAGGTTCTGCATGGGGTCCCACAATGAGAGACAGCAGGTCAAGCTGCTGCATACGCCGGCTTCCTCTGCCCTGCCTTGCTCTTCCCCTTCAGAGAACTGTACGACTCAGTGGGCCACATCCTATTTCTGCCCAGGCCGTCAACATCCGAGCTGACTCTCACTTCCACCTCCGACCCCCGCCCTGGAGCCGTGCGGCCGCCACGGTGCGGAGGCGTGTTTCAGGCGGCTTGTGAAGCGTGCCTGAGCATGTGCAAGTGTGCGTGTGTAGGGATAGATCGCGACTGTGACCTGTCACTGTGACCCTGAACGCACAGAGCTGATGAGTTCATGCAAACTCTCAGATAAGAGCCCAAAAAGTCATCTGATGATTTAATTACAGCGATGAGCGTCTTGCAGCCCCTGCCCATCAACTGCAGCCACACAATCGCCTTTGTCTGATTTACATCAGCATAGGAGAGACTCCCCAGTTCCGGCTCAAGCCCCCACGCGACCCCAGGGCTGGTCTGACTCGATATGGGTACAAACTGCAGGGCGTTTGGATCCAAGTGGGGAAATTTCTGTTGCACCTAAACACCCAGCTGTACCACTGCATGACCGCACAAAGGCCTTCCTGTCTCAACCATGTGCCGATGAAAGGGACAATTAAAAACAGAGAGAGAGAGAGAGAAGATTCAGACAAACAAGCAAACGGAATGGCAGGTCAGGTGGTCCGGAAAAGCAGCTGATGACTGCCCAGACAGACGGGTAGCAAGTTATTGTCCGATACACGCACAGATGCGCCTACACTCACACACGCATACACACGCACCGTGAAGTCATCGTCGGGGAAGAGAATCAGGTCTCCCAGAGAGTCCTCCTTCAGCTCGCTGTCCAGCTCGGAGATGACAGCCTCGTAATCCAGAGGCTCGATCTGCTTCGCCTTCTCCTGCTGCAGAAAACAGATGCGAAAACCCCATCAAACGCCTGGTCCCACTGCAGCCACGCGGGGCCCCATGCCTTCGACCCTGCGTGTCGGGGCGCCTGAACGCCGTCTGCTGCAGCTCTGTGCTCAGTCCCACCTTATGCCGCTGCCATCATCATAGCTGCTGGCTGTTTGCTCGCAGGAGGAAAATCATGCCATTAAAATGTGCAGAGAATTTACAGCTTGCAGTTACATGGGATGATCATATTAGACCTTAATAACAGGAAATGTCTGCCACTCCTGTAAATTAGAACAGTTTAAACACCGCAAATGACACCGAAACAGACAGCCGCACAGAACATGAGACAGTTTGAGTAAATGTTTGGCATAAAACACATTAACATGGCAGCAAGATGCTATAGACCTCAGGGGTCAAAGGTCACCTTCGGCT
>JAODJW010000128.1:403007-413272 GCA_026777045.1 Hyperopisus bebe | reverse complement strand
CACGCATGCGAGAGGTGGGGGAGGGGGGGGCAGGGGGGGTTCTTATCTAATGCTCATGATTGAATTCAGTTATCCCAGTGGGGATTGAGTTAAGAGATGTCAAAAAGACAGATGGGAATCCGACCACAGCCCCCCCTGAAAACATGGGTACATGAGCATGTCTCAATTTCCACATTATGGGGGCAGAAGCACAAATTAAAACAAGAAAAGTAACAAAAATAAATATTGGCTTTAAATTTATTTTAGAAAACTGACTCATTCGGTGCATTTTGCAGCATTTTGAGTTCCATCGATGGTGTTTGGTTCAAATATGAGCCGTAATTATGTACATAAAGACTTTGATCTACAAAGGATCATGATCTAACCATGCCTGAGTCACAGCAAGGAGGTCACGGCCAATCAAATCAATACGCAGGAAAACAAGCCAACAGAGAGGGAATTTCACGGCTATTTTGACACTTGACATCATGTCTACCACCTGCCCCCCAGTACAGCGACAACCACATGCTGCCTTGCGATTGGCTGATTAGGGTTCCAGTGGGGCAAGGGAAGGTAATGGGGTAGCCAATCAGATCTCAGCAGTAAAACCAGCATCCAATGAGGCCTCATACGGCCTCAGCATCCAAATAGCCCTGGATCAGCTAACTTACACCCCCCTCAACAGCAGCCCAAGTCTCTGGTAAAATGTCCATGTGTGAAATGGTTTTGGACGAAAGTAACTGTTACACTGGGGGTCAACAGAATGAACTCTGTGATATTACAACATGGCTTCACACTTTCTATAGCTAATAGGCTGTATGTCAAGTTGGGCTAAGAGGGAACTTCAGGGCCGATTACCCCATGTTTTCCCGAGGCCTCCGTCTCTCATTCCAGCTCTGCCCCTCCTCCCTCAATGCACTGATTCTATTTCTCCATTTTGTTGGGTGCTTTTCATCATAATTTAACAACACACACCCTCAACGTATCCAGCCAATCAAACAACCACCCTGATGCATCACGACCAATCAGATCCGATTCCTCTGAACACGAATACAGACACGTACACGTAACATTCCATCCACGACCAATCGGTACCTCCAACACGGACACATGTGTTTGGATGTGCACACTGCCCGGCCACGCCCACGCGTGCAGGCACACACAGGCCGGCTCACACACCCACATCCGCTCACATCTCCTGCAGGAGACGGCCGGCCTGCAGAGTCTGCTGCCCATACCTGGTTATAGCCGGTTCCTCCTGGCCTCAGGCTACTGCTTTACAATCCCACCCAGAATACTGGGCAGAGCTGGGGTTTGCGGAGACATGAGCCGATTCAAAGCCGCTTCAGCGTAATGAATTTTCAGACCTTGGAATGCGCTTTTTGATAGCGTCAGATGCAGCAGAGAAAGACAGGCACTTTATCGCTCTCTTATCTCTCTCCCCCATCTCTCCCTCGCTCCCTCTTCCTGTCTGTACCTCATGTCTGTCTTCCCTTAACCGGAGAATAGAACAGCGATCCGGGGCGGGGGGGGCTATAATCTGAACTGTTCAAGACCTGAGAGGAGCAGGGGCCGACCCTGGGCTTCCCCAAGGCACCTCGCTCATCTCCCCAATGCAAAACACCGATCAGGTATATAAAGACAGGCAGGCAAGGTTGTTAGTGTTTGCAAAAAAAAGAAAAAACTGTGTGTGTTCCTCCAAAATCAGCGCCCCTCTCCCCTGTTTGCCCACCCACCCATCACACTCCAGGCCGTCTGATCAGCTCCCCCCAGAGGGGCTGAGGGCTCCTTCTGTATACATTTATATATATCCGGTGCGCTTGACACGCGGCGGCTGTACAAAGGAGCAGCGCAGATCCAGGAACACAATCCACATATGAAAACATGCCAATCACTGACCCCGGGATGTGAGGCGTGGGATCCGACGACTCGCACACAGCCAAACTCCACAAACGGCCATTTGAAAAGAGAATACATTTGTGTCAAACCTACTTTTCGTCTGGCTCTGTACTCCCTGCCAGCGCCTTGAATGTGCTCACCTCCCCTGACTAAGTGGAATCCATACATAGACATGGGGGGTGGCACTGGAGCTGTGTTGTGCGTGGGGGCACTTGTAGATCTGTATATGAAAATGGAGGCAGATCAGAAATACTTTGATGGCAACATCGCCCTTGGATGAAAACACCGCTCACCGCAATCTGGGGGTCCAGGTAAATATTTCATGTGAATTTTAAAACTTTGTCATATGGCAGAGTGAGGAGCAGATGGCTGCCATATTGGGGGAGGACTTCTGACTGTAGGCTAATGACAGCACAGAGTTTACAGTGGATCTCTCAGATCACTGGCTCTCACTGTATAGTCATAATGCTATCACAGAGGGTACAGTTGACCTGATAAACCACTGCCTCTCACTGTACGGTAAGCAGATCAGAAGGGAATCACAGGATTTTTGCTTCCTAGCTGCTTCGACTTTCATTCATCATGTTATTTAGCAGAGACAGATGGCTCTGCAAATATGTGGGCGGGGCCAACCAGTCCAGGCGCCATCCAATGAGAGACGTCCAGGCAAGAGGATCGTCTGGCTGGACACGGAGCCCTGACAGCAGGCAGGGCCAGCGGGGCTGGATCACAGTGATACACTTTTACAGACATGGAGAAGACAGAGAGAGGGAGAGAGAGGGACAGTGCAGGAGACAGAGAGATACAGTATAGGGGGGGGGATGGGTGGCCATATTTATTTTCAATTGTCAGCTGTGCTGATTATCTTAAGTTTCCCTTTTTTAGCCTTGACCTTGTGCATGGGGGGTATTTTCTAGTCAGCAGAACGTTTTATCTTTGAAAGCGACAATCAATAAGGATAATTAATGATGCCCGTCACAGTGATAGCCACAGCAATCATTACAGAACACTAATCCGTGCACCCAGGGTGTGGGTCAAGGCCGGCACGGCCCGCCATACCTGCGGAGGGGGGGGGGTGGCAAATTAAAATAATTTCCACCTCCACACAGGGTCAAAGCCCTGCTGTTTGGTCAGACCCCAATTGGGTGTTGCTTCTCTGTCAGTGAGGGCCGGCCTTCGTATCTGATCAGAGGTGAGGCCTAACGCTGCCCCCCCCCACCGACGGAGCATAAAAGCGGGGCGATTACATAACAGCCATGCAAATGTAATGCAAGTTTTGGGGAGATGCTTTATGAATCAAAGCTAATTTCAGGGAGATGATACTGATATGACTCAAAACGTCACTAAAAACTGTGAACAGGCAACCGCAAAATGGGACCTGCTCATTTTTTTTGTTCTGTAGGAACGTTTATTGAACCTTGCAATTAAGGCATAGAGTTTATTTGATGTTCAAGGTTGGATGTCACGTTGGCAGTACACATAGCACTTTTATAAAATAATACTTTATTAAAAAACATTTTAAGACACTGTGTTAAAAGGATGTTAATGTAACAATGTTACTGTCATGAACCTTTGTTAAAATGTAAAGCTGGGAAATAACGTTGTATCAACCTTACGGTGATAACGTTTTCACCTTCGAGAAGGCCTTCATATAACGTCAGGTCAATGTTCCGGGAACGTTGCCTGTTAGCTGGGGATCGCCGATGGCTGCGTGCAAGTGCTGACGCACAGTTTGCGCGTCTATCAGCAATCTTTGTCCGGCTCCTGCGCCATGTAAAAACTCAAGTAACATCCAACTAAGATACGTTTTAGCAACGCATTTGTGGCTTGCCATGCTCCGACAACTGACACTTTGTAAATAATAGCAGCGCCGCCAAAAAGCTTAATGAAGATGATTAAAAAGATTGGATACCACGAAGGCAGGCGGAGCGCTCCGAGTTCCTAAAACCCACCCATCTAGGGATCTCGATTTCGCTGTGCTAAAACTTTAGGTGAAAATCGCGAATTGTGAAATGCAATTTCCTGCCACGTTCAGTTGACACCGGCCTTGGCCCCCACCCAAACGCTCGGCCAGCCGCAAGCCCAGAGCCTCATGTACAACCGGCAATTTCTTTCTCCCACCAAATAGCACCAAAATATGTAGGAAAGTTAGCAAGCGAAGAATCTGCAGCACCGGAGAAAATTAAAACGCATACGTGTATTTATAGGACGGGCAGAAATAAGTCAGAAACGCGGGAAAAAGAAACCACCGCAGATGCGAATGCAATACAGTAACGCAGCCCATGAGAAGTCTGCCTGATTTACTGTGAACAAAGTATTTAAGTGGAATTATTGAAGTAAAACATACAAAGAATAAAATAAATAAGATAATATATTGCAATTGATACAAAGTGTTATCGGCTTAAAATTACTTGAGTTCTGCGGCAGCGTGGCCTGCAAACGGGCGATCCGCCACCCCCCCGATCCCCTGTCAGGAGCCGTGCCCTCGCTGCGCTTCCTACCCCGCGCAGAATCTGTAATTTCATTACGCTCTATGCTTCTCCACTCCTTGAAAGCCACATTAATTCCAGACCGCCTCAGTTCACAATTAAAATTTTTATATAGCCCCATACACAAAAATAATTACCGGAGCCAGACCTTGAGAATATTATACCTCTCTCATTACCAGGCCCCTTATAGCAGATGAATACATCAGACACACGCCCACGTCGCTGCCCACTGATTCCAGATTACTCTGGTGTGACATCATCTGTGATATGATACACCAAATTAAACAGGGGAAAGCATAAATCCCACAGGACCCCCCAAGCCCCCTATGCACCCTTCAGATTCATCCTACCTGCCCTGGTGAATGGCTTTTCTGACAGAAAGTCCATCCATCCATCAATCCAACACATGCTTCTCCTGGTCATGGCCCCGGAGGATGGGTGGAGGTCTTCTACACCCTGGATAAGAAGGCAGTCAAACAAAAAGTTTATCCATTACGTTTAACTAATAAAAGCAACCACTGACTATCAGTTCGCTACAGTTCTGTTTGTCCCTAGATGCATTCCGTATTCTAAATTGCCAGTTAATAATATGGTGACCGCAGACATTCTCTGCTTCTGGTACTTTGCCCCCAAATGAATTCTACAGTAGGCCTATCAGTTATCATACGCAAAGCTTGTATGTGATTATCCACCCTAAAGTCCTAAATACAAGCTAGACATAAAAATCAACTTGTTCAAAATCATTATGTAGCCCCAGCTGCATACAAATATTAATACAACTAGCAAAAAATCAAGAATATTTATATGGATAAACAGCATGAAAAGTTAAATACGCGTTACACTCGTCCGTTCATATTTCACCAGATACCGTGCTGTTTTCAAAGAAAACCGTACTAACGCTGCACCCCGGAGGGGAACCGCTTTCTCCACGTGGCCAATCCGGCTCAGCTCAGCCTCCAACCTTCGTCCGCTTTCCGTCTCTGTACTCCTAACAACACATTTAGTTTCTTTTTTTTCTATGTAACAACCAAATTACAGAAGATTAGTGGCATGCATATATAAAAGTGTCAGTCATTTAAAATGAGCTTCCTAATGCGGCTGATCACATGACCAGATTACGCCATGGCTACAGTCGCTTGGGACGGGGACCGCAATCGGGCGCCCGGCTCGCCTGTCACAAAGCGCTAATAAATGGGAAACAGCAGCGTAATGAGCATCTCTCTCAGTTTATTCTCCACTTCCCGTTAAAACGATTCAGCAATTAGCAATGCCATTACTACTGTTAATTTACTTCTTAAAATAAAGACTTTTACCGACCACGTTTGCTTTCTTACTTGCTTAGAGGAAATGGGGGTAGGCGTGTTGCATTGATTGCTGAAAGCAACATTAATCACGTAAAAGAGTTAAAGTTAGGAGCGGATCCGAATTAGCGCTTTTGCGATTTAAACTTGCACTTTAAATCCAATGGTTATGGTAACATAATGGAGTAATTTAAATGTTTTAAAGAGTAAAGACAAAGACAGTCTTTTAATAAAACGGAATACCCTTTATAAATTTGTAATCATTTTAACTAAAGATATTTCCCCAAGCAAAACATCTGGCCGACATAAAGTCGCTGGGTAATGCAGGGTAATTTGTCAGCAGTTAAGGACGTGAGGCTGAATGCGTGGGGCGTGTGCGCGCCCACGGCCGGCCGGTGCCAGCCTGTTACCCAGAGAGATGCCCGATAGCGCAGCGCCAAAGCCGGCCGTTTAATTACAGCGACTGCCTTCATTTCGCTATCACCGTGAAAGGCACTTACTGTGTAATTTCCTGTCTCGCTTGGAGGGCCTCGCTATCTCGGGCTTAGAAAAAAAGAAAGAAAAAAAATCGGAAGATTCTCTTTATCTCTAACATAAAGAAACGGAGCCGTCCCCCAAATTAGGGGAGCGGCGGAATAAATACATAATAATTAGCAAACGGGGGCCTGAACTTGGATTGATTTCTTGTGCTTGCGCTGGCACATTTAAATGCAAGGTTTGGTTAAAATGAATGAAACGCACCGTATCCCTGTGCGTGGGAGGGTGTGTGCGCGTTGGCGTGTTTGCGCGCGCACTTGCGGTGCAGTTTCCCCCCATGTAAAAACGCAGGATTCCCTCCCTTAATTGAAAACATGACTAGCTGCTACTGGGTCTGATGGGTATAAAAGTACAATTTAAAAACCCATTAGCTCCTGCCGGCATCACGGCCTGTCAAAAAGTCAATGCGCGGTTCTTTATGTGTCTGGGAGCAAGCGCTCAGTAATTATCAGCCTTATTAGAGAAGTGCATGGCTGTAATAACGATCGCCTAAAATAACCCATTAATTACTGTCAACTACACCTGACTCTGAGCTTATTAAAAACATTAATAATGGAAAATAAAACCTAATTAGTAAACAAATACAATCAGTCACGGACAGAAATACACTTTTTTTTTTTTACTTTAATTTTGTAATGAGATGGATCCACACTGGGCTTCCAGGAGCTTTGGGCCTGCTGGGTGGGGAGGATGAAGACATTTATCCTGTAATGAAAATCAAAAGGGGAGAGGACTGAAATTAAATGAAGAGCGCTACCTGAAGACTTGGGACGACCTAGCAAGCTCTGTTATTTCCCTTCTGTCATAATAATCTTCTGAGGCTCCAAAACAGCAGCCCACAATTGAATTGTGAGTTAATGAAGCACAATGCTGGCGAGGTAATCGCAAATGGGGCAGCGGGCACTTGGTGGGGGCTGACCGAGGAGATCCCCCCCTCCCCCTACCATGACCATGAATAAATAAATAGGCTTCTATAAGGGAGGACGCGGTGGTCAGGGTCCAGGGTACTTTAGGGAACGCCACGAGGGCCCCTCCAGGGTCACGCAGGAATTGGGCTCTCAGCTGCAGGCATGAAAGGGATGTGCAAATGACACAATGCTCCTGGGGGTGGGGGGGATGCAGGGATTTGCCCAGCACAGCAATCAATACGACAGGTAGACGTCAGCTGAGCGAGACCCCCGCAGGAAGGTCACTGTCAGGCTGGTGTGAGTTTGCTGGAGGGTCACCCCTCGTTGCTATGCATGTACGTGTCTGTGAGCCAGCTGGAGCTGCAAGTTTGCACTTTATACAGGCGGGAGACCATCCTCTGCTTGTTGGGCTCCTGTCTGGGGGTGACCTGATCCCTCGGGTATTCCCCAGCCTGACTGTGTACAAAAGGCCGGACTTTAAAGTCACTCTGTCACCCTTGGCTACGCGGCGATCGTCACCGTGCCGGCCTCGCCTGGCAGAAGGAAACGCGGACTCCTTTCCCGGAGAGGGACAGGAAATGACCCAAACTCTGGTGCCAACCCAATAAACAAACAAGATAAATAAACAGGAAGAAACCTTGCTGCTGTCACCACCCCAGCGGACCAATGTGCAATCTCTCTCTCTCTTTTTTTTTTTTTTTTTTTTTTTTAACGTTGCTCTGTATGAAATTCAGAACACTTTACATAAGATTTATTACACCCAGGCAGAAATGTTATCTGGCGAGGGTGCCATTCATCAAGCTTGCCACGAAATCCGCTGAATGACATGATGGAATTATGCAGAGCAGAGACGTCTCAGGGACGATTCAATTCGGTAACCCTGGCAACTGCAGGTACTCCCATGCCAACTCCGAATACATTTCGGTTCATCAATTAAGAGCTGGGGCACCTTTCGGGGCGGGGAGGGGGGTGCAATTAACTGGTGTGTATCTGCTGTCAGAAGACCTGTGGGCTGTCTCCCTAGGGTTGAACGTACAACCACAGCTTGGATCTGAACCTTAGTTCTAACAACACCTACACACAAACTAGCTAGTCTTGGCCCCCACCCCAGAGATTTTTCTTCGCTGTAACAACTACAGGAGTTAGTGCCTTTTTGCTGCCTTCTTCAGCTCCCCCCCAATTGAATTTTAACCATTACTTCCAGCTACAATCATCCATTTACTCAATTTCTCCAAGTACATCAGGGTGGATGTGTTGGTGTGCCCCCACTTTGGGCCACGGCATCTCCGGTGAGCCCCCGAAGTGTCAGAACAGCCGTGTGATCACGGCTCTGCTTTTTAAACCTTTCCCTGACCAGGCCGCCACTTAATTGTGCCCCAGCGGTGCCACATGCTTCAATGGAAATAAATTGCTTTTAATTTGGCTTGCCTTCGCCACGGCCCACGTCGTTTAATTTCATTAGCGGGGAACCTGTTGAGTGCATTCAAAGGCGCCGTCTCAGGGACGCACTCGAAATGAAAAGGGGCTCTTTCGCTCCTCAATTAACAGAATCGTTCCCTTTCAACTAAAATGAATGTTATTGAAACCAATTAGCATAGACTGGAAAAACTCTCATTAATGAGGGGAGTGTGGGTGAGTAAACAGGAATGAAAAGATGAAATTAGAGGAGAACCCTCTTCTCGTTGGCCTGGAATAATTACACGCTTAGTTGCCTAATTGTCTGCTGAAAGGCGCGGCAGCGATGCGAGCAGATTGCTGTGTTCATTAGGCACTGACGGGCCACCTGCTGCAGCGGCCGGCCTGCCCGCGCTTCTCCTACACGTGTTACTCCCGGGGGGTTGATATTTGGACACTGAGCTTGCTGCGAAAGGCAAATGAGCCCCGCCAATATGCTGCACCACTGTGACCGCGCTGCCAAGGCGCAGGGGGCTGACGTGTCAAATGGGGGACCGGCAGCGGCCAAGCCTGCGAGCGCGTGCCGCCCGCTGACGCGTCATTATGCGATATGTGTCTGTGCTTTTAATCCCCCCCCCCCATATTATAACCCCAGCCACATGTTTGAGCCCCCCCATTCCAAATCACCAGTGCATGCGGCAGAATGGAGGGAGGGGCTATGCACTCATCTCAGTTCATGAAATATTTAACGGGGCTGGTGAAATGGACCCCATCGCGCATTTCCTAACGCATCCTCAGGATGATCCAGCGCATTGCACACACAGAGGGTGCCTGTGGGCCCACTGAGGTGGAGTTTAATATGGCCGGGTCTTCCATGAGATGGCAGTGTTAGGGGACACACACACACACACACACACACACAGATTTCGGGTCCCGCTCTCCCTACCACACTGACATTTCCGGAATGCTCTTTCTGTGTCAACTTCGTTGTTCTTAATGCAGTGCCAGTCCGCCGTTCGGCGCTTTAAGGACGAGCCATACGACAAACCCTGCGACGGACCCAGAATATTAATGGGCCCCCCATAGTTGCCCCTCACCTTACCTACGACTGTTGACTGTAATTATCTTGTAAATAATCTGAAGTTTGTCGATTACACCGTGGCAGAGGCGCCATCAGGAAGCGACAGGGATGGTGCCGAGGTTTAGGTGCTTCGCTGTAATTATTCCCCAAAACACGGAGACGAAAGGCCCTTCTTGGCATCCCTGCTTTTCAGGCTTCCACAGCCCCATACCCTGCTGACACGTTCCGGACAGTAAATAAAAGCTGGGATTAAAATATCCGCAGGCTGATTTTCAGCACCGTGTTGTGTCTAAAAGGCACGGTACCACCCACCTTAATCGCCAGTGCGGTAAGCGGCTATGCTTTAGATGACAGCCCCGGCTCGCAGTCAGAGCAAAGGGCAGCGATCTTCACCAGTGAAATGCTTATCTGTGACACTGGGGGTAATATGGGGTCTCTGGCAGTTAACACACTCTGATCATAAACACCAGGATCATTCATCTGTGGAAAATCTTTCAAAATCTGTTACTGGAGGGGTTTAATGTGCGTACCATCACTATAAAAACAGCTAACTTTATTCTTTACTGAAGCCAGAGTTTGTGAACTATGACTGTACATTTGCTGTACACTCACCTAAAGGATTATTAGGAACACCTGTTCAATTTCTCATTAATGCAATTATCTAATCAACCAATCA
>JAODJW010000128.1:380410-393129 GCA_026777045.1 Hyperopisus bebe | reverse complement strand
TGTGTGTGTGTGTATGTGTGTGTGTGCCCCTGTGTCTGTGTGTGTGTGTGCCCCTGTGTGTGTGTGTGTGTGTGTGTGTGTGTATGTGTGTGTGTGTGTGCCCCTGTGTGTGTGTGTGTGTGTGTTAAGCATAATCATTCTGAGTGCGCTTCTCTACTCACAGACACACCAGGTCTGGCACCGCAGCTCTAAGGCTGGCTGTCCTTTCATCTGCTGCCATGGAGATCATGGAATGTGAAAATACCCCGATTATCTACGTATAACACCGCAAGCCGGCTGAGTCACCTCAGTGCAGCCCTAATCCGCTGTGTTTACTCTTCTTAAGATGGGGGGTGGGAAGGGGGGCTGAATGAGGGGGTCCCCAGGCTCAGTGCGTGTGTGTCTGTGTGGATCCAGCTCACCCTGGGCATACTTACATGTGATCAAACGTGAATTTGTACATCTCAGGTCTGTTCTGTCCTGCTATGAGACAATCACAGGGGGTATGCAGACACTGCAGCCATAGCGGAGAGCGATGTATGGCCACGGGACCCCTAAAGGCAAGTTTATTCACACAGAACGTCATTAGCAAGGCCTGGGCGCTAACAAGTTTGTGTGCCGGCAGCTCTAATTAGATTCAGTTTGTTTGTGTCGTTTTAATTTTATTGTGGTCCCCTGAAACAGGCCCTAAAGTAATCCAGTCATCCCAACACACCCTTCAAATCAGTCCCAGCCCACTGTCCATGCCGGCAGGTCAGCACCAAGGTGACGGTGAGCTTCACCGAAAGAAACGCCGCTTTGGGGTATATTTCTGGGCCTGGTCCCGCCGGATGCCAACTCAAATTGTTTGCCTTTTTCATTAATTAGTTGATTCTCAGATATCTTTTGAATGGTGGTACACTTTGGTCACCAGTGGTCACTGCCAAACAGCCAAAAGTCAGGTGCACACGTGTGCTACAATACATGACCCATCCACCAGGAATTCAGCTGGATAAATAACTGCGGAAGTTTCCAGAAGACAGCGTGTGTACGTGCTGTCCCATGTGTCTTTGAGTTTGCCAATACATCCTGGGAGGCATGAGGGACGCTGCTTTCCCCATTAGTTCTGTCGTAAGCAATGGGATTTACAAGGATTGAGAGGAAACTTGTCTGAGGACAGGAGTCTTCTGACGGTATTAGGGGAGGAACCTTTGGTGTTCTAAGGAGAGGAGTCTGTAGTGATCTAAGGGGAGGAGCCTTCTGGCTGTCTGAGGGGAGGGGCTGTAGTGATCTAAGGGGAGGAGCCTTCTGATATATTTCATTGGTAAATTCTTCACCATGGCTGACAGTGAACCCTCCATTGCCCATTATCATTGTATTCATGGATGAATTAGAATAATCATTATTGGGTATAATATATAATAATTCCCATTTTATGGCTAAAAACAGGCCTTTAGCAAAAAGTCATGATATGTGTTTCTCAGATTTCTGAGTTTCCCAGTATTTTTACCCCCACAGTGAGTGTCTGGGAGGAGGCCGTGTGCAAACAGCTATCCTCAAGCTGATCCTACAGAGCTGAGTGGCTGAGAATATGTGAATACCTTGCTGGGCCATTGGTCCACAGAGGGACCTCTTAGACAACGACTGGACAATGAACATGGAAAGTTTGTTTGTACAGAAACCATGTGGATTCACAAAGGACCTTGGGGTGAAAGTCAAATCAATAGGATATTCTGAACTTGACCTCTTATGGTCAAGACAGCCCAGGCTAACATCTCCAGTCTGGCAAAACAAAGAGCTCTCCCATTAGAATGCAGACATACACACATTGTCCTTGGACACCAGTAACATTTTACAAGAAAAACCTGTGAAATCTGTGTAACTTACAAATGATGTCTGACATTTTTAGGAGAGCACTGGCTGTTTTCAGGAGGACAGGGAGGCAGTAGGAAGTGCAGTGAACATCATGCCCCTGGCGATCAACTTTTGGGGTCATATTCGGTGTTTGTGGAGACACGGGCTCTCCGTCAACATCATCCACCACCAACCCCTCTTCCCCCACCTTCAGCCCTGAACTCCTACGATCTTGCTAGTGAGAGCCTGGGATGTTGGAGGTTTGCACAAATCACTCTTCTCCACATGAGTCCCCAGGGTCTCGCTGACACGGAGCCACAATGGACAGACACGGTCAGGGAAACTAGAAGCTTCCAGACTGAGGTCCCCAGAGAAGTCAGTAAGGAGGAAAATGATCAACATGAATTACTTTGTAAAAGTAACCAGCTGTACATATGGGTAACTGTTCTGGATTAACGTGTCAGCTGAGTAATTAGGCACAGGGTTTGGCACTAAGTGATGGAAGGCTTACTGCTTCCTGTATGTAAACAGACCTGGTAGGATCCAGGATCTACTGGAAAGCTTTTATTGCTGCATTTTAATAAGAAAAGGGCTTGCAGGTGTGCGGGGCAGAGGGGTAGGACAAGACCCCTGCCAGAGGGTCCATTAGTACATCTGTGACATGGACACGTCTTTATCTAATCAGTCAAATTTCGCTGCAGTAATGAAAACAGTGAACAGTAGCGGGATGATCAAGCAGGCTGGTTTCAAAAATCTTCCTACCTGGATGCAAGTGTGGCCTGCATTACATGGCTTACATTAGGTGGCCTGAATTACACAGCCTGCATTATGCAGCCTGAATTACGTGGCCTGCGTTATGCAGCCTGCATTACACGACCTGCGTTACACAGATTGCATTAGGTAGTCTGCATTACACAGCCTGAATTACGCTGCCTGCGTTATGTGGTCTGCATTACAGGCCTGCATTGCGTAGCCTGCATTGAGTAGCCCGCACTAGGTAGCCTGCATTACGTACCATGCATTATGTGGCCTGTATTAGGCGATCTGCATTAGGCAGCCTGCATTATGTGGCCTGTGTTACATTGCCTACATTACACAGCCTGCATTATGCAGCCTGAATTACGTGGCCTGCATTATGCAACCTGCATTACACGGCCTGCATTAGGTGGCATATTACGCGGCCTGCATTATGCAGCCTGCATTACGCAGCTTACATTAGGTGGCTTGCATTACACAATCTGAATTACGCTGCCTGTGTTATGTGGTCTGCATCACACGGGCTGCATTGGGTAGCCTGCATTAGGTGGCCTGCATTACGCGGCCTGCATTGAGTAGCCCGCATTGAGTAGCCCATATTATGTGCCATGCATTATGTGGCTTGTATTAGGCGATCTACATTACACAGCGTGCATTAGGCAGCCTGCATTATGTGGCCTGTGTTACATTGCCTACATTACACAGCCTGCATTATGCAGCCTGAATTACGCGGCCTGCATTATGCA
Organism: Hyperopisus bebe; assembly: GCA_026777045.1. NCBI lineage: Eukaryota > Metazoa > Chordata > Actinopteri > Osteoglossiformes > Mormyridae > Hyperopisus > Hyperopisus bebe. The sequence goes on along the minus strand of JAODJW010000128.1, from coordinate 389,815 downwards.
ACCTGCATTAAGAGCTTGCATTATGTGGCATGTGTTACAGACCCAGCATTACACGGCCTGCATTAGGTGGCCTATATTGTGCGGCCTACATGATGCAGCCTGCATTACACAGCCTGCTTTATGCGGCCTGCATTAGGCAACCTGCATTATATGGCCTTCATTACACAGCCTGTATTAGGCGTGTGCTCTGTGCACTCTCACTCCTATCAATTACTTAACGTGTTTTACGTTGCCTTTACATTACAGTGTAGCATTACCACGGTTAACCTCTTTGTGGATTATCGTGTAACTTAAGGAAAATCCCAGTCCCACCACGGCCCCCGTCCTTACGGACAGCACAGATATGACTTCTCAGAATTAATAGCTGCCAAATATAAACACGGCGGTCAGCGTTCGATCACCCTGCTGCCCAGGGGTTTTATTGCAGGTTTGAACATAAATATCCTCCCTAATGCATTTTGTGGTCAGTCCAGGGCTCTGCGAGATCCAGGGGCTAATGCGCCAGGCCCGGTATGCACCGCCCAACATGGCTCAATGGGCCACTGTGGCATGCAGAGCCATAATAGAGGCCAGTGGATCAGTTTCTGCGCCCTGGTAACTGTGTTGGGTACCTCCTGTTAGGGCTCTCTGGCGCCCCTCTGGTGGTCAGGGATGGCTGGCGCGCCGGCGCAGGGGGGCCCCCTGACTCTGAGAGCCGACTCAGAACAGAAGGCCGTTCCATCCATCTGTGGCCTCCTCTCCCAATTAACCCCCCCAGCCCTGATGGGCTGCCCCCGCTGACACCGCCTGCATCGCCGGCCCGCCTTTAACGAGCTACCAATTAAAACAAATTAGGGAGAGGGCACATCAGTGCCACCACCTCTGAACGGGGAGCCCACTGGAAATGGTCACCAGTTTTGGGGGGGGTGGGGTGGTCTTTCCATAATGAGGGTCCCCCCCTTGCATAAGGCACTGACCGGCATACTAAAGAGGGACCTTTTAAATAACTCATACATTCAGCTTTTTTATATAATATATATTCTCAGCATCAGATGCAGCTTACACGCTGTTTTATCTATTTACCAGAGGCTGAAGCCACTCCGGACAGGCTTGAAATCACCACCACCCCCCCACCCCCCGACACAGGAAGCTGTGAAGGAGGTGAGCAAACAGTTCCTTCAACAAAGATCAGGTCATCAAAAGGTATTGGACCCAGGCAATCTCAGCAGTCTCTGCCGGTACCATGTAACCGGGCCCTATCCTGGCCGCGTCAGCCTCCCACTGGTCTAGGTGGGTAATAGGTACAAATGAATGGTTACGGATGGACATTTTGGCAGGTTAATCTGCACCAGTTCCAGCTGAATGAGATTCCATGATTCACTCTTTCTTTACTACCTTCCCCTTACAGCGAGTTTCAGACTTTAGTCCCGGAGAAACTGGTGACCTGACCTCTTCTCCTCCGCCTGGTGTCTGCGTAGGTGTTTGTGTGCACGTCTGGTTATCCCCCCCACCTCCCCTGCACACCTGGTCACTCTCGGAAACCTGGGCCGGCTGTGGCCCCCCCCCCCCAGCTTCGTCTCAATGTTTATTCATTTGTTTACCCGGAGCCCCCGAATCCGCGCCCTTGTCCCAGTCTCCAGTGGCGTGGTACCGCGCAGCAATTTATGCATGGCAGCAGAAATTAATTAGGCATCAATTAGCACATGCTAATCTGTATGCATTAGCTCCTGGCCGTCATGTCTTTCGCAGGCCGGAGCGGGGCAGCAGCGCAGGAAGGCGGCTCTCTCCACCGGCAGTCACCGCGCTCTCCAACAAATAACAAAGCAAATTAAAATACTTGCAAAGGAAAAAGAGGCCAGAAAGTAAATAAGCGATACAAACGGACAAACGGGGATTGGGGGGGGGGGTGGCAGCAGACACAGAGGGGTCAATCAATCTGAGGGCTGTTTTGTTATTTTTACCGCTGCTTTAGTGGGGGTGCAGGGAGGGAGCCCGAGGGGGCGTGCAGGATTCTGAGAGATAGAAGCGCAGCCAAATGCGGCGCGGTCTTCGGAGGGGGGGGTGCCCCGGAGGCGGGTTCAGTGAGAGCGGGAGCGGATGCACGCCGTCCTATCGGAACGCAGCCTCTCCTGCGCCCCCCTCTCCCCCTCCAACGGTGAATCATCTCTGGCTCGCTGTGCTGCGCTGTTTGCCGCACACTGACCAGAGGCCCAGAGCTAGCGAGGTCGCTAACGGGCAGCGCAGCACCAACGGCCCAGTCAGGGAGTTTGGTTTCCCAAGTCTGTTGGGGGCTTTTTCCAATATTTACCTTCATTTCTGTTTTTTTTTTCCCAGGCCACCTGATGCCAGGGAGGGGAAACAACGTGAATACCTCCCAATCTCTGTCATCCTGTCATTCAGCTACACTAAGATTCCTCTGTGTGTACCTCAGACCCTCAGCTCCTCAGTGCCGCGTCTCACTTTGGCATGTGCCTCCGGTGCTCGGAGATCAGTCGCTAACATTTGCGACCGGCTATTTGCACGTAGCATCTGATGCATTCTGATCATTTGCTTGGTTTTAGTGTATTAAAAAAAATCGCTGCAATATTGATCACGTAGAGGGGAGCGCCCCGCCGTGAGCCACGTAAACGCGAACCCGCTGTGAACCCGGGCCACGCGCAGACAGTGCGATCAATAGTTCACTGAAGGGCCGGTTGGAGCTAGGAGTGCTATTGGCTAATCGGAGCCACCTGACCCGCCCCATCAGCCAGCCATGGGCAACGGCTGGCAAACAAAAACCCATCAGAAGCGAATAATTCCATATATTATTATATATTATACAGGGAACACAAATCGCTACTCTCTGGGTAAGTGCAGTAAGAGTGGATATAGATGGATAACAGTTGTATATTCCAACTGAATTTAAATGCATAAATATATATGCATGCATTCGTCTACCCATCTGTCTGTTTGTGGGTTTTCTGTATGAGGGTCACAGCTGCATGTAAACACAGGCGGCTGTTTAGTCCTCGCTGGTTTTATTATATGTGGCACGATAAGCGATAACCCACCTGAGTCAGGTAATTATGCTAAGATTACACTGTAATTATGGCTGTAATTACTTGCATATAATTATTTCAATATTTAATATTTATGTGGGTGCTGGATGTGCTCAGAGTTAATATCTTGATGCTACTTTTGTGTTCTGTGTGTTTTTTTTCCCGGTTTGCCGGTCATCCTTCCGGGCCCAGTTCCACGTGAACCTGTGTATGAAAGTGTGTCGATGGGGAAGAGGGCGTCCGTCCCGTATCGGCTGCTCCCGTGGCGTGTTTACGCTCAGCTCGATGTTTATTCGTCTCTGCTCCCGCGTTCCCCCGCGGTACCAGCCTGGGTTTAATTACCGCGGCCCGGCTGCCATACCTGGATTTATTTCCTACACGTGTCTTATTACAGATGGCGGCGGGCGTCCCACTCACGGCTGACACACAATAAAATGCATGTCAGGCGCATTAACCATGCTGCGGCGGATAACCCCCCCCCCCCGATTTACATTCAAACGAGGCTTTCAACAAAGCCGAGACAGCGGGCTTCTTAATCAGCTGGCCCAGCCCGGCCTGCCCCCGTTTAGGACCCGGCCGTCTTGAAAAGAAGCTTTAAATTGGAAATTATTACACATTACAGCCTCGACGCGGGGCAGGATCGAAGGCGATCGATATCTTGCCGGGTATGATAAATCAGCACCCCCTGCCCCCAACACACAGACACACACACATCTCACCCCCAGCACGTTCACTCCGCAGCGACTGTTTGCAGAACATATTTAAATTTTCTTGTAACAAATTAATTCCAGCATTTTCTCTTGATTGAATTAGGACAAGTGCCGGGGCTGTCAGAAGCCCTCGCCGGCTCTGGGGAGACAAATTGCACGGCCGAGCAGCGGCAGCACACGGCAGTGTTGAGTCCCTGATAATCCGCCCACTAATTCTCCATTACAGCGAAATGAAGCCATAAATCTTCCTGACAGCTGATCGATGTAAACATTGTTTCCGCCATGATTGCCGGCGCTCCCAGTGGAGGCACTGTCCGCTCGCAATTCGCTGAAATTACTCCGCGCGCGCGGGGCCCCCCTGGAAGCCGCCCCCCGCGCCTCAGAACCAAAGTCACTCCTGTCGAAAAAGTAACCATCTCATTTTCGCTCTCAGCCCACGTGCCGAATGGCAAATGCTCCTCCGCAAAAAATAAGACGCAGGAGTCGGCCCGTTAGCTCCCGGCACCGGTATGGAGGACAGCACTGGCTGCATGTGAGGAGCCGGATGGGTCCGCAGAGGGGGATGCAGGAAACCCGAACCCGTGTGCCGTTTATCTGCGCTTTCGCTGTAGCCGTGGCGACGTGACGCGGCCCAGCTACATTGTCACGGTCTGAAGGCCAAGCAGTGGCAGCCCAGATAAAATTACCGGGCCCTTTATCGAGTTGCACTAATGTTCTGCGAGGCTGGAATCAAAGTGCCCTCCGGCTCTCGCTGTGGCAGCTCTCCCAGTGCACTTAATTCAACAACAGATACTTTAAGTAGTCCTGCGGCTGGCTCAGGCTCGCTTCCGCCCCCCGCAGGCCGTTGCAACCCCCACCCTGCTCTTCTATTTGTTGACCTGCTTCCGGCCTGAAATATGATGTTTTCTTTTGTGTGTATTTCACTTTCTGTTTTATTGTTTCTGTGTTCATTTAATGGATTTCGCAGGTTTTTTTTGTTAGGCATTAACATATTTCATTGATCTGGACCCATCCTACATAATGCTAATTGGTTAGTGTCACCTTCCACAAGCCACAGCTGGGAGTTTCTCATAAAAAAGCGACACTGTGTGTCCAGGATGGCAGGGCAGAGGCATTCTGCTGTCGAGCTGTGCCTTTTGCCAGCCTGCTAACGGCCTGATAATGTTCAACGCTGTTAGCGAACCACGCACATGTGTAAATACGGGAGGCGCGATGTTCTATGCGCCTTGGATACACGTGGAGAGGAGGAGGCGTGGCTTCCCAGCCACACGGCGGGCTGCCGGTCGGAGCACCTGTTCAGCAGACGCACAGCGAAACATTGAGGCGTTTACGTTTCCCGGTTTTAGTGTGCTGGAGTTACGTTCCCCTGACTGCAGAAGAAGGGTCTCTTTGTGCCCAGTGTGCAGGTGGGGAAACGGGCAAAAAGAAAGCAAAACATAAACTGTGGAAAGGCTTTGGCTCAAAGTTCTCCCGAGTTCCTGTTGAACGCCTACCCTACTCATCCTACTGCTCTGCCCAGGTTTTAATCTCCCCCTAACATACTTCTGGGTGTTTTCTTAAGCACGCTGCCCCCTAGCTGCTGGGACAAGAAGCAGCATGCTGGCCGGGGGCCGGGAGGTACTTGCACGATTCAGAGGCCTACAATCTGACATCCCATCAGCATTATAAACTGAATAAAAATACTGTAGTAAAAGCCAACAAACTTATCTCGGATACACTTCAGTGTACTCTTTCCAGTTTTAATAGGCTTCCGCAGCTCCACTTTCGTCCGCAGAGTCGGTCGTTTTTCTCTGTCCCTGCCACCTTTGGGCTGGGCCATCCCAGACCCCCAACGCTATTACCGTGGAAACGTGTTTATGAGAAACGTCTGAGGAGCACCTGGGAGATCGGAGATGCCTGAAAGACAACAGGAAACAGTCAGCAGAAGGGGGGGGGGGGCTGGTCTCCGGTGCTTCTGAATGGTTACCACAACTCCAATGCCCCCCCCCCCCCCTCTGGCAGTGTCACTCACGTTATGACTTCATCACCAGGAGGAGAGGAAACGCATCGGAGGGGGCAGAGGAAAAAACAGCCTGCAGCCATTTGTCAACGTCTTTCTCGAATTACGGTCCGACCAATCACCGGGCAGGATCAATAGGGAATCATTTGGGAGGTGGACAGCAATGCTGGAGGTGGTCACTGAATGATGGAAGGATAACTAATCGATACAGAGGGATGGATTTTGTCATTTTGAAAACCATGCTCCCGCTCGCTCTGTCCCAGAAAAGATATATCGGTCGATCAGAAACTGCACCCCGTTCGCCGCAAGACCTGGCTCAGGGGTGACCCCCTGTCGTCTGAGTCCTCACCATTGGAGGGCAGATAAACTCGTAAGACGATGCAAAGATCACCAGCAGACAGAAAAAGAACAAATAAGGACCGTAAATAAAGCTGGAACATAATTGAGTGTTGAGCCATCCTGTTTATCGACAGGCATGCCGTCTTAAAGCGCGCTGGACCGATTATCAGGAGCGATTATGAAGTGACTGGCGCCACCGCAGACTGTCAGCCATCGTTTCGGTGATGGCCTGCACCTCCGCACTCGCTGAGAGTGACACAGGCAGGCGCGTTCAGGAAGAGCTCTGTCAAAACGGCGTTTGCTTTGGACGTAAAACATAAACATTTATAATCATCGTTTTTGCCAGTCGAGCCCTGTCGCCCAGAATCGAAGGGTTCTTAAGTAATGATATACAGCTTAAAAAGATGACGATAAATCAATAGACATGCTCTTCAGCCATAAGATGTTTAGACGCCAGTATCTGGAACGTTCCGGGATGCTTTGAACGGCGGAGCCGGCTGTGGATAATACCTCTTAAAGGGACTGTCTCCAAGACATGGTGTTGGGTCGGTTTTCACTGACCAGCTTCTGTAGGATGAGCAGATATAAGCAGGGGACCGTCTGTGACATGTCAGTGAGTGAGAAACGGGAGAGGAGGGTCAAAGGTCACCTGGCAGAGAAGTGTGGCAAAGACGCCCCTGCTGGAGAAGTTTAAATCACCAAAGCAGAGAGTTTCAGTCGAGAGATAAATGCATGATATTATTCTCGCGTCCGTTTTGCTTTTTTATCTGCTTCTTTCATTTATTTATTTATCCTGCTTATTTTTTGAGGGGGAGAGGTGACATATCCCTGGGTGTGTTTTAAAATCTAACGATTTAAAGTGTAACATTTCCAGACTCAAAGGTCACTGCTCCGTTTCCATCTCCCTGAAATCGATCGTTTCCAAAGACCTCAAACGGAGAGAGAAGGCGGTGGGGTGGGGGGGCAGCTGTTGGGGACGCAGGCAGAGGAGCGATCTCAGCTTTTTTATCCGAACCGCGCCGGCTTGACCCCTCGGAGCGCGCCGGCCTCGCAGAAAGGCCCAGCAACAGCAGCACTTGGCAAGTGAAACTGCGCGCGGCTCCTTATTAAGTGCAGAATCGGCGCGGAATAACAGCCAAGAGATCAATACAAATTTGACTTGTTTTCGGCTTATTAAGTCGTGAATAAAGCAGCCGTGTTTGCGGCGGTTTGCAGCGTTCCACCCGTACTGGGTTGGCAAGACGGGGTTATTAAAAGCCGCCCCGGAGGGCAGACCAACCGACCTGGGAAGTTCTGGTTTTGCTGGTCATTGGAGGACTGGTTTTGATGCCAAAACGGGTCACTTTCCTTTCAGAGAGATTTATATGGCGTCGATTTCATGAGCGAGGGGGGTGGGGCTTTCAGACTGAATAGGACCCGGGGCCCGAGGCCCAGGGCCCCAGAGGAGGGGGGGTTAGAACCCGCTATGCCAGGGCAGCCTTGGCCCACCTCTGTGGCCCATGTAGCGATCAGCTTCCCGGCCTGCTGGTGGACAGGCAGCCCGGCTTTCGTCTCTGTAGCCCCACGGGGGGTCAGCCTTGTAAGGAACATAAAAGGCCAATTTAATTTGCGCGTCCACAGCTACAAAGTATTTTAATTCAGACAGCTGTGACTGAGGAGTTAATATTTTACTTGTCAGAAGTGGGGCTGAGGCCAGCAAATCACTGTAACTCTCATTAAGAGCTTCTCCCGAAGCAGGCCTTAATTCAAAATAATGAAAGTAAAGAGTGAACGGGATTCTAATGGCTTTTGAGACCTATCTTTTAATATTCCCGTCTTGATGGATTAGGGCAACGGGAAATTCATCTTGGATCATAGAGTCTAATTTAATAAGGGATCATTCCAGGAGTATTGCATTTTATAATAATGTCATTTAAAGTGTCGTCTTCCATTTTTACTGTCCTGTATGTATGCTTATATAATGGTGCCAGAGGGACTAGCGTTTTATACTGGGAAACACACTCCTGTCTCATTCTTTCCCAGCCTGCTCTCCCGTCTGACCACAGTTTGGCGAGTTTGAAGTCTACGGGAAACGCCCCCTTCCCCTCTCATCTCATTAAAACTTTGATAATGGAATCAACCTCTTGTTTCTTCTTAATATACACGTCGTGGCATCGTTTTCACCAATTACCACAAGTTAATGGGAGCAATGGGAGCAAGTTAATGATGGTGGGTGCTCGGTCCGGCTGGAAACATCACGGGCAGTTTATGGGATTGCTGCGCCGCACCGTCGGACCGGAGGATTAGGTGGCGGTGCGGGGGGAGCTGGTGCTGACGGACTGGCCTCCCTTGGTGCCAGGGGGCCCGCAGGGACACACCAAGGGGCCCCTGTCTGTGTGTTTCTCCAGTTAAAAACGTGTTGTAGAATTTCTGGAAGAAACAAGGAAGAAAAGCATGTTCGTGTTCATAAACAAACAAAGCCTAATGAAAAGCTATGATGCTAGAGGAGGCCTTGGGGTGTGCTTATAAGCCCCGGCCCGACCCGACCCGATTCGGCACAGCTGGGGGGTCCAGCGCATGGAAATTCTCAGCCCCGTGCTTTTTTTCGTAAGCCTCCGCTCGTTCCCCCGCCTTCGTAATCGGGGAGTCACATAAAAGCCGGCTGCAGCCGCAAACACGACCCCCAGGAAGATCGGGGGGGGGGGGGGCGCAGCGGTTAGCAGGCGTCTCTGCCACGCAGTGGGGGTCTGGTTTACATCTCGGGAGGAAGGCTGGGCGACCCGGCGTTAAGGTTATGATAAAACCAGATACGTAGGAAGCGATCGCCAGCAAGGAGTGACGACAGTGTCAAGTGCCTCCGAAAAAACGTACAAGAAAAGGTTTGTATATAGACAGCAAATCATGCCTGGATATAACCCGCAGTTTAAAACTTTAATCAAACGCAGGGAGTTTGTGCAGGAAACATGAAGCTGACTTTGATGTGCTGAAGTTAGAGTTGACTTTTGATTTTTATGGCTGGAGGTATAAACTTACCATGTTACTGAGGTGAAAATTAAACAAACGTCCCATAGACACGGATTTCCTTTGATGCGATCCAGCGGCTGGCCTGCCGTACAGCAGATTTGGTGCTCGTGGCCCCATGTCCCTTGTGTGCCCCCCCCCCCGGAATCTGCACCCTGTCCCCTACAGCCACTTTGAGAGTGCTGCAAAGACCAGGGGGTGCCATGTGGGATCTCCTAAAAGCTCCCCCATGCTCATTAAGATAGTTACACGGGTCATTGAGACTTTCTTCAAAATAACAAAGTGCAGCCACTCTGGCTCTCTCTCCTGTCTTCATCGCCCCCCCCCCCCCCCCCCCCCC
>JAODJW010000128.1:361349-380368 GCA_026777045.1 Hyperopisus bebe | reverse complement strand
CCCTGTTCGTGCCCCCCCCCCCCAGCACTCAAGACACACCTTGCAAATGGAAGGGCAGCCTATCGTGCACAGCACTGCTGTCATAAACTGTGGCGCCATAAAGGGGGTGAAGTTAGAATGATTCAGAGGCCCCAAAAAATTTGGAACATATTTGGATCGGTCTGAGCTTGGGAGCCCAAAATGACAAGCTATCCAGGGGCCAAAATCTCTAGCAGTGCCCCTGGCCACTCTGCCGAACGGCCCGGCGTGGAATTTTGTAATTTCCATCTGCCTTTTCGATGGATGCCGATTCGGTTTCTCTTGATTTTATTCCTGTAACTCATTTATTTGATGAAGGGTCTAGTGAACAGGCTCAAAGACATGACACGATTCACCCCGCACATTTTCTGGGCCTTTCAAGGTTTCTATTTTCGAAATCATTTGCATCCATCACTTAAAAAATCTATACACAATTATCCAGTCAGGACCTGACAGCTTTGCCAGTCGCACATAGTGCCACCTAGTGGTGTGGTGGTAAATACATTTTTTTAATATATAACTTTGCTGGTTTAATACAGCCAATAGAGAGTCAGCTTCTGTAATTAACTAAAGTGTGGGAATGACACGCCCTGCCCTGTGGATTGTGGACGAGCACTTGGTGTGCACCCTGTAAACTCATTGTAGATTTCAGTGGGTTGTGCGTCTTCATTGGGTAACTATTCAAATTAGGCAATATTATTGTGAGCGAGAGCATGAGGGAGGGGGTGTGAGATTGAGGTGGACAGACCGAGGCAGACAGAGAGCTAAGTTGCGAGATCTATTTTTGCATCCATTTGAGGATGAGATAGCGTCCCTCTCTCACACACTCAGCCGTCGCCGCGGCCTGATGGAAGCTAAAGCAGGGCTATTTAATTAGGCGTAGCCAGATTGTTGAGCCAACACTGTAATCCAATAGAGTGGAGGAGGTCTTGTTAAGTCTCCTCGAAGCTCCATTTGCCTCCGACTTGGCCGTAATGCGTTTTTTTTTTAACTTGTAATGTTGATTTACATTACATTACATTATATTAGGGCACATGCCACTGCCCCCATCGATGCGGCTGTCTGCTTGTGGAGCCAGTCAGCTCAGTCTGAAAATTCCCAGCTCACTCTCAACACTCCTAAGTTGGTCTGAACACTCCCAGCTCGGCCTGAACACTCCCAGCTCAGTCTGAACTCCCAGCAGGCTCCCTTATACACTGTCATAGCACGCCAGTGGGTTCTGTCTTTCACAGATTAATGGAGCATTAGGACCCACGCGTGACCCACCAGATTAGCATGCCAATGCACCTGTTGGTACATTTTTTTGCGGCAGGAAGCAGGTCAATAAATACATCCATATAAAATGCCGAGGACACAAGGCCTTCCTGCATCCTGCCCCTGCGCTCTAAAATATGAGCCAGCCTCAGCCAAGCTGTCTCCATCCGCCCCACCCCCCCCAACCCCAGCCAGCCTTCCCACCGCCCCCCTGAACATGCTGGTCCCCACGCATCTGTACATAGCACTTTGCTCACGAGATGTTCTCCCCGTTTGGCAAATTTGCGGCCAGTGACGAGCTGCTGATCTCAAAGGCCAAAAAAACAGCTTCTCTTAATAACTTTGAAATGACTGCTCGAAACCGAGTCTTTCGATGATGCCCAAAGCCAGATTTCCCGATCTGCGGCCAGCTGGGGGTGAAATCTCTTTCATTTGGGTCATTTATTCATGCGAGTGCAGATCCGAAAACCAACGGCTTTTTAAACGTCGTTTTGCCAGAACGGCTATACTGTCACTACCTTATCAGGGGAGGAATCGAAATTGCTGGCATTGCCCCCCCCCCCGCTCCGCGCCCCTGCCAGCACACAAATGCTACTGTAATCCTGCACGAGGCTGCTTGACTTTTAAACAGCGCAACAGCTTGCCAGGATTTGCTCTGCAATCACAAAGGCGCGAGATCATAAGGCAGAACGGGGCAGAGAGTGGGGGGGGGGGCAGGAAAGGACAAATCACCTCAAGGTCTGAGCGCTTTCCTTGAGAGTAAGTCCATGTACTCACACACTTATCATCAAATTGAAATCATATACAGAACAGGAGCTGGGGGGGCACTGCTATTAGGGCTGCAACTTAAACCGGCCCCAAGTGCACACACACACACATACACACACATACACAAACACACACACATACACACACACACACACACACACACACATACACACACACACATACCCACACACAGACAGTTGCACACACACAAACACATACACACACACACACACACACACACTAACACACACACACAGGTTTGTAATTAGCTGTTTCCCAGGACAGCACGTACAAAGTGGGGTCAGGGTCCATAATACCAGGCACGGGACTTGAGGCAGGGGACCGGGCATCACAGGGCACACGCACACACACTAACACACACACGCACACTCACAGATTATGTATCTATATCTTTGTGTACCTATATCTCTCCATTCATTTCTATGGGGAAAACTCTAATCTCAACATGACGACCTTAACCCCTACCCACACACACACACACACACACACAAGTGATGACTCTTGATGATACAGCATCCCAATTGTTCAGCTTGAGTGCCATGTAATCACTTTCCAAGCCAACGTTTTGTCTTGTTGCTCTGGCTCCTTGTTCTGTACTTTGAAGTGCCGCTTTCATCCCTAAACTCTCCTGGCGTCCGCGGTCCCCTGTCTGCCTCTCCGGACGTTCACACGCGGCCTAGTCGACACATTTGGCCGCCAATTTAACATGTGCTTGTTTCTGGCACTGTGGAGGTGCCTCTTTTACGTTCCACCTTGTGCGCTACCACTTCGCTGTAGGTCTTGCACCCGCCACAGAGCAGGCCGATGATCCAGTCAGGACCAGACAGCCCCCTCCCACCCCACGGCTCACAAGCCGCTCCCGTTACATGTGAGATATCCACCCGTGACTTTTTTCATTCTAATTTGGTTTGGCACATCACATTAAACTTCACGGTTACTAATTAGCAGGTGCTTTAGTCCAAATCGACGTATACAGAAAAGTTAATGCACCTGTCACACAATGGGGAGTGTTTCCAGCTGACAATGACCAAGCCACCACTCCGTTTCTTGGGTGGCGTCTTGGATGTATGAAATCTGAGCTGCAGGGTGGGAACCGACCTGGAGTACGCTGGCGTTTCGGCTGGGTCACTCGAGATTTTGACCGTACAGAATCCTTGGTCTTTGTGAAAACGCTTTGCGTTAGTTGATAGCAGTGCTGCTGATTCGTGGTGTGCAGTGAAAGTTAGCAGTGGAGGAAAGGTAGAGTTCTGGGAGGAAAGGGAGGGATGGAGAGGAGGATGGAGGAGGAGCTAGTGGGACTGGGGGGCCCCCGCTTGGGGTGTGAAGGCTATGCTTGCACAGTGTATGGAAACGAGCTCTGAGATAATTGCTCTTTGCGGCTGTAATCTGGAGAGGCCTCCTCCGTGGCCAGCGACGCGTCTCCTATGGCTCCAGGAGGTCCTGCACGCCTCCAACGGCAGAGATAGCGTGCGACTGTGAGGCACCGGATACTGAGGGCAGAACCTCCACGCTGTGGGGCCCATAGGAGCCCTGCCAGGGACGCGTGGCTCAAAACGACGACACTGTCACTGGAGGAGGTGGGGGGGTGCTCCTCTTTGCTACCCCTCACCCCCCTTTTTCACACCAAGCGGGGCTGCTGATCTTTCTGTTGGTCAATCTTGCAGCCAGCTGGGTGACCTTTTTTTTGGGGGGGGGGGGGGCAACATGGTGGTTAAGGACACAGACTCATAACCCGATGGCTGCCAGCACAAATCCCAGAAATAGGTCCTGCTGAATTGAAGAACTTCTCCTTAACGGCTCTGGTCAAATCTATCTAGCACTATAACAAGAATCCCTCTTCATATATAAATATACATCATATACACGGCTAGCTTAAAAATGGTGTCTTTTCTGGGTCAAGGTTTACCATTCAAACCAACAGCCTACTGGCGCAGGAGAACTATCTTATGGACTGATACCATTAAACTATCTCAGATGAGGGGTATGAGACCCTAAGTATGAATAATCCTTCCCAGCCAACTGTCAGAACAGCCCCCCACCCTCCTATCCTGTGCCCGGTTCTTTCATGACAACAGATGTATTCATAGATTTGTGGTCTCCGCTAATAGAATTTCAGCAATCGATAATTCCGCACTGTTAGGACCTGAATATAAGCCACCACGAGGTACAATCGCTGTACACTCTGTTTAATGGTCCGGCTGTTACTGGAGCCCAGTAACTCTTTTTGTATTGAAATGCAGGGCTGTGTCAATGGCAGGTAGAGTAACTGCAGTTCTGTACAGGTTCTGCAGCCTGCAAAGGGCTAACTCAGGTGAAATGGTGCTTGGAAAATATTTTGAAAGTATAATAATGTACAATGGGAGAGTTGTTAAGGCTTTTCCTAATAGAGATTATGATATATCCACATGATCCTAACCAGCTGGCTTGGAAGATGGATGGACACTGAACTGTTGTATGTGCCGCCTGTGCTACAAAAATAGTGGGAGTTATTTTCCAAATAATATGTTTTTAAAATCTGATTTTCCCTAAATAGTAAATAAAGATGCCCCAGTATGAAAGCTCTGAAAAATGTGTTTTTAACAGTGTAAGCACGACTTTCCGACGGGCATTTGCAGTTATGCAAAGATGAATGTTATTAAATGGAGGTGCAGCAATTTACAGCAACGAGAATGACAATGACGTCATTTTGACAAAGCCAGTGTGAAACATTGTAAAACATCCACTGGCAACATGCAGTGACTGAGGTCTTCCAAGTATGACATATGGTCCCTCACCTGAATTTATGCACGTAGCCTACTGTATTGTACTTGGTCAGTTTTACTTAAAATCAAACCATAACTGAATAAAGTTATGTTTCTTTCCAAGTAGGCCTAATACACTTTCTTGAAATACTTCAAAGGTGTGCAGCAGGTTTTCGTTTAGCAAAAAATAAAAATTCATTGTAATTTGGAATGTCTTAAGTTTTGCACGAGGCAAATAAAGGTAAAATGTTCCGTGGCAGTTGAGAAATGATGCTTATTCATTAAAATTCACTCTTTTGGTCTCTGCCTGCTTTCCTTTCCAAGCCATCGCCAATGAACGAACAATGAAGTTATGATTCGTACTGAAGAAGTACCGCTGAAGTACCTCGACGACTTAAGCTTAAATCAATTAGACTGCACATACTTTTAAGCTACTAAGCGCTCGGTCATATAACCCATTAGCTTCAGCTAAACGTAAATAGTAAGCAAAGTCTTTGAGGGTATATATGATTCATACAGTATACATGCCACGTCAATCAGCTCCCAACAATAGCTTTAAATATAAATGTTTGCTAACGCGATAATGGCGTTAGCTAATGCCAGGAGATACGGGTTATTTAAAAGGTTTTGCTTTCTGATTTTTAAGGGGATCATAAATGCCCCAAAACCGATAGAAAACTGTTCAAATAGACCCACTTCAATGGAATTCGTAGCATGGTCATTATTATTATTATTATTATTATTATTATTATTATTATTATTATTATTGTTGTTATTATTATTGCTGTTGTTGCATGAGTTTCTGAATGTTGTGTATGATAACTCTAAAATTTATCACTTTAATTGTCACCAGTACATTACTGTTTTTTTTAACAAAATCTGGTCATTTTTGTAATATTAGTTTACCTTTAAAATACTAGTTTTGTCAGAATTCGTCGTTGTGTATATTTTATAAAATCGGAATCCGAACAAATATTGTTTATTGCAAAAATAACCATTTAACTTCAATAAATTATAATCTTATTTCGAAATTGCACTTTTTTACACAAATTATGAACAACAAACAAATTAAGAAATAACGCACCTATTATAAAAATGTAGTTGATTTATTGTATAAACCGAGAATATTGTTTTAGATGAATCCACGTTTTACATTAACAGATGATGAAATAATATGTAAACATATGGAAAAATGATTATGAAGATATTTTCAAGAAATCTGCGCCCAACTTCCGCAGAGGTCAGTTTACTTTCACTTATAAAAGCATCAACATCACAACAGGTAGAATGCACGTGATTTATACACGGAGAGAAATTAAAATCGAAAAATGTCCCTACTAAGTTTTAAGCCACAAATTAACCAAAATATTCGTTTCTGTTTCTTGTATTAACATATATTACATGTGTCCGTACCGTATAATAATAATAATAATAATAATAATAATAATAATAATAATCAGCCTAATATTTCAAAAATTAAAAAAAAAATACATTTCTGACTTAATTGGGTGTTGTCAACTGGAAATAAGGACACTACCTGAACATGAACCCGATAAATTAGCTGAATTTACCATATAGTCAATATTAATTAAAATCTGTGGATGTCATTCTAGTCTTCCCGACATAACCCCGGATGCCCAGCACTAAACTCCAGACCCCTAATTCTCAAGTGGCTGCTTGTTCAATTTATGCTGCCGAATGACAGCCGTCCACAAAAAAGGGAGGGTATGGAATTTAACTGACTTAATTTACGTCATCCGTGAAGAAAGAAATTCATGCAAACACCTTTAGAGGTTTCAGAGAATATTACCTCCTATATTGTGTCTATTTTCAACAAATATCCATAGTTTCCTCATTCGGGGAAACTGTGGCACAGAGTCCGAATAAAATGAGGCCAGCCTCCGTTTTTTAAATCAAATAATAACTGCGCAGAATAGTTCGCTTTGTCACACAAAAAGCGGAACATCCCAGCTGCGTCATCCCAAACTCGCGGTATAATCTTGTTCTTAAAGACTTCCCTTCTCCTCCGTAGATGTTTATCCTCCGTCCCGCTTTTTTCACACGTTGGATCATGAATTTATTTGAATACATCAATTCCCTTCCACTTGCTCGGGATCCATCATTAATTTCGAACAGTTATGTGTCTTTTTATAAATAGTCTATCTTTATAGTTTTCTTATACATCTTTGTCCTTCATTTTAAAAAGCAGAAATAGGGTCCTTCCTTTTCTTTGTACGCCTTCTGTTTTGTTTGTCAGGTCCTGAATCTCAGTCAATGTTGAAGACATTTTTAAAACGCGTCCCCTCATGTCACAGTCCCAAGGCTGCGGCGTGCTTTTTGGCTTTGAGTCTGAGGTCTGCGATGCTTGAGTTTTTGTTGGTGTTTTTTGCGGCCGCGGCAGCGGCCACAACCGAAGCTGCGGAGGCAGATTCCGCCGCGAGCGTAGCCAAAGGCAACCCAAATGGCGGAGTAGGGAACATCATGTAAGGTGCGTGCGCTGCCAGGTGAGAGTGCAGGTGATGGTGCGCGTGGGCCACCGCGCTGTCCAACTGCAGTTGCGCCTGGACCTGAAAGGAGAAGGGCGGCACGTTGCAATGACTATCCTACAGACGTACGGATGGGGAGAGAGGGGAGAAAAACATTAACTTTGAATGGCTGCCTCTAGTGAGTTTTTAATGCAGCACTTAAGGTATCCATGAAGTCACAGAGAGTAACATGCAATCGGGCTATATTAATGGTAAGTACGGGCCTCTCCACGCATGGGCGAACAATGTAGAGAGACAGGTTTTATGTAATCATTTGTGTGGTAACACACATATACGTACGCGCACACACGCACACAAACACGCACACAAACACACACATGAATATATGTGCCTATATATTTTTCCTTTACTCATTGACAGGTTATACATGTGTCAATGGCGGATTAATGGAGTGGTCAGATAATTAACTGTTGCAGAGAATATTCGCCCCCCACCCCCCTAAGTGCTATGCTGCAGATGGCCAATGAAAGGGTATCTGTGAATTGCCACCACTTTGGGACCCTGGAGCAGCACCGCTCCAGTCGGCCGAAGCCCGCGCCAAAGCGACTGTGGCGGGACCGCTTCTGTCAGAGGCCGCGACGCTTCAAAGAGACTCGCCTGTTGGAATGGCATCCGCAGCGCTCCCACGTTGACATATGGCGCTACGCGACAGGCTTCAAACTGACTCGCCGCGCCGATGAGTACCCCTGAATAAAGAAGAGGTTCGTGTTCAAAATATACTTGTAAAGGCTACTGTAAACATGGCAGCTGTGTATCGATGTCGGTAGTCGTAACCTTGACAAACTCACGGCTATTTAACATTTCTATATAACTTTTCATTTTTTGTCATTTTTAAACCTGTGATTATACGCGTCGTTAGAAAATTACGGTTTCAAAATGCCCTGCAGCAAACTTCTCCAGAAACCTATTATTACTATTATTTAGCTGGTTGACAAAATAAAAACACGCACCTTTGTGTAATTGATTCTCCTGCTTTCTGCATTTGGCCCGCCGGTTTTGAAACCAAACCTACAGGGAAAAAAATTAATTTGTGACAGAGACTGGCAGCTGCTTGTGAGGGCATGTGTAATTCCTCTCAAAATGACAACAACATAAACAAAAAACAGAATCCCATCAGACCTCTGAAATATTAACGGAGCGTAACCTCTGATTTCAATTAACAATTTTACAACACGGAAACAAAATTAGCGGGCGTCAAAATGAGGGGAAAGCGAGACCACGAAACAAAATCAGTAAATGAATATGTAACGACCAAGAAAGAAAACACGCTTGATCGAAATTTGCAGACTAAATTGTAGCATAATAAATTACCGGCCCAGCACAGGTTTCATCTTTCTATAGATTACCGTCCCAGAAGAACAAAATTGACTCTCTGATATCGAATACCAGCATGTGATTACATCTGTGGACATCTGAGCAATGTGATCTGAGATGAACGCGCTCATTAGACGCCAGTAAAATTAATTACCTTTATCGGCAAGAAAATTTATGTCGCTAGAGCTTTTAAAGCCTTACGGTTTGGTTTAATTACTGTCATAACAAGCTGAGTACAAAGCAATTTCCAAGATAACTGTTTCTCTCTACTTCTGCGGTTAAACCCGTTGTTTTTGTAACGAATATCTGGGTAGGGAGATTAGGCGTCTCATTACTATGATAATCTACTTTGAATCCCCCGTAAAGCGCTGATAAATTAACCAAGAAAAATCTGTATCTGTTTTGTTTTACGTCGTTTTCGAAAACAATATCAAATACCTGGTTATTTTGATGCAAACCAATCTTCGGATTAATGTTTCGTTTAGCAGGGACATACAGTGATAACAATAAAATAGATGTACTAAATGAGATAAATAATTCTTAATTCTCTCTTAACTTCACGTATACTTTTTTGTCGTCTTTAAGGTCGGCGCCATGACTGAGCATCCCTGGCATTTTAATCCGAAAATTATCCCTTTCATTATTATTGAACATGGACAGAACATCATATCTTTATTGGGCTAAAGTGATACATAATTTATGTAAATCCGCGAGCCCGGCTCTTGTAGTCTCCCTGCTTATAACACAATAAGGTTTGGTAAAATTCCAGCCCGCGTAGGGCGAAGCTACAGAACGCTTCGTTAACTTTGTTAGGGACACACTGGATGGACGAGTTTTTACAGTGTCCAAAATATTTATTAACGAGAAATTCTGTGCCATGTAAAGAAATACGAACTCGCGCCATTACCCTGTGCTGAAGCCGAGGACACGGAAGAGGAGAGCTTGAAATGAGATATTATGGGAATTGATAAATCACATCAAAACCCGTGTCTATGTTCATTGTCTTTGCCGGGCACAGTTGTCCTTCTCTTGTTACACATAAATTGTATCCCTCACAAAGTCGGCTTATTGAATTTCTGCGCAGACGGCCCGGTTAAAAAATGCGTAGATATAGCCACTGGTAACAATACTATAATAAAGTATCACTGTGAAAACGAAAATGCGTTATAATTATGTAATTATATTATATTATATTATATTATTTACTGCCATTCGCATATAATTTGTATAAAATTGTAATTTTTGGAACAATTTTCTGATTGTTTCCCTCGATTTAATAATGACGTGAGAATTAACGGTGTGTATGCCGCCATTAATTCACTTATTTATGTGGATCCTTTGTTACTTTAAATTTAAATGTTAGAATAATGCATATAGTGTGTTCAACCAATAACAATGTGCAGGCTCAAATCCCTTTAACTTTAAGATCCCTGAATACAATCAAGAACCAGCACGACGTTAAATTAACCCAGATCAGTATGCTGCTTAGTACAGAGATTCGGTTTTTATTTGAGCTAACCTTTGGGGGAAATAATTGGAAATGCCTGTAATGGCTGTATTGATAAAAATGTGTGTACCTCGTCATCAAAGTCAAATTCGTATCCATCGCGACTGACGCAAAAATATTAATGACAACGTACTCTTTACGCCGGTAGCAAATCCCAGGACATCACGTAAAGCCGCTTACTTGCACTCGCGCTTCAGAGAGTCCCAGCCTTTGACTCAGCTCCTCGCGCATGAAGGCGTCTGGGTAATGGGTCTCATCGAATAGCCGCTCCAGTTCGTTCAGTTGCTCCAGAGTAAAGTTAGTCCGACTTCTCCTCTGTTTGATCTTGGTCTGTGTCTCGTCCTCCATCGGCTTGGAGTCTTCCTTTCGTTCTTTCATATCCGTGTTACCTTGGTGGGGAACGAAATGGGAAATAAATAAATAAAACGGATAGATAGATAGATAGATAGATAGATAGATAGATAGATGGATAGATGGATAGATAATTGTAGCAGAATGTCAAGGCCTCGGTTGAAATCCTGTGCTCGCGGAGACAGGCAACGCAGCGCGATCTAACAAAATCTATCCATGATTTTGCTGTAGCTTGGCATCAATATTAGCTGCGGATATTTTGTATTCCGAGACACAGGGTTTAAATAATTAACTCCTGATAAATATGCATGGAGGGTCTCGCTACTGGAGGACCGAGACAAGCCTGTGATCATTCGGAATTTGCTTTAGCTTCGAGTGAGGATGAATATGCACCGATTGCCCTTTAATGTGGATGTCCACGAAGATGACAATAATTAAAATTAGCTGTTTTTTTTACGAAATACAGAACGTAAGTTTGTTCCCGATGAACAAATGTCAATAGGTTAATTTTAATTTTCACCTTTGGTTACCATTAAACATACTTAAGTTACATCGGACCTATACAAACGTAAGGACTATTCACATATATTGTCGTTTTGATTGACACACTAGCACATTTACGGAAATATTTCTTTAGCTAACTCATCATTTTTCGTCACAACAATTTCAGCGACACGCATTTTGTTAACTCATTTTTTCGACGTAAATTATCGACTTTGAAATAATTAACATTTTTATTGTCCACATCCTTGCCATAACAAAATTTCTGGAATATAACAGAATTAAAATCATCTGATAACTATTACACCTGTTTCTGTGTTCCTTGAATCAAAGACACGCTATGGTGTGTAATTTTGCTTGCTGGCACTCCTATTTGTCACTTGAAATATGAAGTATGAATACCATGCAAATCAATAGTTATCCATCAGTAATTCTTGCTCTCGACATTAATTCTTTACACCAGACGATTAAATATCTACAGTCTCGCGAATGAACACGCAAATACAACGTACATTTGCTATTATGAAAAAACAATTGCTGGCTACTTTTAAAATGCATATTTGTCGGCAGGGCCTCATAAAAGCAGTTCGGCCCGAAAACTATGAATCCCAATATTTTAGACAAATTAACTTATTATAAATTATATATTATTCCTTTAATACATATTTATCCCGCATTATAAACAGGTTGCAGTTAATTGAATATTTTCTTCTCAAGTGAAAATTTGTAAATATTGTCTATTATGTATAACGGTTTTATACAGTACGCGTTTAGATTAAAATAATTTGGTGAGTCCCGTAAATACTGAGAAATAAGCAGAGTACAAACACCTATATACATTTTAAAAGTGTGCTGCATAAATTCTGTGCAATAAATCATGCAACTTTTCGAGTATTTGAACGATTGACGGTTCCCCAAAACGTTCAAGTCTGTTCCGTATTACTATTACGTAGCATGTACTGCCTAGCCTTACCGTTTGCGATAGCTAGAAATTTAAAAGATTGGTACGATTTTTCCTAGCAAAAAGATGGACACGAAATATGTGTTGTCCATAACAACGGTCAAGGTTAAATGCCCGTCAGAGCGAGCAGGTATTTACCGTCAAGGAGTTTTGGGCTGCCCGTATCCCTGGTCCTCTCTGGCCCAAGCATGTCCTGCTCTCTGCCGGGCGATCGCGCACTTCCTCGGGCAATAGCGTTCACCTCCTCGCGATTCGGCTCAGCGGAGACCGCTTCCCTGCCTCGCACTGATCCGGTCTCCAGCACCTCCCTGTACGTTATCACCTCCTTCTTTTCCTTTACTTTCTGATCAAAAGACTTAGACACAAAGGCGGTGAGTTCTTCCATCACTGCTCCAAAAATCTTCCCTTCTCGTTCTCACTCTCTCTTTTTCTCAGTTCAGCAACAGCCTAAGATAAGACATCAATAGTGCTTCTTTTCGTCGACCTAAATACGGGGTGATGTTGATGCCAAATCTCGTGCTTAACTAAATGTATATGATCTCGGCCAATTCTTCTTGCTGCGGAGTTCAGACCGGCTGGAGCTCCGCTATTGAAGTCACACTATTTATACTTTGCGATGCCTGCCCCTTGATCCGTGCAAATTACCTCCCCTCAGGAAGCCAGGATGAGCCCCTTTCGTTCTCGACACACCAACAGGGTGGAAAAAAACATTATCAGCCCTTCAGATTTCAGATCATCCCTACTAGGCTGCTATTGGCCATTAATCCAAGATTGACAAGAAGGACTAATTAATTTAATTAAGCGTGGATTCGCTGCTATTGTCCTTAGTTTTTTAAACACCAGGGAGATGGGCCGGATCTCCGCAGGGGTGTGGCCAAAACTGAAAATGACAAGCTCGGCCAGAAGGGAACACGCGGAAAAGCAGCGTCCTCTAAATCTCTCTGATCTGGAAAAAAGACAGCGACAGTGATACGGAAAGGTAAAGAGGGTAGCGGCGACGAATTATTCGGACCTGACACGAAATGTACACATCGCGTCAATGGCAACGAAGCAATGGGATTTGACAGTTACTAATTTCTTTTTAAAGATGAGAATTGTGTTTTAATTAAGCTTTAACTGGGAGACGTGCGGACCATTTAAAGCTAAACACAACTGTTTCACAGTGTTATCAAAAGGTAGACGGATAATTAGCGGGCCATTTTAAGAGTCTGAAAGTTTAATCGTATAAATAAACATGAAACATGCTAATTTATACTTATTTATATTAATTTGTACCAATTACAGTTACGTAAAAATAGCAATAATAAAAGTTTATGCTGTATAACTGCAAGGTGTATTATTGTTAACACTAATATAATAAATGTTATTGATATTAAAATTAACTATAGTTAACTTGTAATTATGATGTCTTTTATTATTATGTGTTATATATATCGTTTGAAGAATATTCACAATTAAATAGCATTATAGTTAGTACTTTCACTAGATTTTAATAACACTGTTCAAACAATTAATTCATTTTCGGTTAAATAAAGTTTTGTGCACACAGTCACGTTGGTGATAGTCGATGAAACATTTTTTTGTGCAGTCAGACTTTTGCAGCCTTTGCAAGAAAGGAAACAGCGGAATAGCGACGCAATCGAAGTGCATTAACGGGACGCCGCTGGGGTTATTAATTGTTGTTTTATTTTTTTAAACTAACTGCCTGCTGAAATAATCACACATATGAAAAATAAATAAACAATAGTTCTCCGGTGCGTGGTGACTGAATTGCCGCAGGGACGTAGAGAATTAGCCTGCAAAGACGGAGTATGTCATGAAACGCGATGCGAGAGAATATGAAATTATTTGTAACGGTGAGACAAAATTAAAAGCGGTTATTGATAATCTATATAGTAAGTATTAGGTGCACGCACGTCTTTTAAACATCTCCTCTAATTAATTATTTACAACGAGGATTCTTTTGAAACAGAAGCATTAATTAACCTGCAATTATCTTTCTCAACGTTTCATAGTGTTATTTTTGTCGAATACAGAGCCATGAGTTGCTTTTCATTCAGTTATGAAATCTTCACTTGCGTGTCTTCATACAGAAGTAAACCGAAAAACAAAATTTCCATACATCACGAAAAAGTTATGTTTGTTTGAATTTGTGATCATGTTTTTAGAATCTATTTTGTCCAACTGAAATGTCTTAATGGAAGTTGAGACCGGAACCGTGTAATTACGAAATAGTTTTATTAACGGAGGGTGATTATGAAGAAATATTCAAAAAGCATAATTTATTGTCGCATTTCATTAAACGGAATTTGTCATTGACCCTGAATGACAAGTTCATAGATTTTTGTTAATTTCTTTCTGTGTGAAAAGTTGTTAGACGTAATTTTCACCCACACTAAACAAAAAAAAAACACCGCTGTAGTTAAAACCCACACTTTATAGGCTATTATACATATATAATCCACCCGTGATTAGTCTGTAGGAAATGCACATTTTCAGTAATAATAGAATAATGAAAATTACACAATTGGTCTCTGCGTTTTCGTTTAACATTGATTAAAAAGTTTGTTTAATCATTCTTTACACTGCATGTATTTTATCTGTTTCAATTTCCATCATAAATACTTTTCAGCGCGAAACCCAAAGTAGCACATTTTATTCCTTAATTATAGTTGAGGAGCAACAGCAGGACGCTTTGATGGAACCAGGGCTGTAATTACAACAAAACAAAAGGACCGCAAAATAGAAACGAGTATCGTTTTACACGACTAACATGTTAAGGATTTTTGAATCAGACCTTGAGTGTTTTTGTTTTCCGAAAACTAATTCTTATTCAGGTTACAGCTGGCCGGCCTCACATCTTCTCACGCACTCTTTATTATGATTTTTTAATAACAAAAAAACTTGCTGAAAGACAAACGGGTAATGTACAGGAAAACATACAAAAATGCCAGCGGAATCAATGGCGATACAAAAGATGAAGTATTATGCTTAATATTACATTTTATGTCTATAAAACATCCATAACATTTATTTCTGCTTTTAGGCTAATAATTCATCTCTAAATGGGAGATGTTGATAATACAAAGACCCTGTACAACAACAGTTGGTTATTGCTGTAACTGTTTCAAAATAACGTTACATCTCCTAATTGAGACAAAACAATTTAATCCATTATGTAACTACATGGTTTAAAGATATAATAGAATGTAGCATATAAGGAATGTACATATTATATATAATGACTATTTTTACTTAAAAATCCAACGGTATGTATATATTTAGACCTAAATGATGGGATGTGACAAGTTCATAGGCTTAATTTATATTCATTAGTTTGCTTCAATTTGAACGCTTTACATCGGTACTGCCCGAAATAAATAGTGGTTGGAGTAGCTCCTGTATGTACAGGTCTGTATTTAAAATACATGTTGAAGATAAGGAATTATGTGAACGACTACTCTGGCTTCTACTTTATGGGCTGCTTGTCCTGTCTTCGTTTTTTTCGAGATCGATGCTCTCTGCAGCCGCCTGTGATGTCTTTGAAGCGGTGCATGGCGCTTCCTGATTGCCTCTCTGTGTTCTAAAAAAGGGGACAGCGCAAGGAAACAGGTAAGACATTAGGTTAGTGTACTTTCGTCTTCTCATCAAATAATAAAATGCTGTTATTATGCACGTATGCAAAGGATAGCAAACTGACGGCAGGGAATACCGAAGACGAAAGGCTTCACGTGTACCATGTTAGCACTGGCTAATTAGCTTAGCTGTTTACATCTTAAAAGACATTATAAGTAAACAAGCTTGCGTTGTCAGTCTATGCAGGAAAACAAAACAAGATGGTTTATGTATTTATTATTTTCTTTCCTAGTCATTATCAGTGTTAGATAAATGGTACACTCTGTGAACTGTAGCCGGCATGCGTGTATGAAAACACGGCTCATGAGTCACCTTCTCAGGTCGTGCGGAGCTCTGCTGGTCACGCCGCCTGCAAGATGCATCTGCTGACCGGCTGCCCAGCGCGTCGACGCTTGTTAGCCTGTTAACTGTCTGAAGTTTTTCGAATTTGTGTTTTCCCAAGGTGTATACTTTAACCATGGGAACATAAAAACTTGTATGCAGCTCCTGTTAGCGATTCCTTTTTAAAAATCCGCTTAATTCCAATATGTAGCCACTATTCTGTCAGTTTAACAGATGTGTGGTATCATTGCTGTTTATTTTTCCTCAGAATTTAGTAGCCCTCGTTTATCTGCGCAAACGCAGAAATTACTTTTTAAAATGATGTTCAGATTTTAAGATTTTGTAACTGCTACATTTAGTTGGGCTATTCTGGTTGGCTTCTGAAAAAATGTAACCGGTAACAACTAGCCGTGTGTAATGCATCTCCTGTTTTACTGCATGGAGGAAAGCAGTATCCCTACTCTCAGTTAGAGGACAAGATCACATATATGATGTAATCCATTTGCACGGTGAAAGCTTTCCTCAACATGCAGTTTAGTCATATTTACAGCTGGGTGTTTTACTGCAGCAATTTACTACTAATAACCTTGCTCTAGCGGACAACCCCCCCCCCCCCGGGACTTTAAACAGCAATTTTGACATCATGTGTCCTACCCCAACCTGCTGTCAGTTACACAAGGACATACATGGTGGACAGCTTAGCTGACTGTTGCTCTAGCTGTAAGAGGGTCATGTCCAGTTCTGGTCATGCTTGGGTTCAATTTGCTTTGAAGCAAACGTTTAAGCAAATGTTGCATTTTTCTTAATGCTTTTGAGTTTGAACAGTGTTTCTTGTTTGTTTGTTAATCTCTCCTCCTTTCCCTCCTCCTCTTTTCTTTGTGGCTTCCATTCCCGTGTCTTTGCGTCTGCCGTTGGCGGTCCAGTAGACCCACATGGGGTACCACTCGTCAGACAGCGAGGACGATGCCCGCAGCAGCCGGAGGACGAAGAAGCACCGGCGCCGCTCTTCGTCCTCGTCCTCGTCCAGCTCATCTGGGAGCCGCGTGACTAGCCGTAGCAAGCGGCCCGGCCGCAGATCGCGGTCGAGAGACAGAAGGCACGTGGAGTCGAGCGCCTGCTACTGCCTGCCACGATGTTCCGTGTCCCTGGACAGGTTGTATAAACACAGTTTGAGAAAATAGCCCTAGTTCACCTAGTTAACAACTGTCTGATTGACTTGGAAGAAATGTTAATTATATCCCAAACACCTTAAATAATAATTTGAGTGTAATTAAGCACAGCAGAGTTGGCTTAGAGAGCACACATTCATTCAGGAGAATCAGCGTTCACAGCAGTGATTTTTTAATTTATTCAAAAAAATTTTGTCTTCCCAAACTGCTTCTGTTTTGGGCTTAAAAGTTATATCCATGCGGGTTGCGGCTGTGTTAAAGGTGTTGCATGTTTCTTCTTCATAGCTGGACAAAACCCACTTGCTTAAAGGGGGCTCTGTTAAGTCGGGGGTTTTCACTCCCCATAGGACTTTGCGCTTGCTTTTCTGCAACAGACAACAGAATAGCTGAGAAAAGCTCGCCGGATGCCTTTGTCACAGCGAGCTGTAACGACACCCCGTGGTGCCTTCTGGGTCCGGCGCCGAGCCTCGTAGAGCTCTTTGAGGCCGAGTAGCGCTCGCAAATCCGGACGCGTGACCCCAAAGATGTGGGCTACAGTCCATGTTGTAGCCTTGAGCGCAAACATGAGCGTGTATGCCTGCAAGTACTGTATGGTGTCAATGCGGGGCGGTATGAAACTTTAATGTATTCCGTTTGCTCTGGATATGGTTTTGCCGGGCCAAGAACACAGCAGCCGCACGACCTTTAGACTCCGCTGTGTCTCCCGACGACCCTTTGAGTGATGTCTGGGCGCCGTTGGCGGCGAGGTAAACTGGCGGGGCGTGGGCAGGCGGGGAGCACGAGACAGCCAGCCTGGTGAAAACCCGGGCAAACGGCGTCAGACAAATGGGGAGTTCACCGCCAGTGGCGACGTGATCAGGGCTGTGATGCTAATGCTTACTGGAATTAATGGTGATTAATGGTCACATGGAAATTTCCAGTGTTCACTGCAAGTAGCTAATTGATGGATATCTATTTAAGCGGGAAGCAGCACTTTTCTATTGGATCAGCTGGATGAACACTTGTGGCTGACCTAATTAGATTATGCATGTGTTATATTTATATATATTTATATGTAAACAGGGTAAGCTTTGAAATGTCAAGCGCCTTCTTTTCTGTTTATTTGAATTGAATAATTTATTATGTTGATTATATAATTTTACATTCCCCTGCTCAGGGGAGTTTCAAGATTAAAATAACGTTTCTATAATATTCTTTTTGAGACTGTGGAAGTGCTGTTTATTGTTAAAAAATATTATGGTTTCTGTGATAGGGGTAAAATAGCATTGAAATTACATGTAAGTATAGTGACTCTGTGTGTTTAGCCAGTGCTGATATTTTGCTCGTTTGGGTTTTTGGGGTGCTTGGTTCAGTGCGTCACGTTTCGTATAGACTGCTGTTTTCGCTCAGAACTCAGACTGGATATTTGGGGTGTGGACCCCATGGAGTTTGGCTCTGAATCGCTTTGTGGTGATGCAGCACACAGTGGGGCCTCAGTGCACTAAGGCAGCTGTCTCTGCGTATAGTAAGTGGTACAAATTTGTTGTGATGGTTCCTCGTCTGCATTATTTGTACTGTTTTCCCCTTACGCCTCGCCAGGCTCCCGGTGGGGAAAGTCTGCGTTTTTAGCGCTAAGAAGATGTGAGCTTTTCTGAAAAAAAGTTTTAATAATGAATATTACTCAAACTGTCTCCCTGTGCGAGATGCGAGAGCCTCGCATTAAAATTCCCTCCTGCAAATGATCCCTGCTATATGGTATCAGTCAGGAGAGCGTTTGAACGCGGTTTACAAACAGAATAAAGTTACCGACTGGCATGGAAGATTAAAAGCGTGTTTTTGTTGGGGGGGGGGGGGGCTGGCTGGAGCCGGTGATGGCCCCGCTTCTGCTGCTAAGGCTCGTCTTCACCGTTTTGCAGATGGGGGGGGGGGGTG
>JAODJW010000128.1:314754-326350 GCA_026777045.1 Hyperopisus bebe | reverse complement strand
CCCGTCACGCTCCCCTCTACCCCTGGCCCCGCATCCATTTGCACCTCATCACGGTTTAACTAGCGCTGTTGTCAATCACCCGGGCAGCCTTTAAACAGCAAGTGTCTGGATTAGATTTCTGGCCTGGCGCTTGGAAAAATAATATATTATCCACGGCGACAGAAATTTAATTTTCCTTGTGGGGTAAAAATGGGATACAGGACAGTGTTGCATTTATTTTTCTATCCTCGGTTTGGGAACTATGAGATCTGCACGAGTTTTTACATTAATTTTACGACATTAAAATCAACGTTTTGTAATGATTGCGTAATGTGCAATTATCCGTTTTGCGTAATCTGCCGCGGCTCCTTTTCGTTCTAAGCATTATTACGTTTCGTTATAAATAATTTTAGAAATATCCCCCGCGCTACTTTATCTCCGGGTATTTAAAATAACCGGGTAATAGCGAGTATAGTTTTATTTGACACCATTATTCTTGTGTGCGTACTCTCCGCAAAATTATGCAATAAGATTTGTGGCTTAATTAAAGTAAATTCAACGCAGCCATTATCATATAGCTCTTCTCCTACTGTATAGTTTGTGTCATAATAATAATTATTATTATAATAACATAAGATGAAGGGCGGGAGGAAGCGAGTCGACATTGACGCTAAATGTAATCTGCCTAGAAATCAAATTATTTGACCCCGAAGCTCGACAATACAAACTCCAGCCGGACTGCTGTTAAATATTTAGTATTCTTCTGTCATGAATACAAATGGCGCACAAATTGGACTGTACAGGCGTGTGACCCCCGGAATCAGACTGGGGAGCGGGGGCTCGTCCCGCTTTAAATGTTTTAATTACTGCGGCTCCCTCCGACGCTTGAAGGACAAGCGCTGAAATTCAGCACCTGGTAAACATCACTTGTCCTGTCTCTCTAATCGGGCCACATTAAGTCAAAATACGAAACGTTTTTATTTTCGCGATTAAGCCTCGCTGCGACTGTAGTGAACTAAAGAGCGCATCCAGCTTAATTTCGCCTAATTTGAATTTTCTTCCACTGTCAAAAGTGACTTTTTGACTGGAATTTGTCGCTCGTTGCATATATACAATAAAATCCAGGAATCTTTTCAGCTCCAACCTACAGGAAAAATCAATGCGGTTGATAAAGATGAAAAACCTCGGCGGGTAGCGACTCGGGCGGCAAATCGTTTAGATGGGAAAACATCCAGAGTGATTTTATCTACAGAAATTTGGTTTGCATCGATTTGGGGTTTGCAGAACAGTGTGGAAACACCTTCGTCGCGCTGTTTTTTATTGATTTGTTTTATTGCAGAGGATGCTAGTGGACGCGGGTTTTTACGGTGCGTAATTTGAACCAGAAACGTCATTTTTTACGCGTTTGCAGCCTTTAAAGTGAGTGCTGCTGTTCATAGAGCGGAGGTGGCAGTTTTTAAGGGGAGGAAGACGAGGTCAGTGTGGGTCACACACACAAACTGCCCGTGTGCTTTACTGCATCTTCGCTTTTTTCCATTGATATTTTCCGAGAGATTTATTACCATATATATTTTCATTATCGTAACGTTTGTGTTTGGGTTACGTTTTGTTTTCTTTTTTAAATTTCCCTTTCACTTTGGTTAGCCCACACTGACATGATTAGTTATGCCTGGCTTGTAAGCACTGAATCAGAGTTATGTACCCTAGGGAAATTAATTTGGCAGAAAATCAGTGTGAGAAGATTTAATTATCACTCAGACCTTTCCCTCCCCAGTCGGGCAGGCGGCGGCCGACCCACGTGGACACCACTTCCCCCCAGTTTGTTCATGCTCTCGGTCATAAGCCAAGCAATTACTACACCATTGATTTTTCATCACCGCAAATTTAAACTTGGCTGCTTTTTTTTTCCTCATAAAAAACTAGAGTGATGATGACGGGGGGGGGCGCGCGCGTCCTGTGAACAGGACGAACGCTGTCGAATCGACTAACCCAGCGTCGACCCCTGCTGTCACCGGACGTAACACGCTGCCTTTTGGCATCTCAAACTGCCCTGCATGCCCCCCCCTCCCCACAAACATTCCTGCCCCAGGATGTTTTTTAAACTAAGAGGGGGACAGGGGGCTGGTATAGCAAAGATACAAACAGCAAACTCTCTGCTTTTAAGCTACCCCGACTGGAATCTTCCCGGATAGGGGGTGTAGAGAAGGATGTATGGTCAGGAGTGACAGGCTGCGACTGAAGCTGTTTAAAATGAGACTGACAGCCTTTTCCATTTGGGAGGGGCAGTCAGGTGGTCCTGCCCAGTGGCCTTCAGTGGGCCAGCTTTGCCGTCGGCGACAGTAACCTCATGATGGCCTGTGGTTGGCTGTGCAGCAGCCGGTCTTGGGGTTTGGGGGGGGGGGTTCTGAGCCGAGCTGTAGCGACACAGATTAGGTGGATGTTTTGTTTGGGAGGTGGGTGGGGCTCATTCACACCTCATTAGACTTGCTTGGTGGTCCGTTGGGCTGGTGGGGTGGGGGGCGGACGTAGCCTAATGGCTCTTTGGCTCAGAGTCGCCATAATGTCAGGGTGGGGGGCTTCCGACTCTGTTAGTGAGACCAGCCCAGAGTTTGAATGGGACCCTCATTAAATACCTTATTAAGGGCGCAGTGCCCCCTGGTGGTGCTCCGTGGAATGCGCTGTCACACTTCCAGCTCCTCTGACTCGGGTGTGGGGGTGTGATGTCAGTGATGATCTGGTATCTCTGCTGTACGGCCGGTCACTGCATGGTGGCAGTGTTAGAGTAATGCGTTAGAGCGCTTTGTTTATGAGGTCAGGTCAGAGGTCGAGGGGGGGGGGGGTGACTGACTGCACTTTATCGAGACCTTGGTGGTGATCTTCCCGGACATGAGCTTGACTTCCCCTTGACCAAAGATTTTTTTTTTGTGGGGTGGGTGTGTGTGCAGTTTAACCAAGAGCCCAAGACGATGAAATGAAAATGGAATTCAGTTAAATCAATTAGCTCTGGGTGGGTGGGGGCCAGGCTGAAGGTCAGTGGCAGGGGGGCAAGAACCAAGCCTTGTGTATAAATCTCATCAGCTGTCCTGGACTTAGGTTACATCATTTTTACTTTAGAGTCCTCTCGTCAATTAAGTAATTACTTGGCTGACTGATTTTTCTAATTAACAAGTTATAAAAGACCTACTGACCTACTGGCCATGAGAAAATATGTGCACTTTTTAAACGGACATGCGCACACGCACACACGTGAATGCAGGCACAGACACATACACACACACACACACACACACACCCATGAATGCAGACACACACACACACCCATGAATGCAGACACACACACACACACGTGAATGCAGACACACACACACACGTGAATGCAGACACACACACACACACAGACCTCATCATGCTTCTTACTCTTGTCCTTTACTCCGGAATTTACCGGCGTCAGAGGGGCACCTTTAAAGCACCCTACTGGGGAAGGAGGCCATTATCCTAATACGTTTAATTCCTTGCAGAGGGGGGGATGTGACCGGAAGCAGAGGCCGGGAATGATGCTTTAACACCCAGCCTGAGCTGGGGCCCGGCCTCCATCCCCAGAAGCCCAAACACACCTCCTGTGATGTTCACTGAGTCTCCAGCCCACAGCTCCTGGGAACTGACTCTGCTCAGCCCTGGTGTTGGATTTTATATGGATCTGTCCCATGATGCCCTGCCATGGTGTTTGGTGGCTACATATCCCACAATGCCTAGTGTGTGGCTGGTATGTTGTGTCATCACAAAGATGCTTCCAGAGCAGGGACGTCAAGGGCTGATTAAGACAGCCTCACGTGTGTGTCTGAGATACTGAAACGAGGAGAGGAAATGGGGGGGGGGGATGCTTTATTGTCAGGCTTTGTGTCTCCATAATGAATTCGCCTCTTTACCCACTGATGGCTGTCATGTGACCCAGCCTGGGAGATGCCGTGGTCCAGTGGCGTCCAGCCTTCCAAGCAGAAGAGAGGTGGCCCTGTGTGGGGAATGTCCTGGCAGGGGGCCGTACGTTAGGTGGTCCCCTGCTCAGTCAGCATGTGCTGGGAGATCCCAGGACAAGGGCCTGCTAGATGGGGGAAGGCGGGGTGGGGGACTGTGCAGACGTGTGTGTGGGAGAAAGAGAGCGGGGGGGGGTGCCCCCCAGGGAAGCCCGGAGCTGGCGGTGTGTGTGTGGGAGCGTCATTAGTCCAGGTCCACCACCTGCTGCGGACGCGTGCCTGGCCCCGGGGGGCCGCTCTGGACATCTGGCGAGGGCCATCAGCACGTCCTCATCTGTGACCTCCCGTGAGAGGCGGGGCCACCATTAGCATTCATACTGGCACCACTGGGAAGCGGATTGGGGGGGGCGTCCCGACGGCGTCATAGCTCAGGACATGGGCTGATAAGTGATTTGTGTGCTGTTTCTAAGCCTCTTACTGTGTTGTGGCTCAAACCCGGACCCTGAATGCCAAACCACGCGGATGGTGCCACGACGGTCCTCAGTTTTTGGGTAGGAGGTCTGTTCCACTGGGGATGGGGGTGGGGGCTGCTTTGGCGGGTCTGACCTCAAGCTTGTGTCTGTTTTATGTCACGTGTGTCTAGCATGTTTTTTTTTTTTTTCCTGGGTCTCACTGCAGACCACATGGCCACGCTGAGCACAGAGCTCGTTGGTGTGTGGCTGCCCTCTATGGGTGGGGGGGGGGACGCGCAGCATGGACGGCTCATACAGGCAGCATGCAGGCTTGTGAGTAGCTGTGCTGGAGATGCATTAGAACGCCTGGTTTTCCTCTCCCTCCCTTCCTCCCTCTCTATTGAGAGCTCATTTGTCAAGGCCAGTGCTGCTGGGGATTAGTTATGCAAATATTGACGTGCAGCTTTGGCCCGGTAGCCGTCAATTGAAATCAGCAAATCAATGCCCCTAATAGCTGCTCATTACGCAGTTGATGCCTTTTCAGGGCTGCATCGGAAACCGGTGGCGCCCTAATCAATTCAGTCAAAAACTATTACCTGCCCACTGCAGGACACCTTTTTTTATAAGCAGCCATCCCGCTCCAGGGACCCGGTTCGGGTCTCTTGGTTCCGAAAGCCCGGCCGGCTCGCCAGGCCCAGTGAAGCCGGCAGCTGTGCATTAGCATTCTGTTTTTGCTGCCAGTTGATCACTTTAGTTTAATTTGCATCCGCTTAGATATAAATATTGCTTAAGGAACAAAAAAAAAATACACTTAATTGTATTTATATCGCCGTTCTAGTGCGATGGATCCAAATTAAAGTGCATGAAATAGTTAGCATGTTTTTCCTCTGCTGGAATATTTAACGAGAGTCTGTGGGATTTGTCTCCATGTCGAATCTCTCCCAGCTTTCATTTAATGCACGTTAGAAGAAAAGAGATCCAATCAAGGATGAGTATCAAGTTGTGCAATTAGGCGCCTGTCTGGGGAGAAGCCAGGATATGGGAAGGCGGAGCAGGGAAGAGAGGAGCAGAGAGGAGAGGAGGAGGAAGCAGAGGAGCAGGGAGGAGAAGAGAAGAGGTGGGAGGAGAGGAACAGCTAGCTGAGGAGCAGGGAGGAGAGGATCAGGGAGGGAGAAGAGGAACAGGGAGCTGCTACTGATCGGGACAGGATAAGCTCCAAAGAGTACTGTCTGGGAGCAGAAGTTTTCATGTTGGGTAACATCTTCTGTGGATGAGGGAGACTGAATTGGCCAACGGTGTCCCAGAGATCTGGCAATCGGGTAGATGTATGCCAGGAAAGTGAGTTGTTTCAAGAGAACCACAGCATTAAATTAACTTAACATCTTGCAACCTCACCACCGTCTGCTTGTGGGGGATGCTTTTCAATTAACAGATACCCTCGAAGTTTCCCGTAAGGAAAGCAGGAGGGTAAATAACACGAACTGGGTGCTATTTTAAGCTGTTACTTCAGGCTGTGTCCGTCTGGAATGGACCATCCATTTAGGGGGGGAGTCGGTGCGGAGTCTCCGGGGCTGGGAGCCTCGATGATGGCAGGGCTGCGCTGCCTGCACCGCATTTTGTGTAAAGCAGAAAGTAAACAGTAGAGCAGATTTCGTAGCCCGTGGAATTACATTCTGCAAACAGAGCTTTGATTCCCCAACGGTGTTTTAAAAAACCAAGCTTTGATTTACCCGCATTGTTTAAAATCCTGCTTTGATGCCCTGTAGCATTGCGCTAATCCTCGCACAGGGTTAAGTCAACACATCAATGTTTAGGGCACGTGGAAAGCTGTTGGGAGTGGATGGGGTCTCTATTTAGACGCAAACGCATTGGATGGGGGGATATACATAAATGGAATGATATGTGGGGGGTGGGGGGGTGCAGGACTAGGTGGAGGGTGTGGGTTTGAAGGAATAAATCATTAGAAAAAAAGGTTATTGGAAATTCAGAGAGATAAAAGACTGGAGAAGCCTGTAATTGCCTTAAAGATCAGACTACAAAGCATTACTGTGGATTTTACAAGGCCAGCCAGCAACAAAAGAGCGGTAATTTATGAGCTCAGCGTAAAAGAATAGCATAATTGCATTAAAAATTAATGCTAATGAGCACTAAAATGGGGAAGGTGGTTATTATGAAAGTTTGTATTCATCATCTTGGGCTTGAATGATAGCTGGTGCCTTGATTAATGGCTTAATTTCTATCAATTAGCAGGCAAAAAAATCTCCTGTGAGACAAGGGCAAATTGAGCATTGAATTACATATCTTGCTGCGGTTGGGGGGGGGGGGTGTTCTGTGACTTGCCGCCTGTCAGGGAATAGACACTGTATGTGGGGGGGTGGGGGGATGTGTCAGAGAAAGTAAATGGTTTGTGGTAAGTTAATTATTTGCTTATGTGTCAGTAAAAACGTGCAGTGTGCATCTACCGTGTGAGCCCTCTGTACAGACTACCCGCTGGTCCAAGCGGTTCTCACCAAGTTCTAAACAGTCTGCTGGTGCAGTGCCCCCCCCATCCTCGTCCTGAAACCCCTGTCCGGTCCAAACGAGACTCTGCATCAGCTTCACACCACTGCCCGGCTCCAGGAAAACAGTTCAGATGCACCTCCAAGCCCCATATGCTGTTAAATCGTTGCTGTTTTACTGCTGCTCTGGGTGTTTTTACAGTGAGTATGTTACTCGTTTGTTTGATGGACGGCTTGTGTGATACTTACTGTTTACTTGCTGCCTACCTTTTCCCTTGGTTTTAGGCAGTGACATAATTAAACGCTGTTATATAGCAGCCATTAGCAAAGAGATTGTGGTTTGTGGCATTAGAAAGCTCTTTAACGTTTTCACTTATTTGTGACTCAGTTCAGCTGAAGGTTTCGCTCGAAAAGCAATACATTAATTTTGTTTTCTTATTTGTAGCTGATTTAATTATGAAAATCAATCAGCAGCAGTAATAATTTCCACTCCCTCCTTTATACAGCGACAGACCTTGTACCAAAGTCATGTTTTTTTCTTTCCACGTTACCGAAATCTCCTTGTCTGTTGTGTAACAGTGCCCTCTTCTGTATGAGGATTGCTATTGCATCAGCTGCCACTTACGAGAGCCCTCCATAAATATTTCCGGTAATTCTTTTCGTGTTTTGCCCAGGCCCTTTGACAGCTGAGTGAATAGTTGTTAAGAACCTATAGTAAATGATTATTGCTGAAGTATCGGTAACTTTTACGATTGTTTACAAAATGACTTTACGGCACCTACAACTTCTAAGGAGTTGACTTGTGTGTGGCCGATGGTCAGCTTCCTAAAAGACCAGCGAGTTAAAAAGCGAAATCGGAACGGTTGCCCGCTTGGCCATCTCCCCTTTCTGTGGCCTTGTCTCCAAGGAGTGCCCTTAGTAATGCCGGGATGATTGACTTGGCCTGCTAAATTAATTTCCCAGATAACGTGTCAATATTAAATATCAACTTTGACCTCCAGGGCCACAGCCTAGCCGGCTCTGCATATCGCCCCCCCCTCCCCCCCCCCTTCTCTGCCGCCCGCCGGGGCTCTCTCAAAGTCCATTATTTTTGATTTTCCTATGAAATACATATCTTTCCCACTGACATCTGACAAACAGCATATGGAAGTCATTTTATCTACCAATAATGTGTTTGTCAAAAAGTATGAGGTTTTAATAGGATCCTCTTCCTAGGCCGTCCACCCTCTAGCTGAGGAGTTTGTCATTGATATATCTCGATAGATTTCTCTGGGAACTGCTTTTTTTCCCGGTAATTGTACGCTCTCTGCCATTAAGGATTGCAGAAGCTAGATTTCCGTGCAATATTAATAGACGGCTGATTGAGAGGCGTCCGGCCACGAAGCTACATTAGGCTCGGGGCTCCGAACTGCACTGCTGTCATGTGAAGGACAAGCCCCAGCCTACTAAAGGATATTGTGCCTGTTTAACTCTCCATCTGGCTTCAGAATCAAGGTAATAACTATTTTTGGGGCTCTGGTGTTCATTTCACTGTCCTCAAGCTACCGGACGTGCTGTCAAGACTTGAACGCTAATTCCGGCTGTCAGTCAGTCAGTTGTTAAAGTCTCCAAAGTGGAATAATAACTAAAACGCCTCCTGCCTCTTTCCCTTAATCTGTCGTCATCGCTGTTGCGGATTTAGAAGAAAAAAAAAAAAGCCATTTGGAAGTCGCCGCTTGGCTCGCACGCGGCAGAGGTGCAGAAACGGCACGTGTGAGAACGTGCGCCGAGCGAAACCAGAACAGATATTCATATATTCATTAAACACGCAGCCTGGGGAAGGAGAACGCGGCACAGCGCTTAGCGGATGAAATTAATTTCACTCATTAGTAGCAAATAAAAGCTTTGGCTTTGGGACAGGAATTCTGTCACTCGGCGTTCTGCAGACTACTGCTTTTCCACCGTTATATCCCAGCCTGTTACAGCCCAGCCAGGTTTCGGCATCATAAACGCGGCCAGCACGCAGAGGGACAGATAGCGGAGAGATTTACAGGTCGATGGATGAAAGAATGAAGGGAGGATGAATGGGCAGCTGTGTCGATTGAAGGGTGGAGGTATTGATGGATTTCTGAATAGACTGTCAGGTAAAGAATAACTAACAGGTCTGTATATAATGGTTACAGAACACGGTTTGACGGGAGTGGGGGTTGTGTGCTCACTCGAATGGAAAAACGTCGCCGGTTTCTAATACCAGAAGGTCACGTTTTGCGAGTAGGGCTGATAAACCCCTGAGATTGATATTTAAACTGTTGGATTAGGCTACATGAATATGATAACTGTGGATCTTGACCTGAGACCTTCAGGGAATTGCACCCAATAATTGCACCTTCTCATAACTATGAGTGAAGCAATATGTTTCCCACCTCTGAGGGGCCTCACAGCTCTCTCCAGAATCAGGCTGAACACATCTGGCACTAAGGGGCTCTGTGAATATGTGTAGAGAATGTAGCTGAGGAGGTTCTGGAACACGGCGTGATCAGAAGATGTGATCAGTTGTTGGAATGTGCTCATGGTTAGAACTGCAGTGGAGGTCACTGTCCTACATCCAGGTCCAGGCCAGCAGAAAAAGTCGGGTCAGGCAGTGCTTGGCAGACAGTGTGGCCCTGAAGGAGGGTCCGGTGCTGAGAGCGGAGCTCTGGCCTCAGGAATTGGGATGGGGAGCGATGTGCTGCCTCTGCTAGTCACCTGCCCTGTGTGGCCTTCGGCGAGACTCGAGTCAGACCCCAGACGTTGTGGGAGACCTCTGATTTCCACCAGCCAAGGAATCAGGGGGGGACAGACAGAGAAAATGAAGGATTACTTTTTCAATTGTACGCGCTACATATTACATGAAAGACATCACATCCAGGGGAGCAAAATCAAATTCCCCCGCACGGGTGATCGGCACCGAGACGTGCAGCACACCTGCCACCGGTGCCGCGCAACAATGGGTTGATGGTCCGACTTCCCCCTCCCTCTTTTGTCTCCCGTTTTAGAGGAGGCGTCGCTGGAGGAGCAAGTGAGGAGGATAAAGGACATCGAAGCCATCGAGAGCGAGTCCTTTGTTGCTCAGGCTTTCAAATCAACCAGAGATGGCAAAAAGGTGGGCTCTCTCTCCGACTGCTTTATTTGATTTGGTCCATTTATTCCATCTGTCCGCAGATGAAATGAACAATTCCGTTTGAATGCTGTTGTGCAGGCGTCTGGTTTGGGAGTTGGTCTTTATCTGCCGGGTGCACAAAAGGGGAAGACAATCACAAAAGGCAAAGTGGCCGCTGCCTTAGAGAACAGACACTTGGAAAGGCCCCCATCCTCCCCAGCGATACGGTCACAACGCAGAAGTCATTATTGAAATGAGCCAAGGAACGCAAAGCCATTTGATCTCGGGGTAATTGTTGCTGATCCGTAGAGTTTCCAGCTGCAAATCGTTTGATTGCTTTACCCTTGGCGTTAGACTGGCTCCCCCCCCCCCAATCCTTAGTGTGGCTCTTATGTATGTGGTTCAACAGAACCTTAAGGAAAAAAAAAGTGGAGGGGGGGGGGGCTTCCTAAGGATTCATAGCTGATGTTTGTATGTCCATGGGCAGTCCTGAGGGGAAAACAGAGATATTTTGCCTCTCAGATAGCAATTAACATATTCAGAGTGCCATATGCTTTGACTTCCTGTTTCAAACGAGTTTTAATTAACAGTGACGCACTAAGGTAAAGCAGCAGTCAGCTGACTGTGAGAGTCTGCAACTGGAGCGCTTCACATTCACTTTGATGGAGCCGTGGAACGGCGAGATCAGCCTTTGTTTATCATCTAACGCCCAGCTTGAGTTGTGAGGAAGGGGCATCTGTCAGACCCTTGCCTTTACTGCCATCTTGTGGACATTAAAGGAATGACACAACCCTGTCCTGGGCAGTACATTTTGGCCTCAGAAAACCAGTATTTAAAAACAACCGATTCATATTTTTTTCAGTTAAAATTGCAGCCATACAAGGCATGACATTGCTGTAACAGTGTCTTCTGCAACACATTTATTTACGTACCTCCCCTGACATCTTAGGTAAATTTTCTTCATTGTAAAGGAATGCCATTCTTTTAACCATTGCAAATCTTTGTTAATATTTTGAGTCACTTTAATCGAGTTTACCTAAAACTGTACAGTGTTTATGTGCTCTGCTTTCTACTGGGGCATAAACTGAGAAATGGTTTTCCAGCATGCAGTGTGTAAGTGTAATGGGATAGAAGCCCAAACGGTGTGATTCATTGACAGGTTCACAGAGCGCTGGCTGGTCTAACCTGCGGCTCCCTTCTGCAGCTGTGGGGCCCTGTATCACTCTACAGTGCAGTGTTCATTTTTCCTGCTTTTTTTAGTGAAATATGGAACCGAGAGTTGTGATGTGAAATAACTGTTGTGTGACCTGCAGGCAGCTGAACCAGCCGAAGTCAAACAGGAGTCCGATTCTGAGGCCGAAGTTACCGCTGACAAGCTAGAGGTGTCCTTTCCCATGACCATCCGTTACCAGGACAGTGACACGCTGGCTCACCCCAACGTAAGCCAATGTACATGCTGTGTTACGTTCCTGAAGTCCACCTTTTATTCTCAAAATGCTGAACTCAGCACCCGTAGGTGTGGTTGCCCGCTCAGTTCCGGCCACGCTGGGTCCACTGGAGCATCACCCTGCATGGCAC
>JAODJW010000128.1:262555-288340 GCA_026777045.1 Hyperopisus bebe | reverse complement strand
TGTGTATTTTACAGGCTGCATAACTTGATAATTGCCCGGCAACTGAAACACGGCCCTTACACGTTGAAGTACCATTCAAGTCTCTTCTCTTTGTTGGTTCACTTCTCCCTTTCCTCTTTTGAAAATGGCTCCCTTTTTCTTTTCTTCCGTAAATTGGAACAGCTTCTGTTCCAGGAATTATTCTACATGATTTATTATTTTCAAAGCATGAAAATGGTCTGTAAGGTATTTTTACATGAATGTGTTTAATTGGAAGTGTCACATGCTGACAGCAGCTTAAAAAATAATTGCACTTTCATGGTGCATTTGGAGTTATTTAAAGAGTTGTTGGAATGTCACTCCCTCCTGCCCACTGGCTTCTCTCTTTGAAGCCTTTAAAGCCAACCTGGACCAGCTGAATTAAATGCACAGTTTTGTAAATAAACTTCTACCTGTTGTTATACCCCGAACCCTTCGAAACAGGACATGGAGCTGAATACGTCCCAGTTTATGCAGCTCTACGCCTGGTACTCCTGGCCCAATGTCGTCCTATGCTTCCTGGGAGGATTTTTATTGGACAAAGTCTTTGGTATTAGGTTGGTTGAATCCTGTTCCCTTCAAAAGTTCAGTCTGTTAAAACAGCCATACTGGATGTAATCCCCACTTACTGACAACTTACAGTTATGCTTCACCAAACTCCATATGATATGTATGTATTTAGTGAGGATAATACAATTATATATGGCAGATAAGTGGATAATTGAGATATGGGCTCCAGACCAGCCCAGGCCATGAGTTAAATGACTCCTTCTTTCAAATAAAATAATTTGTACATATAGCGGTTTTATTGCTTAATATTGCAGACTTAATTATCTTCACGACTGTGGGTGACACCTTTCAATTGAGTTAGCACTACTCTTGTTTCTTTCAGGCTGGGGACAATCATCTTCTCCATCCTTGTGTGTGTTGGACAGGTTGGTAAGCCTGGTGGAAACATTTCAATCCACATACTGGTCATGCTGGGGTCGCTGGTACATCCGGAGTGGCATGCAGATCATCCTCAGAAACCTCAGCCTGTTTCTGCTGATAAAATTTTGAATGTTTTCTTAGAAGTTTAACGTGCATTTAAAGGCATTTCTTTGTCCTCTTAAGGTCATATTTGCGGCTGGCGCACTTTTCAATGCTTTCTGGTTGATGATATTTGGGCGTTTTGTCTTTGGGTGAGTGATGATTTTTTATTTTTATTAATTTTGATCAAGCTGTCTCTCTTTTAGGCCTTCATAAATGCACAATACAAAATTTATAATGTTGGCAAGGAGTTAAAAGTGGCGATCTGTTTTTAGTTTCAAGAAATTTAGCTTTCAAATCATGATGAAATCATGTTGCACACAAGTAGCTCTCACCTGTCTTTAGTCCAGTCAAAGTTTTGTAATATCCGTGTGAATGAAGAGCAACGCAGTGCACAGACTGATGAGAACTGGCACCTGGTGCATTTTAAATGCATGTGATTTTATATGCAACCAACCAAGCACAGAAAGTAGCTTTTGCAATTCCTTTCTGCACTTCAGCATTGGAGGCGAGTCCTTGGCTGTGGCCCAGAATACCTATGCTGTGAACTGGTTCAAGGGGAGAGGTCTGAACCTTGTGTTCGGTCTTCAGCTCAGTATGGCGCGTCTGGTACAAGCACTCGGATGATTATTTCTCCTATTACTAAGCACATATTTTACAAAAGAAGAAGTAAACTTCCTTGTTTTTTCCATTTGAGGATCTAGTTTATTACAATTCATTAATTGTTTCAGCTTTGTGATAGATAAGGCTTGTTAATTTGACTTTCCCTAGTTCAGCTCCTGTTTGTCTTAGCTTGCTGCTTGAGGTCCTCTCTCATGCTTTCCAGGGTAGCACCGTGAACATGAACGTGATGGGACTGGTGTACCACCAAATCTGGGACTGGAGGGGGTCCACGGGCTACTCCACGTTGGGCGTTGTGCTGATGATTGGTAGGTGCCAGAGCCTCTAGGGCGGAGTGTCTGTTACCAGACCATCATTGTATTTGAAATGCTTTGGAAAAGTAATTACTTCGACGCTTCTGCAAAGAAAGGGAGACCAAAAGTACAGCATGAAAAGGAACCGAATATGGAAACTTGATAATTGGGGGATCTTTGGTCGTTTTGGTTTTGTATCCCTGCCCCATTGACCTTGAACAGAAATATGAGATGGAGCATGATTAGTTTTCTTTGAGCTATTTTGCTTTGTTTCTCTGTAATAGGAGTTGTAACACAAGTGCCGTAGTGGTACTTTCTGAATTGGGTGAAGGTTTATTTGGTAATATACTTATTTATGGCCCTGTCTTTCTCGGACCGTGACACCTTGTTGTGAAATGGATCGCTGTCAATCGGCTCTGCAGAATTTCTTCTGGTTCAAAACCTTTCCAGAAAAAAGACCCGCATAGATCAACTGCTTCAAATGTGTTTTTACACTTGTATATTGTATTCGCTTTGCAGTATTTTATATAAAAAATGTTATTCTGTACAGTACGAAACTACAATCAACGCACAACCTGAGTGATAATGGATAGGACATAAATATGTACTTTATTTCTCTCCCCCTCCCACTCAGCGTCCGCTACGTGTGTGTTCTCCTTGGCTTGTGCGGTGATCCTTGGCTACCTTGACAAACGGGCTGAACGAATTTTAAACAAAGAAGAAGGCAAAACCGGTGAGTCTTTGGATTAAAGAATCATGCAGAATAATCCCTGCATCCAAATTCCCCACAATCCTTTGTGATGGTCATGGTTGGAGAAGGAAGTGTGGGGTCTATTTATACCAGTAAGTCCTTGGTTTAGTGTCTGCTATTGGTTCTTGAGGTGGAAATGCCGACCAGAGGTCAAGTTTCAGTTTTGCATGCATGGCAGTTTTAATCTGCTGACTGGGTGCATTAGGGCCTTTTGCTTTCCCAGTTATGGTGATACTGTGGTGTTTTTCTTTTCCTGTCTTGTAGGAGAAATGATCAAGCTGTCTGATGTGAAAGACTTTCCCCTCTCTCTCTGGCTCATCTTCATCATTTGCGTCGGCTACTATGTGGCTGTCTTTCCCTTCATTGGGCTTGGCCAGTGAGTCCCCTCGTTCTCGTCTGTCTCCCGGCCTTTTTTTTGGCCAATTCATGCACTGGTTCTATGGCTGGATGGTGATTGTCCAGTTTATATAGACAGTAACTATGGTAGATGTCCGCCTTCATTTTTAATTGTTTGGCATTCCTTAATTTCAAATCCAAGTGGTTAATGGTATACTGAAAATGTCCTTATAAAACTGGATGCGTAACGTGTGTGTTAACTGAGGCTGAGCTGACCTGGTTTTTAGATCGGAAAATTACCCGATAAGACGAGCGAGGACTGCTCAGCAGGAAAACAAAAAAGAATCAATACAACAGAGGCATATTGTCAAGTTCAGACTGTCAGATTATTAACTCTCGCTGTCTCGTGGAAACAGAAATATCCCTCCCCATGAGGTACTAGACAAAAGCATACAATTCTCCATCACCAGGCTGTGAATTTGCATTTGATAATTGTGGGGCCAGCATTTGTGCAGGGTCTGCTAAGGTGCTGGGGCGGGGGCAGGCGAATGGTACTGGCAGGATTAATCATCTGTTTGCAGACTGAATGGAAACCTAGCTGTAAGATTCTCATTATTGAACCCCCCCTCCCCCCCTAGGGTTTTCTTCATTGAAAAGTTCAATTTTTCACCAGCTGAAGCCCGTGCTATTAACAGGTAACTCTCTTTTTTTTATTCGTTCATTCAT
The DNA here is from genome assembly GCA_026777045.1 of Hyperopisus bebe. Taxonomy (NCBI): domain Eukaryota; kingdom Metazoa; phylum Chordata; class Actinopteri; order Osteoglossiformes; family Mormyridae; genus Hyperopisus; species Hyperopisus bebe. The sequence continues at coordinate 284,566 of JAODJW010000128.1, read as the reverse complement.
ACTTTCATTATTTTATACCCTCTGCCATTGGCTGCGGTGTACAATACATCTATTAACGTGATGTAATGGGGTTTGCTTAAAATCCACAAACCTTTTGGGATCCGGCAGTTGGAATTTGTGCTAAGACACGCTAGTCTAGTTTCTCCTTTTACTTGCTTTTACTGAAGCTTTTGTCTGAAATACTGTAGATTGTGATTTGGCGTTAAGTGCTTTTTGCACAGGCGACATCATGGATGATTATCCCCTCTCCTTCTGCCAGTGTTGTGTACATCATCTCAGCCCCAGCATCGCCCATCCTTGGCTTCATGGTGGATAAAACTGGGAAGAACATACTCTGGGTGGTGATGGCTGTTGTCGTCACTCTGGCTTCCCATATGATGCTTGCCTTCACCTTCTGGAACCCCTGGATTGCTATGGTGACCCCATATCTGTATTTAACCCATTTCTCCTGACAGCGTTTAAGGTCTTTGCTTGTGCCAGTGAAGTTACATGTACGTGCCTTTCTATACCCCATTGTGTCAGGGCAGGGGTGACTAGGTATCCCAGGGATGTATGACGGGGAATTTTGTCCCCTTATTCATTAAACCATTGTTTGGATTAGTGAGACATCATTTCTAGAAAGAAGATAATTATTTGGCCTTGCAAGATGAATGAGGTGATGTTTCTGAAGTTGAGGTAGACGTTTCCATATGTGTGTTGACATTAGATGCTCTCTGTCACCCTCAGAGCCTGCTGGGTGTGTCCTACTCTCTGCTAGCATGTGCGCTGTGGCCCATGGTGGCCTATGTGGTCCCAGAGCACCAGCTGGGAACTGCCTATGGCTTGTAAGTGTTACCCATAAATCCATTGCCGGTTTCTCTGATTTAAACTTCGCCGTGGCCCAGTTGTCGTCAAGTGGTCGATGTTATTATTTCCGGCTGCTGCCTTGGTTTCGTATACAGTTCCTTGAACGTGACGCTACTCGCTTTCTCCCCTGTCTGCAGTATGCAGTCCATACAGAATCTGGGTCTGGCTCTGATCTCCATGGCGGCGGGGGCCATCCTTGACAGCCGGGGTTACCTCTTCCTTGAGGTCTTCTTCTGTGCCTTTGTGTGCTGTAAGTATTCCACATGGCTAGGTGGACATCAGTGGCTGGCCTTTTCCCTGACCAGCAGGCATTCTTCCTACCAGGGGGCTGTTCGGTTCAGTTTGCTTTTCCCTGCTGCAGCACATCCACAGGACATTTTCACTTAACGGTGTAAAATTCATTTGTGAAAGTCTTTTTACTCTAGCAATTAGACCTGCTCTTTCCTCTTCTGTGGAATGACTAAATATTCTCCCCTCCCCCACTAGTGGCCCTCATTGCTGTTGTGATGTTGTACTTCCTCGATCTTATCAGAGGTAAGGGCGAGAATTGAAATGTCGTCATTCTGGAACCATTTAATTTCCATTTTCTGTTCTGATTTTAAAGTCCCTGTTCTCTCATGCAGGAGGAGAACTGAACTTGTCAACATCCGCCAGGGCCGAACTCCACAAGGACAGTCCGTCTGAATCGGAGTGAGTGAAGTCATAACATTTAGATGGTTGGCGAGCAGTTGTGAATGCACCCCCTTGAGGCCAGGTGTGTTTGTGACTGTTGTTGGGAGTGTGTCATCCTTACCTTGGTGAATTGGACCTTTTGAAACCTTGCCATGATGACAGGTTCTGGTGTCATAATGCTGCATGACCTGCTGAGCACTACTTCAGATACTGCCCCTGGTGGCTGGTGCTGTATGCTGCAGGTGCACACATGCCAGTTTCGGTTGTGTGTGTGGGTTGTGTATCTCTGAGCATGCTCACCTGTGTGCGCTAACAGACCCTCTGCTGTAATGTGTTGCAGGTGATGACACTGAGTCGTGAGGCTCAAGCTGGCTGTCACCACTGACCTGAGGAGCCTCAGCCATTGTTTGCCCGGGGCTCCTCCCACAGCACTCACTGACCACGCCCACATTTTACAGACTCCTCCCACAGTGCACATGGGGCTCGCACACTGTACTCTCCTCCCAGGGTTGTATAGAGAGCTCCGCTCCAGTGCCACCTTTCCCTCATACACATCGCCCTGCAAAATTTTTACAACGTATTGGTCAGTTGTTGCACTGTCTACATTTCATTTCTAGAGATGCAGACAAAGAGCCAGGTAATAAGGACGAAAGTTGCTTTCCTGAGTTGTGTAAATCAGCTCATTGTACCCTGGCCAGAGCTCTGCAAGTCCCTGGGTGGTGATGGGTGGGCTTAAGGCACTTGCTTCACTGTTATGGGCTCTACTCGAGTGCCACTTTGCTCTTAAGTGTGTATGTCCTTGTTGAGTGATCTGTTGTACAAGCAGCCCTTTTCTGAATGTTGAGCATCCATTGATTTTAATTTTTTTTTAATTTTTTTTTAAACGTGAAATCTTAAAGGTTCTTAGAATGCATATGTGATGGTGACATCATGCATTCTAAACAGTTCAGTCAGCAAATGTCTGATTTATTTATCTGTAATTGAACATTAGGCTGGGTCTCCGTGTACATTTAATGGATGGGTCTCCCTGTTGTCTTGTTACTTTTACAATGTCAAGCTGCTTGCTGTTCTCTCTGCTGACTTCAGCATTGAATTGCCAGCTGCAGTTAAAGGTCTGTTCATGCCGGAATCCTGTTCCAGGCCGCCTGCGATTCTATTAATGCCATTACTGGGTGGTAACAGCAGGCTTTATCTCTCAGTCACTGATGTTTGGGCATTAGGTGTTACAAAGGATGCTGGGAATGTTCTTTATTCCAAACCTGGGCTCCTGAGCTGTCCTGGTAACAGCCATGTGCTCCAGACCAAACTTTACAAAATTTCAGACAGTGTGAGCTTTGTGGCAAAAACTCCTGCAATACTGAACATGTTAAATTGCTTCTACATTTGCTGTTTTGAGTGGTCTCTGCTCTTTTTTTTTTCCATCAACATAATGCGTGCCCAGTTTTTAAAATTAACTACATGAAAGCACAGTTTTTTACTGAACCGCATCCACGATGAGGTGCTTGCTTTGTAGTCCGACTATGATCTTATCAAGAACACCATCAGGAAAAAAAAAGTACTAATTTGTACCTTTGTTTGTCCCTGGGGCTGTACCCTCAAGGGTCTGCCTATTGTACCCTAGCTGTAGGTAAATGTACCATTTAGTCTAATTAAAGGTACAGAAATGGACTCTAAGGAACATCCCCAAGGTACTAAAATGTTCTCATAGAGAAATGGACGATCTTAAAAGGTACAATTACCTACAGTTAAGGGTACAGTTGGCAGACCCTTGAGGGTACAGCCCAAGTGACAAGCAAAGGTTAGCATTTTTCATTTTTTTTTCCCTTTTGTCCTGCAATAATCATCATACTGCTGTGCAATATTTTTTTTCCCCTTTGTCCTGAATAAACTTAACTGATTAGTTTGTGCCTGAACAGAATACCAAAAAGGGACTTAACTTGGGATGTTAAAGCAATTTCAATCATTGATTTTTCTTTATCTAATTGATAGGTTGGCAAATATAGCATGACCTGTAACATAGTACTGTTTGTACTGGGGTCCTCCAACTCACAGGGAAATTTGGGGGTTGGCGGCAGGATTGGTACTCCAGTCACCGGTGGGGAAAAAAAACTCTCATTGGTCCATTCGGACTAGTGTGGTGCTGAGGTGTCACCTGTCACATGGCTCCACTCGGGTTCTCATCCCTGAGGTGCTTCGTCGTGTGGTGGGTGCGGCAACACGCTGTAATCAGTGTCGCGTCCCCCCCCACCCTACTATAACATTCACTGCAGGTTGGCTACCTCATTTATCATGAAGCCTGAGATGTTAATGAATGAAGCAACTATCTGAAACAAAGCACCATTTTAATCATGTTAAGATGCTTAATGATGATAATGTTAATATCAAGTAGATTTGCTTCTAAACAGAATTGTCTAATGGATCCGTTATTGCATAATTTGTACCTTAAAAATGTAAAGAATAGTGTACTTTGCAGAGTACATTATCAGATGTATTTGGAATATAGACTGTGCTTATGTTAACTTGCTGTTTGGCTAATACAAATGTAATTTTTACTGTTTTGTGGGTATAGAACATTTTTTAGGTGACCTTTCTGTCAAAACAATAAAAATATCAATGAACACTTGATACATTGTTTGTCACAAGCTAATTACTAAGGGTTCTGAATAAGGCTCTTGTGTTGGGATTCGTGTGCGTGCTGAACACCTTCCAGGTGTTTAAGTGTAGTGATACCGTGAGCGGGGGTTCGGGTGGGTTGAATTCCACGCTGTCTTTCAGGGAGGTAAGACGTCTCCAGAAGAGGAAGGCGGAGGAGGATGAGCTTGCACGACTGAAGCCCTTGTCTGCCTTTGGACTGCGGAACCGCTACCTGTCCAGATTGGGAGCGCAGGTAACCCTTTTGTGCCCTGTCAGAACTGGTCTCGGTTTGCTCTCCTAGTTTATCATCCTGTCAGGAAAGGTGCTGGTGTTACATTTTTTGGGCACATTGTCAGATTTATCTTGTGCAATGTCCAGTTCAATAATGACTGAAATGCCCTCCCTTCCCTGAGCAAAGACTTAATGTGAGCAGCATTCTTTGCATGATGCCTGTCTTCCATTCTGATATTAATTTTTGTTTAATGTCCTTCCACCACCTTTAGCTCCCTGATCACTACTGTAGCCACCTTTCATCCCTAGCACATCGGAGTGTCCTTAAATAACACTGTGTGTAGCCCGTCCTCGAAGTCAAAGCTTCAGCTCAAAGCCACCATCCACACATCCTGCATCAAGCCTTTCAGAGAACCTTGGTTTATGCTGTACACAACCTTGGTTTGTATCAAAAGTAGTTTTTCCTTGATCCTGAATTTATGGCCAATTGATCATGAACATCAGTCGGCTTGAAATGCTTGGAAAAAACATGTAATTTCTAGTAAATAAAGAGCAAAATGATAAAATGTTTATTCTTCATAGGAAAGCAAAGTTTATTTTAATGTACATAATGGACTAATGAGGTAACATAACATGTAACATAAATTGAAATGATTTACATGGGGTGGAATTTTAGTCCTGTATTTCTGCAGGGATAAAGTTTACATGTATAAAATTTTAAAATACATTATGTGCATTTAAGTATTTTCAGGAACATTTAAATGTGCCTTAATGCTTTTGTTAAAATATGTATTAAAATAGTGTAGTATCATTATAAACAAGGCATTGTGGTAATATTTATGGGGTGTCAAACTCAAGTGTTGAATTGAAATGGTCTTTAAACAGGAACTAACTGGCACAGTTGCAAGGCTGTTATCCTAAGGTGGGGCTGGGATTCAGGCTGCTTGGCGATGGGCTTCAAGCCCAGGTTGTCGCACTGTATGGATATTGCCAAATACCATTGTCATTGTGAGGGATTTGTTCTGTTTCAGTTAAAATGTGTAATTGCAACAACACACAAAGCTTTTCATATGTTAAATTTTTAAAACAATGCTTGAACTGCCTGTCAATATTTTTATTCCTTGATAATTGTGATTATTTATACATTTATACAACATTCTTGAACTATTCTTCAGTCTTTTTTTCAAATAAAAGTTTTTCAGTAACTAAATGTTCTCACACTTTTTACATTCCTTTCCTAAGTCAGTTAAAATTGGTTTTTTTAATGTATAAATATTTCTGCCAATACATATGTAGTTTTCCATTTCACTACTTCATTGCCCATGGGACACTATAAATGGACTTCAGCGGAGTGTAGCAGTTCCAACGTTCTTGAAGACTACGTCCAAACATGTACCCTGTGACATCCCTGAATTGATATTTCCATGTTTGCTGTCTGTTTCGCTTTGCACAGATGGGTGGACCTTCTTCTTGAACAGTTGACTGAGTAGTACTTCAGGGTATTTCTTGTAGCTCACAAAATACAGAATTGGGTTGATGCAGCTGTTGAAGCTTACAATCGGCCGCCATATTACATAGGCTTGTATCATCCGCTGGAGAGCATTGCAGTTATCGATCAGGTATGTGCGCAAAAAGAGATACATCGTTTTAGTAATATAATGGGGCACAAAACAGATACCAAAAAGGAGACACACAATTATTATGGTGCGGGCAGACTTTCGACGCATCTCTTGTCCCACCTTAATGTTAGCCTGAGTCTGAAAAAGTGTTTTAACCATTGAACAGTAGCAGGTGAAAATGACTAATGTAGGGATGAAGAAGCAGACCACCATGATAAACAAGCCATAGGGCAGGTACTGGTGAAAATCCCCAGGACTTGTCAGGTCGAAGCACACGGTTACATTTTTGATTATACCAGTGTGTGTAAATGCAAAGGTAGGCAATAGCTCGGTTGCCACCACAATCCATACAAAAGCAGAGACCATAGCGGCGATACGTTTGGTCTTGTATACTATGGCTCTGACTGGGTGGCACACACCCAGGAAGCGATGCACACTAATGCACATAAGAAACATCATACTGCTGTGCAAGTTTGCAGAGAACGAGAATTGTACCATTCTGCATGCGATGTCCCCAAAGGGCCAGGTCTCCTCCATTGCGTAGCTGATGATTAGGAGGGGTAAGGTCAGAACGTACAGCAGGTCAGCTACAGCCAGGTTCACCAAGTAGATAACTGAACAGCTCCAGCTCTTGGTTGTGCAGCAGACAAGACAGAGCAGTGTCCCATTCAGCACCATCCCCAACACAAACACGAAGCCGTACACCAAGGGTGCAAAAATCTTTCTGTACTCATCTGGTATATGGCAGTATTCAACATTCTTCCCATTCACATCTTCATATAATCCTGGCATGTGGATAAAGTGTGCGATAATCAAAATGCAGTTCTGATTTAAAAGCGTTATGGTATAATGAAAAATTGTTATTATAATTATGTGATCCTGCAACGAAGGCCGGAATATGAGATTTAAGTAATTCCAGGACTTGTTCCAGAACAAATCAATGGTCTTTTAAACGCTGTGAGGTTTTTATCTCTCTGCGTTAACGCCCCTTAGCGATGTGTGTTTAAATATTGTCTTAACAGCATTGGTGCTCTATGGCAGAACAAGAACGACAGCGGAAACGTGAAGTCGATTCAGCGTAATTTTAAACACTGCCGTCGGATAACCAAAAGTTATCCGAATAACCGAAAGTTACCGAAAAAAGGAACTTTTTTGAAACATTTATTAATTCGAGTAGCAGAACGGATATTTTCACTAAAGTTAAACACTTTTTTAAAGTTATACGCAAATATGAATTGCAGTATTTTGCATATTCATAGGCGAGTTATATATCTGCCAGAACACCAGCATGCGATATAAGTGTTGCATATCCAAGTGTGAAAAGTCGATTCTTTTTTGCAACCTTTTTGAAGAGTGTGGGCGAACAAAACTTTACCCGGTTAATGTAGTTGCATTAGTAGTGTTCTCACACCACAAAATTTTCATTTTGCCGCAGACTTTTAGGAATCTTTGTAAATTTGTCAGTGACTCTTCGGGTACTTCGGCTAGACTGGCATTTCCACCTGCTCTTTTTGTGAAAAATGGTAATAGCATTCATGCTAATCTATAGTCTAAATGAGTCCCCTCGACCCACAGTTTCAGTGCAGTTATGAAGATTAAGGGGCGGTTGGCTGGTGCACAGGCCTCCCCATTTTTGAATGACGATTTATAGAGCGCCCAAAAATGTCCTCAGCTCGTTTTGCATGGATCATCCTGATAGAGATGTATATCAGTTTTAAATAACTGAATTTCATGCGTGAAATCGCCAATGTTTTACCCCGTATCTCTCTATTATATATAAAAAAAGCCTTGCAGTATTTTTGAAGATGAACTTCTGCTCCTCCCTGCAGGGCCATCCATCTGGTGGCGGGCGGGAGATTCAGCGGCGGCGTGCGGACAGCCTCGCGGCGGGGGGCTCTCTTGCTCCTCGTTACCGTTCAGGTATCAGGCGGGCAAACGAGGGCGCGTGTCTGCCGTATTCTGTACCAGTGCCAGGAAAATAACACCCAGTACCTGCGAATAAAGGTAAATACCCATAAGACATTAACAAGGTTTTTTAATGCCATGGGTTTGGTTCCTCAAATAATTCCGTTTCGACTTGTTATTTCTAATTCGTTGGTAAATTGAGCGGTGATAATAGGCGGACATTGTAAAGGCAAGATAGCAGAGCTATTATGAGAAACACAACGTTAATCGATCGCACGCGATAAGATTATTAAACTGGACGCGAGACATTTCAATGGGCCTTTCAGACGGGAGGAGCTGTCCTTTCAGCACCGCCGCCTGTGCCCAGTAATTTTAATGTATTTTCTCCTAGGACAAAGGACATTACAATGACATTTCCAGTGAAGACAGTCGGGGTATTTTCTCTTCGTGAATTATAAATTGTAAAAGCTCTTTTTAAAAAAAAGTTTTACCGAGTCTGGCAGGTGTTCTACTGTCAGCTCGATGTTGCTCTATCTTGCGTGGAAGAGTGTGATAGCAATGTTGTCTGCCTTTTTGCTGATTATCTGAAGTAAATAATAAGAAAAAAATAAACAAAGATTTAAAAATTATGGTTAATACCATCATTCATCCATGCATCTACTTTTCAACCGCCTCTCCTGGTCAAGGATTATATTATATTATATTATATTGGTAACCTTGACCAATGTTTGTACCATTAAAAAAAATCAATTTTTTAAAATCCACTTTTGTACAACATAGCATTTCTTAGTTTGGCTAAGGTAATTTTCTACGTAGCCTAATATTGTCAGTTTACTCAGTGGTTTTCAGTTTATAATTGTCTAGAAATGAATCAACATGCACTTTTTAATTAGCATATCCTCCGGATTACAAAGATAAAAGTGTGTCATTTAAAATAACTGGATTTCAAAGACTGAGAAGGTTACAATAACCATGGCCCTGTAGCTTAGCAACTGCACACTGATATCTATCTACATTAATAAAGTCGATACGAGATAACAGTACCTAATTATGATTTACAAGTGATACGATCATCGTTCATTTCACCCCTTTACAGATGTGTTTGGAAAGGGTGAAAAATCAATACCCAGCTGGTAACTGTGGAGGGGATGCTCAGATAGCGGAAAATTGTGCTGAAGACAGAAAGAACCTGCTATGAATGATCATTTCCTAATTGCCTTATGGAATATTTCTATGAATAAAAATGTAGGTTACTGTACTTAACAGTTAAATTCATTCTAAAACCTATCATCCTTCTCAAGAACAGTTCAAAACTATCATGCGTAAAAGCTTCACTATTTTCTCCTAAATGATATATTTTATATTCAGCTCACATATTTCATTGCATATGTTAGAATCAGTGGGTGTCCAAACCACACAGATATTAACACATTATCTTCCATTTACTCAAAATAAAAATATTCATGGTCAGATAAGTACTGATTCGGTAATTGCACAACATGCAAGTATCCATTTTTATTACTTTTCTTTATTAGATGTTATTAGTTCACCACAATCTCCTATAATATGGTATAATCATCCATCCATTCTCCTTAACCACTATTCAGCACACGGTTGCAGCAAGCTTGGAGTCTATCCCAGAAAACACAGAATACAAGGTAGGGGACACCCTGGAAAGAATCCCAGTCCATTACAAGCCACACAATCACTACTGGCAAGTCAAAGACACCAGTGCAATTAAATGCGTGTCTTTGGGCTAGGGGAGGAAACCCACATGAAGCTGTGGAGAACATGCAAATTTCACATAGAACTGGTCAGAATTACATTCACAAGCCAGGAAGTATGAGGCCACTGAGCTAATAAGCTGGTCTGGATTGCAAACCAGTTATTGAAAATGCAGACTGTAAAATTGAAGGATCTTCCAATGACAAGCATAGACGAGTTGTGTGAGTTGTTTAAGTAGAGACCACTGTTTATTTAAAAGTATTGCTGACAATTTTGTTGAAATTTAGCTATGATAGTCTTCTCACTGACACACAAACCTGGACACTTTTACATACGACTCCCATTTAATTTGTAATAGTAAACAATTTCTGTAAAGTTTAATTTGTTTTGTGTTTTCTTTTTTCATAGTTTTGTAACATTTTTGTAACATGTAACATGGCCAATATCTCCAGAATTTAAACACCTGGATAAACTGACTCAAAAATCATTTTGAATAACAGGCACTCAAACTTTTTTTAGTGTTTGAGAGAAAACAGGCAGTCTATAAAGATTTGGTTGTAAATTATATGCTTGTTTACACAGTGACATAGGTAATTTTTTTCAAGTGTTTCTGTGAATGCATGCAGATTTACATAAGTCCAATGCACTTAACCAAGAAAGATGACAACTGGATGATGTAAATTGCCTCGAGTGTGTAATGTTGGCTTTGTATGTTGTTTGCTTTTAATTCTGCCTGCATAATACGTTGAGTTTCTCCTGAAGGATTAACACTGGCATGATATTAGTAGTGGTTTTGTTACTTAACTGTATTTTGGAGTGAAAAACTGCAAGATGTGACTTCTGACTGTGAATTTTTTTCACAGAATTTTGCCATATATTACCTTCCAGATGTTTTCTAAGAGGCTTGCTTTTATCATTAATTAGAAAGCTATAGCTGTGAAAGTTCATTAGCTACTTAGATTTATGCAGTTCTTATGCATATAGGAAAAGGGAAATGAAGGTAATTGCGCGAGTGTGGCTAAAAGAATATCCTGCAGCAGTTCACTAATGACGCGATAGTGTTTTCACTGCACAGTCTTACACCTGCAACTGAGAATCCATTCTCTTCCTTTTCACTCTAGGTTTTTCTGTTTCAGTTACCTTAACACAAGTAACTTTGAACATTTGATTTAATTAATGACTTTTTGATATTTTAACAAATTGTTCATTTGTGCAACAGCCTTTCAGATGCACTGAGTGGTTTTGCAGCATTTTTAGCTATACAATTGTAACAGTGATACTTTTTACATTCTGTATAGGCCTACTGTCCCATTTCCTAATTGTCTTTTTTAGTTTTTTTCTACTGTTTTCATCTTCTGGTTGACTTCCATTCACTTATTGACCTAGGAGTGTCTTATTTTTAACCCTTGGCCCTGAGTTAAAAAATTGTGAAGTGCAGAATTGAGTTCCTGATCGTAACTTATATATGATGCATATACAGTAGTAAATTAGGTTTATCTTGAATATGCAAAGAAATCTTGCTTGCCCTGTATGTTACGAGTCAGTGTTTGGAGTGGCAGGAGGGAATTTATTAAGCTCTGCAGTTGTCAACAGGTGACAATTCCTAATGGCTATTTTAGCATAATGAGATAATTAGGCCAATTTGTTCCTATATTTTGATGATTGTGCTTTTTCATTTGCAAATATGTTATTTTTCACATGCTGTTTCTGGCAGCAGTTGTTTCCTAGTTATACACAATTGACTAAATATGTTATTTGGCCAAGGGTGCCCAAGGTTTTGTGTACAACTGTATATGTTCGTGCTCAGACATATTATGACCCCACTTAATGACAGCACAAATAACTGTCCATCCCTGGTGTGTCTCAGAAGTTCCTTGTAGATTAATTTTGATGCATGCTTCCTATAAGGGGAACACAGTTCTTCTCCATAGTAACCTCACTGAAAGAAGTGGAGCTTGCAAGTTCACAAATTAATAGCACGTTAATTAAAGGGTCTTAGGAGGAGTTAAAAAAAATACATTTACCCAGTTCTGCCAAATCTCCTGCTATCCATTTTGTTTAGAGCTTTTTGGATTCTTTTTTAATTGCCATCTCTCATAAGTCATTTAACAATTTATTTTGAAAAATCATAGACATGCAGTTCTTATTACTTTCCAGTTCCCCAGTGGAATTCATATTACTCATTATTAATCAAGTCCAAATCTCCTCTCATTAATCACTCTTTCCAATCTGCTTGTTTTTACATCTGTCACGCCTACTGGTACAGGGACTTTATGGAACTGACATTCAATCAATGTACTCTTACTCAGTCTTTGGATAGAGAAAAACACTCTTTAGAGACTATAAAATATTATGCCAGAATAGTCATATTAAATTTAGACATTATATTCCTGATGGTCTTTGTGCTGAAAGTATTAGAAAATTGTATGCAAAATAAGCCTCACGGTGTCTTCTCAGTGGGGAAATAATGTTTTGGGTGTAAAACACATACTGTAGGTGTCTGCATTTGTTATTATTATAGACAATGCCTTTTCTTAAAACTTTTGTCTGTTTACTGTGCTGAAGACTAGTAAGATTAAAATCATTGATGGAATAGATCAGTTTTTTTGTGTGTTCACTTTTTGATCTGTAAAGGGCAAAGACTTTCAAAATGTCGTCAATTATATCTATGTATAGTATTAAGAGATTTATTTGCCCTCTGATGGATGATCTCATTGCACAGGTGCATGGTGGTTCCACTCCACTAAAATTGGTGTGGGTGTTTACTCCTTTAAGTCAGCTTTGCTTGCCCACAGTGTGTTTCTCCCCTGAAATGCTGCTCATTGTTTGCTAAAGGCGATATTGTTCCTTTTTGTAAAAAAATGTTGTTGAGAAACTGGTAACCCTGTTACAGCTTAGGCTGCAATCCGAGAGATTGAGGTCTTGGGTGTTTTTACCCAGGTATGAAATGAGTTAATGTATACAAAGGCTTGTGAAAGATTTTGTACGCTGCCAAGTATCAGAAGACAAGTTTCCATATAGCAAATAACCAGGATATCATGAATTTTGTGGAATTTTGCTGAGGCCAGAATATTTAACACAGTTAATAATGTAAACTCAATCATATAAGAACTGCTATGAAGGTCTCAAGGGTCCAACAGCTGTTTGTGCCATAAAATTCCTAAACTGTTGTATTTTCCCCAAGTATGCTATTCCCTTTTAAATACATTCATTACCATAAAACTAGGAACATAATTACAAACATGAGAAAAAGATACTGAAAGCATAACACATTGAACAAAATGGCTGTTGAGCATCGCAAAATTTGATTAAGTAGCAATATTTCTATTTCCTATTGTACTATTCTTGGATGTCTCTGCTTGTTTATTATGTAAATGTGATTTTTCACACTAATTTTTATTGCTGTACATAAAGCAGGAAACAAGGATGTGCCACAGAACTGGCTGGGAGTGCCTGTGTTTGACAGATCAGGGTCTTTAACTTTTTCAGTACAATAGAGCTGGTTTCCCAGGTTGTCCTAAATGTTCATTCTTGCTCTTTGTCATTATTTTTTCCACTCAGCAGTAATTTCTTCTGGCATGTCAATCAAGACACCTGGAGAGAGGTACCACAAGGCTCAGAGACTCAAGTCATCATGTGAGCATGAAACACTTGGTGCAATTTATAATTAACCACGCACCCAGGCAGACACATTTGAAAGGATCAAATATAGCTATTGTAGTTATTAAAAATAATGATGGTGCACTTTTACAGGCTGTGAGTGAAGATTGTTGTAATAAAATATCTACACTGTAGAAAAATGGGTAGAAGACCCTATAAAGTTTTATAGTTATTCTCGGGGTCAACATGTTCTTGCGTCTAAGAAAGTTATAGTCTACACTGACATACAGTGTATGTTTGGCCAGCTATATATTTTCATTAGCCTCTAGCAGAGATTCAGCTCTTCAGATATGTGCATTTTTTATAAATTAAATCTATTACTTTTAGATTTTTTTGTCTATTTTTAGATCAATTTGTAAATTCTATGTGTTTCATTAGAGTCATACTGTATGAAGGTAGTGGATTTGTACTCTATTGTGGTGCATATATCTGTTGTGTGTAATTTGTTGTGTTTTGTATAGCTATGTTAGTTCTGCAACAGGGTTTTTGTTGCTGTTTTTTTCTATTTTGGTTGTTTTGCTAATTGTGTACTTTCAGTCTGTCTCAATGTTTGTCCCTTTTCCTTGTTCTGTTGTCCAGCAGTTTTTACTGTCAATATCACATTAGTCTGAGTATCTGATTTAATCTGCCCCTTCCCACCTTTGGTCATGTTTATAGAGGCAAAGACTAAAGGGGTGCAGGAAGGTGATGTTACTCTAAACACAGCTGAACAACAACTAAAAAAGAACATGAAATTCTCACTTATTGTTGTCATAGTGATCAACCACTGCCTGGAGCTTCCAATAACACAGTTATTGTGGAATAGATAGAAAAGGTCTAGGATGGAGAAAGGGTCTTAACCTTGTGATCTTTTATGCATTTGTCCTTGATGTCTGCCATTTTCCTATATTGGTGAATCAGTTTGAATGTATCTTTTGAACCTTCTATTTATTTAAAATGGGCCTTCTCAGTCACCTTCCAGGTCCCCAGGGTTTTGTTACAGATTAATATTTCCTGTCTTTGTACAAATAAGATCAATTTTGTCATACATCCCTCTGCATATATTGGGTATATTTGACACAACAATAATGTAGCAGTTTAGCAGCTTTGTCTAATGTTGCTCACATGAGTGTTTTAGAATTGTTGACTACATGGATATCTAAGGCAAACTGAATCCTGAGGTATTTATAAAATATGCATAAACCAATTTCAGCTGTTTGTTTATTGTTAATATTGTCCAATTCTCCCCAGCCAATTCCAGCAAATATTGTATCTCAAACTCCAATGTCTCCAAAAGGTTTTATTCTGATAATATTCCTCAAATTTGGACTGGCCAGTCTAGCAAATACCTGAATTCTCGTGGGGAACATCTCAAAACCAAAGAACATAAGTTCATTCAAATAAACTCAGTGTTGGAGGTGTCCATTAACAGTTTTATCGGACCAAAGGCCTTTGCAATGACCATTAAATACAAAACAACAATATAAAATATACCTGTTATCCACTGGCAAAGTATGTCACGCACTTCCATAACCTTGGTTTGAGAACCTTGACAGTTTACTGGATTATCTAGTTTTTGCTGTGAGTGCTGTTGCTCAGTCCCTTTTTAGGTGCAAATGTATTATTTGCTGTGTTTGTTTTTTGTTCGGTACCAGATCAGTGTGGTTCCTTATATACAATTCTTTCCTGCCTTGAAAACAGATGTATTCTAAATTAGTAAGGATGGATAAGCAAAGAGGAATATCTAAATGGATGTGTATGGTCAATGAGGATGTGCTAATCTATTTTTTATGGAATTTTAAATCATGGGTGGTACTGCGATCTGGGAAATCTCATGGGAAAAAGAAAGTTAAATAAAGACCAAGTGCTTGTAGATGTTAATTAGCAACTAGGGTGTTCAGATCAATTCAATTCAATTTATTTTTATATAGTGCTTTTCGCAACAGAGTCGTCCCAAGGCACTTTACATGGGTCTGTTGTGATACATTAAACATCATTAGAGTTGTTATATATTTGATTCTGATTTTGGTCACTCCCTACTCCATTATGAATTAACTATTGTAAAGCAAATATTGCTTCTGAATGAGTATTCATTGCTGTAATTTTGTAGTGGATGTTTCTCTGGAGAAAAAAAATCAGTGAGCATAGAAAATGAAATGGCATCCAGATTTATTCTGTGGTGAGGTTCCGCTTTATAAACTGGATGAGGTATACACAACATGGATGAAGTTATTACTACACTGGATGTGAAGGACCTGAGATTGGAGACCATCTGCCAAAACCCATGCAGAATGGAGTTTAAAAAATGGATTTTGCTCTGGAGGGTTCATGCTTTACTTGGGACAGAACGTTTGAGTAAGCATTCTTGGAGACTGCATCTGAGATTATTCATTTGTTTTCTCCTCCATCTTGTTTGCTGACAATTCCATCTATGACCTCTCCTTCTTCCACGCCTATAGCTAATGGATGGCTTGTTTTATTACCAGTTGGGGCAAACTAATCTGGAACAAATTTATAAACCCTAAAACTGGTTGTGCCATTGATGCATTTTTTTATTTTACACAAACCACACACATACTTGTAACAAAGGTAAATATGCTTGACTGCCTGTTTGTTTGTGCAGTCTGCAGCCTCAAATTATCTATATGATATGAAATATGAACCAAGTAGGTCATATTTCTTGGCTGGCAAAAAATAAACCAAATTGAAATTGAGGGAACTAAAATTTATTGGATATTAGTCTAATAATTCTGCGTTAGGCAGTCTCAGCACAGTAGTTGACCTAAAAAATAAATAAAATTAAGTAATTCTGTGTCTTTTTCTTGCACAAACCTGTCTGCTTTGGTGAAGATTTATGATGACCATTACTTCAGCTGAAATCCACACACCCCAAAATCAATTGTGACACTCTTAGTGGTGGTTTAAAGTAAGCTGGGAACAAGAACAACTACACAGAGTGTACAATCAAGTGTTTTTTTGGTCCTTATAATGACCAAATTGACCAGTTGGAATTAGGGCGAATAGGGAGGATTGGATCATGGGTTCTGTTTTAATGCCAGCTTGCCAGTTGGGGGAGGGGGTAGTCATCCCAGCGGCACCTTTACATCCAGAATTTCCATTACTGGCCGGGCCATAAATCTGACTCCTTTGCACAGCCAGTAATTGTAGTTTGAGACCTGAGGTCACTGTCTGTCTCTTCTACTTGCATCATTTTTCCCTCTTCCTCCTTTTCCCGTCTTTACCCCTCCGACTTTGTTGCCACTCGTCATCTCTCTTGTGGTTCTTCTCCCTTTGTGATCTTATGCCTTTTTGGATGTGTTTTCTATTTTTTGTCATTATGGATTTTTCTGCCTGGTCTATTGCCCTTCTGGTGAATGAACAGTGTTTTGGTGACTGGGTTTTGCCCTCAGTAGTGTGTCCTGAGATACCTGGTTTCTTCCTTCAAGATAAAGACACTTTAGACTGCTACAGCCAAGCAGTTTCTGGCTTTAATGAGCTCCCGAGAGGTCGTGGCACTACAATAATGGAAGTCAGAGCTTATTTGAGTGGCTTTCAGAGCCCACTGTGGCACTGCTGCAGGTCTGCTGATTTGTGTGCACTCACTGGTTGTTTTGATGCAGACGTGTGGGGAACACTCTGCAGTTCACAACATTCCCACCATTTGGTTCAGTCATGTCTACATGGGCCTGTTACACTGCTTCTTTAAGTAGAGTCTGAATGGTTGTCACTGGTTTCCCCCTTACTGAATGTCTGTGGGACAGAGAAAAGCAGATAAATACCAGGAGTAACCCTGACATTAGTTTGGCATGTTAATAACTGGAATGATATTATGAGACCACATCGAATTAAAGATATTTGTGTAACACTTTTCAAAACATTTGCTGTCTAAACATTCATAACAAAAGAAAAAAATGTATATGTTAAAAATGCTCGTGTATATAGGTTTGCACCCAGTAGATTCTTGGTGGTATGCTGAAATAAATAAACTAAAAAGATAGAGGATGTCTCAGGTTCAGTTCTGAGTTAAATGTCTGTCAGTCTTGTGAGATGAGGGTCCTGGGTATTTTTTGCACGTGAGGCTGATTTCTCCTGGAATTAGATTAAGTTGTACCAGCCTGGAACCACAGGCATAAGCTGGAGGATAGTATCAGGAGATTAAGAGATTTCTTTGTAGGGCATGGGTTACCTTCACTATGCACCTGTGCATTCTCTGTACCTAATTTCAGTAATGTTTGATTTTTCTCAGACAAAGATCATCCATCCATCCATCTATCCATCCATCCATCCATTATCTGCCACTCATCTGGGATCAGGTTGCGGGGGCAGCAGTCTAAGCAAGGATGCCCAGATCTCCTTCTATCCAGCTACCTCCTCCAGCTCCTCCAGGGGAATACCATGGCATTCCCAGGCCAGCTGAGAAATAGAATCTTTCCTTCCGGTTGGACATGTCTGAAACAGCTCCCCAGGTAGCCACCCAGGAGGCATCCTAGATAGATGCCTGAGCCACCTTAACTGGCTCCTTTTGATGCAGAGGAGCAGTGGCTCTATTCTGATCCCCTTCCGAATGTCCATGATCCTCACCCTATCTCTAAGGCTCAGCCTAGAAACCCTGCAGAAGAATCTCATTTCTGCCACTTGTATCCACGATCTCATTCTTTCAGTCACAACCCAAAGGTCATGACCATAGGTGAGGTCACGACTGTAGATTGACTGGTGAACCGAATGCCAGCGCGGCACAAATCTGTTCCCTCACTTGTGAACGAGAACCTAAGATACTTAAACTCTTCCGTTTGAGGTGCCAACTCACCCCTCAGCAGGAGAGTGCAATCTACCTTTTTCTGGCCGTACCCCGTGCTCCTGAAGCAACCCCCACAGGACCTCCCGAAGGACATGATTCTGTCCCATGTAGACTGATTGGGCATTATTATTAAGGTATCTATAGTGCTTTATAGATGAGAGTTTCATAGAGCATTCATAATGCATTATGAAGATGTCTATTATGTATTATACATGAGTGCTTTAAGTAAAATATTACCAGTATTTCTTTTAGATGCTTCGTAAACTTGTTGTGTTTAATACATTTCTAAATATAATTTATTAGTGTGAGTTTTCAAAATTTGTAATGCCTATACAAACTGAAAGTGTTTTTCATTATGTGCTGCACACCCTCCATGAACTGCCACCTCATGGTGGTGGAGGGGTTTATGTGCTTCTATGATCCTAGGAGCCATGTTACTCCTAGTGGGGTCTCCCAAGGCAAATTGATCCTATGTGAGCGGCCAGACTAAGTGTGATTCAGAAAAGCCTCATTATGAACAATTTAATGGACCATGTTACCCCACCCAGGCCTGTAGCGGGAGCCTAAAGGCAAGTGCCTGGTGGTTGGGTCTCCACCCATAGGGCCCGGCCCGGCCCAGCAGGGGGAGCCATGGGGGACGGATGCAATGTTGATTGGATGGCAATTGAAGGCAAGGGCCTCAGTGGACCAAATGGTTATCACTGGTTTTCCCCTTACTGGATGTCTGTGGAACAGAGAAAAGCAGATAAGCTACCATGGCACAAAGTTGATTGTTCTTAAAAAAGGGATCATTTGAGGTGAAGATTAAATCATAACATAACATGTTATGTTTCAGATGAATGACAGTTTTCCAGCTTTAAGTTCATAGTCTTCTTAGCACAGAAAGATTTACCTCAACTTTTTAAAACATTTCACCTTAGCATTTAAGGTGACCAGCATTTATCCAACATGGCACATATGACTTGAGTACCAAAAACTAATAAATAGCACTATAATTTAAAACTTTACATATGTAAAGGGTTTTTAATGGCTAAGTTACCATACATGAGATCACTGAATTTGCAGAGTTTGATTAGCAGTCATCGAGAGCAGCATTCCTTCTGTCCTAAGGCATACTTCTCACTCCGAGCATATCCTGGCAGCATTCCCATACTCACCACTAACAAAACTAATGTAATGGAGAAAGCACCATATCAGTATGTGGAAAGGGTGTTCAAATAAATTGGCAACAATAGCCTGACCTCTTGACCCTTAGAAAATCTGCCATGATAGAAAGTTGTAGTTTTAGTTTAAAAAGGGGCATTCTTAATTCTGTCAGTCTTAATTTGGTCTGATAGAGTCTACGCGCATTGTAAAATAAACAGCAGCTGTCAATGTTAATGCGATGCATATGGTGTTAAAATTTAGTCATCCAATAAGTTTACTTGGATACCTTTAGTGATAAGGCTCACTGAGATTCGACACTGGATATGTCAACATGGATGGATGCCTGTATACAGAAGCGGTCCATGGAACTGGATTGAATTTATTTGAGAACAATGGTCCTAAATTGAGGAATACTGTGTGCATTTCTTTTAGATGCTTCATAATGTTGTTGTGTTTAATACATTTCTAAATGTATTTTATTAGTGTTTATTAGTTAATTAAAAATTTGCAATGGGCAAACAAATTGAAAGCGTTTTTGTTTCTGCGGTGCTCAGACGTGTGTTTAGGCTGAAGCTTTCTTCCAGTTAAAACGGACAAATGGAAAGCTTTGGGGTCAGCAAGTGGCCGTCCAAGCTGTGGAGCTAATGACCTGGCGCCCACGGTCATCCAGGAGGTGAGGTGCTGACCTGGCCAGAGGCACTCATTTCCTGGACCTGGATGCATCCCTGCATCTCTTCTGTAATTAAAAGGCAATTACTGTGGTACATCTGCCTGACATTCTTACAGTTACTGTACATAAAATGAAGGATATGTGAAGCATACTTTTATTTAGTGTTAGGCATTAAGCATTATTAGGCCCTATGGTGAACTGCACATTTATTCATAAACATCATCTGGTTCAGGGTTTCCCTTGCCTTGTGTCCAGTACTTCCTGGGATGGGCTTTCATGATCTCCTTTACCCTCAAATGAATAAGTCAAATCACTCAGATAAGGACATGTTTTTATATGATGTGTGTGAATGTATGTGGGTGTGTCAGATCTGGGTGTCAGGGTGTGTCCTTCTTAGGGAAACCCCTATGAGTAGGCAGGTGGGAGTGGGTTTTGCACCCCTCTGCCAGAACCCATTTGATCTCATTGTGTTTTGTCTCTCTGGTGTGATTTTCTTTTCGTAATTAATTTTTGATGTGACGAAAGGGGAGAAATGAAGAAATGATTGTTGTTTTTCCTGATAATGAAAATGCAGGTTTTGCGCATCTCTCTAGGCTGCCTTCCTGGCTTCCCTTACCTCCTCCCTTTTAAGAGAAGGCTAGTAAATAAAGAAAAACAAAACATGAAATGGGGAAGGGAAGGAAGGACAGAACATTTAAAAGAGACCTGGCCACATTTGAGGAAAGCAAAAAATGTTTTTGTTTATTATCTGTCATGCTCCATTGGCATCAGTGTTTGTCAGTGCCTGTACTGTAATGAAGCTGAATGAAACAGATTTGTTGAATGGATCTTTTGGAGGAGTAGTGGCCGGAAAGCACGGTAGTCAGAGGGGGGGGGGGGCGGGGGTTTCAGCACTTCATGATTTACTACCTCCAGTCTGTCACTTGAAAGCTTGAAAAAGTGGATTCACAGACATTAAATCTAATCAGGTCTGAGCTCAAGGCTATAATTACTGTAATAGGCTACAACATCTAATCAATACTCATCATGGCTGTTCCCACCTCAGCAGGGCTATAGTGGCCAAGGATTTTTACTGTATTTCAACTTTTTGCCAGTTTGGCTGAGGGATTGAATAGGTTGAGGTACTCCGGGATTGTCAGCCCCAGCATAAGGGCAACCATAAATCCTGTCTGCTGTAGCACAGGACTCTCATCTGTTCCATTTACCCCCTTCCCCCATCTCTCTGTATATCTCTTCATACTCAGGCAGGCCCACACAACCTTCACTGCCCCCTAGTTCCCCACAGAATTCCCTGTTAATGCCGCATTTATCTAAAGCACAGTTTTTTGGTCTGTTAAGTTAGAGGTTTTCTCAGTGTGCTTCTCTGTCTGTGCATTATTATTTTCTTTCACTCCGGAAGATAAATTTCCATAGTGTCGTCGAACACATGCGGGTGGATTCCTGACATTGTCCCAGCATTAATCACTCAGCTTGCATCAGCTCCAGGGTCATTTATTGACATGAAAGCAAGACATAGTATCATGCAAATAATACCGATAAATCACACAAACAACATGCATATTATAAATTCAACAGGACAGATTAAAAATGCAAAATATATTGATGGAAGCATATGCATGTGAAATATGAGCATAAGTATGCAGGTGGCTCAGTGGGCTGCACTCTTGCCTCACACCTCCAAAAGGTAGCCGCGCTTATCCCTCCTGTGATGACCTGGCTTTCTGTCTGCAGTATATCCCTGCCAATGTTGGCTGGGAGGGGGCCCAAGCTCAACACCGACCCCATCCATGGTAAGCAGAAGTGTGCATGGATGCGGGAACTGCAGTAACACGCATTAGCACCACTCATTTTTAAATATGCTTCTCATTGAATGAGCTGCTGTCACTCGTGTTCTCATCATGCCTCCTCATTGTGACGCCAATCTTGTTTTCAGCTATTCCAATTCCAGTGAAACACAAGGCTACGCTGCAGGATTTCTGCAGTTTAATTATAGTTTCGTTGTTTAAACATTATTGTGCGAAAAAGCGTTAATGGCTACCTGATTGTGAGTGTAGTTATTTGTGCAGGGTCAGATGCATTGTGTTTATGGGTGGGTAGTAATTACCAAGCAGTATCTGTTGGAAAAC
>JAODJW010000128.1:238702-262455 GCA_026777045.1 Hyperopisus bebe | reverse complement strand
TACCAAGCAGTATCTGTTGGAAAACTTATGACTAGCTTCCTGATCTGAGTGTGACAAAAGCAGAGTTATCTGCACAGTGTTGGTATTGCCACTGTTGTGTTGTTATTGCTCCCTATTAGGGTTGGGGTTTGGCATGGCGAACACTCATTTGCTCCTTTGCTCAGCCTTCTCATTGGGAACCAGAGGACTAAAGATCTCGCTTGAATTGCTGCCTACTTCCTATGCAGGTGTCAAATAGAGTAGGCCTTTCTAAAAGTACAGCGTGTTACATTGGTATACTGCACCAGTCCTTCACACAGCATGCGTTATCTGCACCTGCTGCAGAGAAAGACAGAGAGAGATCAAACGGCGTTAGTGTTACAAAGACTAATGGAGGATGAGAGAGAATGGAAACTGAGAGAAGGCTATAACCTGAGTGTGAGAGAAGCTAGGGCATATCGCTGCTCACTCACTGTCCTCTCAGATCCTCAGTATTACTGCTCAAAGTAGACTTGTCCTCTCCTCATTTAGCAGTGAGCTGGGGGACTTACCACATCATACTCACGCTCCCTCTCTCTCTCTCTCTCTCTCTCTCTGTCTCTCTGCTTTTCTTCACATCCCATGCACTCCCATACCTCCTGCTGCTCCTCCCCCTCCTGCTGTTCATCTCTGCTCTTCCTCGAAGTCCTCCTCTCATCCGCCTCGCTCCTCTTCCTCTGGGCTTGATGCGTGTCCCTTTGCTACGCTCCAGAGGTGTCTAGTCGCTCACGGAGAGGGAGGGAGAACGTGTGTTCTTTTTTTTCTTCCCCCGACGGCTGTGTTCGAGAGGGTTGCTGAGAGAGACACGGAGCCAGTGGCTGACCAAACCTTCCAATCTCCACACCCGGCAGGTGTCCACCATGCATCTGGTAATCCGATTTCACTTTCTCCGAGTTCATTTCTTCCCTTCCTCTCACTCTATTCTTTCCTCTTTTCTATAACACTTAGAAGTACATATGAGGTATTTTTCTGTTGCTTCCTCTCCATCTGTTTTGCTTTCAATCTATTAATTCTCTCTTTTCATCACTGGCTCTCTGCCAACCTACTCCAGCTTATCTGAGTAGCTGGGCTCGTCACTTTATGCCAATTAAGTAAGGAGATGTCAACTCACCTCCTCTGAAGGATCAGCTGCATCTGTTTGAATTGTCGGTGAGCGGCA
Organism: Hyperopisus bebe; assembly: GCA_026777045.1. NCBI lineage: Eukaryota > Metazoa > Chordata > Actinopteri > Osteoglossiformes > Mormyridae > Hyperopisus > Hyperopisus bebe. The sequence continues at coordinate 261,278 of JAODJW010000128.1, read as the reverse complement.
GTGAGCGCGGCTCCCCTGGGGGAATGTAATTTACTGTGTTATTATTGTTATTATTGTGAATCCCTGCACAAATGTACTGTGTCGGGAGGAGCAGTGGATTATGGCTGTTGCAGACATGCTGTTCTGTCTCCCCATGTCAGGTGATGTTGCACTGTTTTTGACGCAGATTTTGTTGCTTTTGAAGAGGGAACTTTTTTTCTGTCTCGGGTGTGCTACACAAATGTATTTTTCTGTTCCTTGTAGTGTTTTTTATTATTAAGAAAAACAAGCTAAAATCTGGGGCTGGGTCTTGTCATATTTGCCCGTGTGACTGAACTGCTGAGGTGCATTCTGCTGCTGTGTTGGTCTCCTGTCCTGCTTCAGGTACCATGACCTGCACATTTCTGCTCCGGTTTTTATACACCACTAGGGAAGCTGATAAACGACCGCACTCACCACCTGCCGGATCTCAAAGGGAAAGCACGTTTGCAAGGGTTGATGAGGGAGTGCAATAAACTCAAAACTGCCATCTTGGCTGGCAGCAATCTACTGATTTGCGATCCAGGTATCTACCTGCCTTTCCTCACCCTGCCGGTGCCAACTTTTGACAGATAAAGAGAGAAAGGAAAGTGAAAAAGAGATGCGATAGAGTGCTGTGTCCCAGCTGGCTCTTTGCCTGAGTTATAAAAGGTGGTGAAAACTTAGTGAAATGGCAGTGGAATTTAGATGATTTGCCGAGATCACCATTTTACCACTGGTTGGGTGAGTGTAATGGAGAAACAGATAACAGTGACAGCAACAATGATAATGAATAAAATGATAATGATGACACCATGATTAAGCTACTGCAACTGTTCTGCCACTGTGCTTATATTCCCTGTGACTCCTTTATTACAGGTGACATTAGTAGAGTCGGGAAGCTGTTCATCTTAATCATTCTCTCTCAGTCTTCCCCACTCACAGTTATGAATGTAAATTGCCATCTACCATCCAAGACATTATATTGAAAAAAAACCTCAAAAAACACCTTATTAATGTTTGCCTGGATGTGGGTCCTATGAGGTTCTTTAATGGGTAGCCAATTAAGTTGATATTTCATGCCCTTGTTAAGGGGATTTTTGAATTAGCATCCAACTTTAAATTTACGATGCATTTTGTCTTGGAATTATGTTAATGCTTTCAAACCTTGTGTTTAACTTGGTTTTGTTAGTTAGTGTATTAATCACTAAACAGAAATTATTGTTGTGTTGGCCAAGCTGACTTGGCACAAACAATTATGCCATTTCATAATAGTTTGAGTGATTGAATGGTGCAATGTGGAGGCCATTTATTAGGGGTTATATCCAGCGAGATACGTAATCATGCGTCCTGTTTGAGAGTGAGGGCTGCCCAGGCCCTCTTTGGTTTGGATGTCATTGAGGCTGGTGCTGAGCTGCAGGTCCTTTTGGCGCCAGTTCCTCGGGGAAGTGTGGCAACATGTGCACAGCTTTTCTTTTTTTCACCACACCACTTCTAGCTCTTGTGTGAGACTCACCCCTTCCTTGCTCTTTTTTCTTCATTTCTCTCCTAGCTTTCTTCTTTAGCACCCCAATGTGTCTCAGCACTGGCCACTCCCCTTCGAGTCCTTCTACATCTCACTCTGTGGACCTTTGATTTGCACTCTCTCGCTTAATTTTCTTCCTCATCTTCTGTCCCTACTTTATCTGCTTTGACAAAGCATTATCAAGGGGCTTGCACTGATACAATGATTAGCCAGTGAGTCTAGTCAGTATTTTTCACTTCCTGGTGAGCTTTTTAGGGCACTGAGCTTCTAAGCCCGGACCTGGAATGGTTCTTTTTGTTGCATTCTTGAACAGGTATTTAACCTAAATTGCAATGGTGAATGTAGATGCCTAATGTGAGTCTTAGTGTCTGATTTTGAAGTTTCTCGCATTAATAAATATATGCTGGGTGACCTACTGTATATTTGTGTTTTTATTATGAATCGGACCGACACAGGAAGGAATGTGAAACATAATGTTAGATTGAATCTAATTACATATATGTATAGTCAGTTTTCTCTCTTTATAATAGTACCCATACACTGGTTAATTATGATTACAATAGTCCAGTTGTAACAGAACTGATGTAACAACAGGAACAGCAGGAAATAGAAATAGAAGTAGAATAGGAAATAGAAAAATTGACCATCTATAAATAAAGCAGTTTTATTTCTTATTTTAAATTCCTATCACTGGCATATCAAAGAAATCACTACAAGAGAATCAGCAGTGGTGGAGGCGGGGGTGGGGGGTAGAGGGGCCTGCGCCCCAGGCTCATCACAGCAGGGACTCCACTGCAAAATTTACCAAGAGGGCCAGACGATCATACAAAACTCACAATTTACCAAGAACCCTGCCTCCCTGGACTGGCAAATTTCACTAAAGGCCCCTCCCATAGCCGTCACCCCTCCCTGCTGTGAGGCCCCTCTTCCACCCCTGAGCAGAACCATGGCTTGGCCCTCCCAGTTATATTTCCGTTCTGTGACAATGTGCTATCCTAAGGGCTATGTCACTGCAGGATGTCTGATTGGTTTGTATAATATCCCAGCATGCCTCTTCGTAGTTCCCCTGAGCCTCTGTCAACCCAATCAGACTAAACTGCCTGAATAATTGCCCTTTCATAGTTCCATATTGCTTCTCCCTCATATATACAATTGTGATGAGTTTCTAATCAAACTCCATTGAGCTTAAAGCAGCCTTAATTTTTGTGATCTTGAATTTCCTACTATTTTCCTACCTTAAACACTGAATTCTGTGCACATTGGTCCAGAGAGATCCATTTTTTGATGTTTGCAAGAAATAAAACAATGGACAGCATATAAAAAGTGCAAGTCCTTTTAGGACCTGGACCTGTATTCAAAGTTTGTATATTTATGCCTTAAGTAGGACTTTACTGTTGTGCTCATGAGCAAGACAGTGGTTTTGCCCAGTAAAAATATCTGTCCAGTAAAAATGTGATGTGTTATAAAAGGGTAAATGCAGGTATTATTGGTGATGGAAAGTTTGAGCCAAGTGGTTATATGGTGTCTCTAAGTCATTTTGAATAAACACTTGCTGAGCATAAATGTCTTTTTTAACAATTTAGATTTCATGGGCTGCTAGGTTTGTGTGTCATTATGGCAGAGAAAGGCTTGCAAAATTCATTCCTTTAAAGGGCTTTTCGCTTCTTAGCTAAACAGTAGCGTGGTTAGGGGCAGGAGTAAAATCACCTTTGTAAGTACCTGTCACTGCCACCTTTAGCTTTAAGCAGTGGCTTAGTAAAGAATGCAGATTGGTGCTCAAATTTGTGGACCCAGTGAAATATGATTAAATTGCTTTTAGTGAAAACTATACAATTAATCACACACATCTATTGCGCCATTTCTATGCAAGGAGAATCATTAGAGATGTGAGATATCACTGAGGAAAAATGGATTTACATGCCACTTTCTAGCAGTCAGCTTTCTGCAGTACTGTTGAATGACAGACAGAATTTAAATTTATTCAATATGTAATTGCTGTATGGAATTTTTAACCCATATCAGTCACTTTAAAGATGTCTCCAATGTGAATAAGTAATGTAATTTAACAAATACATATTGTACATGCAGCCTCAACTACTGTAATAATCACCAAGTTGTGGAACTGGGTTAGTTGCCAAAAGATAGGGAATATATTATGCCATTCCTTTTAATTGGCTGCATTGAGGTCCAAGTCCACCATATTCCCTCAATAATTGGTTTGGAGCCCAACCCTCCCTCTTGATCTAAGATCAATACAGGGGTCTCTGTGATTTCTGGTTGGAACCCAGCAGATGTCGATTTTCTGTGCTGACACCACAGGGAGAACAGAAGAAGTAATTATTGTAAAAGTGTTTTTTTGTCTTTCATTTTGATCTGGAATTTAACCAGTGCCCACCGTCGTAGCAACAGGCAGCATTCAATTCATTATTTATGTTTTTATTTTCCCTCTTCCAGCTGCCTGAAATGCCCCTGATTTTGAAGGTGTGCATAAATCTAAGGGCTGTATTTCCAGGTGTTGAATTATGTATATTCTTTCACTCTGATACCATGCTGAAGGGCTACAATACATGGAGTTTTTGGGGATAAGAGCAGAAGATAACGTATGCTGGAAGTAAACCAATATAATCCCAAATCATGACTCGGTTTCTTATGTTAGATTCCAGACTGTAGATGGGTTAGTTACTGGTGAGACTTGTAAGTAAGCAATGAATGAGCCAAATATTTAACTAGAGTTTAGAAGCAGAACACAAATAGTTAGCAATAGCAGTAACAGTCGCCTGTAAGACACTGCAGCATTACTCACTGTTCCACCAGTGTGCACAGAAACTTGAAAAATGTAAGCAATGAAAAATATCTTCCATATGATAATGTAAAATAAATAATAGATTATGTTTATGCCAAGGTCATGTTCAAGTGCTGAAATGCAAGGACGCACATCGTTCTTAGTGGCTCCCCAATCCTTAATGAACAGCAGGATAAACACACAACTGCTCGCCTCCACTCACATGATTCTTCACAACAGTTCATCCCTAAACCCCGGATAGCAGCAAGAACAGGAATAAGGTCCATTTTGTGCGTATAGTTGCCCTTGTGAGACATAAAATGTTGTGCAGGGGTTGGGGGGGGGCTGCCATCTCACCAACCACAGGCACCTCCTGCATGCTGATGAGGTGGAGTTAGGTAGTTGTAAGCCCAATGGAAAGATCGGGGGAGGAGTATGGTCTGGGTTTCCAAACCACTGAAAACATTGTATAACCCATTTTAAAAGGCAACTTTTAATGGTCTTTTTTCCTTGACAGCTCCTGTTTTTGGACTAGATCTTCCTCCTTTTAGCACCACCGTTATGGGCTGATTGAAATTCTGCAGTTTTGCAGCCTTTAATCAACTGGTTTTTCATCTCGTCTCACTCATGGCCCCTCATTTATGGTACTGGGCAGAGCAGCTTTGCCTACCAAGGTCTTCAGCTGTATTCTGGCCACGCCCCCTCAAAATTACCCCCTGCATGCTCGTAAACAGCTGCTCCCAATTGCAGAATTCAGAATTTAGTGCCTCAAATCCCCTGGCTGTTCTCACAGAGGAGAATTCACGCAGTACTAGCTCGTCTGTTACTGTTTTTGTAGGCAGATCATGTGTGATGAGCATTTAATTAGTCCTGTGATTTTTTTTCCCCCCTCTCTATCTAGCTTCTGTGAACTGTGCGATACCTAGAGCTCTTGGGAACAGTAACTGTAATGTAATCATTGAATTTAAAAATGGTTCTAAGGCTGAAAACTGCATACGTCAACATACTGTGTGAAATGCATAGGATTACTGTTATGAAAGATACTTAAGCATTTCCCCGTACCACCCGTTTATCTTGAATGTACATGTCACACCAGAGCTAGATATGGGCTGCATGTTTCTTGGACAATTTGTAAATGAAAGCAATAGGTGTAACAGCAAACAGAAAGGAAATTGCTGTCACTGTTCTAGATGCCTGCATTTTCTTATGTCAAACTAACTACTTTCCCTCTTTATAATTCTAAATGATCTTGCTGCTTCTAGGGCCTCTTGTGGATTCTCCTTTGATGTTCTCAGACCGTAGCTACATTTTATATTTAAATGAGGTGAGAGACCTCAAACAGATCAGAGGTAAAGGTCAGCCGCTTGTTTGTGATTGCTAGATCGACGTCGCCCACTCATGTGAGACCTGTTCTGTTTTCACCATCATTGGCAGTTAATATTAGGGTTTTGGTGCCACTAACCGTATAGCCAGCAGGATGAATTACTATTGAAATATACTTCCTGCAGTCAGGTCACGATTAGCTGGAGACACCATTTGCCGTTTAGAGATGCGTGTATGTAAACAGGGTCACGTCCACAGGGTAAATAGTGCTGACACAGTCCTTGGGCCTTGAAGCAAATCATTGGTAGCTTTATGGGCTTTGCTTACTGGATCTTATTAAAGCCGTAAATATCACCAAGACATAAATCTGACATAATGATTTAATCCCACCTCCCCCTTTTAGCCTCGTAAATCCATATGTGTGTGCTGCTCGTATTCATTAATATCACGTTAATACCTCACACTCATTATAGTGCGTAGTAATTGCTAGGATTTATTTGACTGTAGGAGGCTGGTATTTTTAACGTGCCTCACTTCATTTGCTTTAATCCCTTTCAAAAGTTGTATAACATCATCTGAGCTTTGCAGTTTATTCAAACTGCGATTGAATGGTCCGAACAAATATTTTATTTAATTAAACTGGTTTGGATACCCATTCACATTTTCTGGCACATGCTGAAAAGAGCCGGCGCCAGACATGGTGATGTGAATGTTGTTGGAGTAAATAAATACACAGTCATGAGCAAAGCACAAACACAGGGAAATAGGCATGACTTTCATAACCATTCGAATCCTATCAATATGAGTGTGACACCTTATGAAACAACCACTGGGTTCTTTGATATAAATGATGATTAAGTATTCACTGTATTTGCAGGATGCAAATCCAGTAAAGGAGTCTGTTTCAGAATTTCTCTGAAAGTTACACAAATTAACAAAGTTAACTTTGTGAATTAATGTAAAAGAAGCTCCATACACGAGTCTGATGGTATCCATTCCTGGGCAAATGAAAAGGTCATGGAGGTCCGATACTATAGGTGGATGACATATTGTCGGATTGGCGGCAAAGAGACAGTCAGCATTGCAAAGATTTTCTGCATGTAGGTTCCTGGGTGACTTGCTTAATCGTAACTTTGTTGGATGAAATCCTTAAATGGCTAAGATGATTAGGGATGGTGTTCCATTGCCATGCTGATGGTAGATACACTGCCTGGCCAAAAAAGTAGTTGCACGGTTTAGTATTTTGTTGGACCACCTTTAACTTTGATTGTGGTGCACATTCGTTAATGCATTGTTTCCATGTGCTTATGCAGCATCTCAACTTTTTTTTCATCTAGATTTGCATTAATTTCTTGTCAAGATCTTGTATTCATGATAGGTGAGTTGAACCACTCCGTAAAGTCTTCTTCAGTACATCTCAAAGACATTCAGTGGGGTTAAGGTCAAAACTCTGTGCTGCCTAATTCACGTGTGAAAATGGTTCCTTGCGTTCCCTAAACCACTCTTTGACAGTCCGATCCCTATGAATCTTGGCATTATCATCCCAGAATATGCCCATGCCTTTAGGTAAGAAAAAATCCTGGGATAACCTGGCCATTCAGTAGATTCAGGTATTCAGATGACTTCACCTTATCGCTGCATAACATTGCTAAGCTTTAATAAAGCTGCTATCATTGGCTTTTAAGTACCTGCTGATTTAAATTCAAGCAGTGACTTTTCCTTGGCCGGGCAGTGTATGTTTTTTTTTCTTTTTAGGAAAACCGTAAAAAAAGTGTAAGCTTCCTCAGCAGATGGAAATTAACAAAATGAAGAAAAATATTGTTGTTTTTTATCCCATTGGAAATTTACAACACCACAATGATCCATAAGATCATAATGGTCCACACACAGTCGTGACAGCACTTGTGTACATACTACAGTTGTCTGTGGAAGTAAACAGTCAGTGCATATGTACAGCATTGATATTTCACCAGACCAGCAGAGGGCAGATGTATTGTAATAAACACAAATACAAGTAGTAGGGTGAGGTGGGTAAACTTTTATGAAGTTCTTACCAGGCTTGGGAATTTTAGGGTAATACTGCATACCGTGTTATTTAGTACTATTGATGACAAAATTAGCCAGGACCCCTCCCCTACAACTATTCTTATACTCTTTTTTCATTGAACTTTGCGTTGCTAAAGTCAGTGCTGCCACCTACTGGGACCATCTAGTCATTTTCCTTGCACATGCGCATTACAATCCATTATAGTCTGGGCTGCATCAACAAAATCTACACTGGTATAAGTCTCAGCAGTTTGACATATACACTGAAGTTTACTGTAAGTCTCTGAGAGACAAAATATGTCCGTAGACGTGCTCTGTTGTCAGGCTCACGTTATTACATGCATGTCAAGCACAGAAGCATGGAAGATCCATACCTGTTAGGAGATATAATCTTTTTATCTCCCTCTGCCACTACCTACAGTACTAGTGTCTGCTGCTACTGCCTTGTTGCCCTCTGCTGGTATATGACCTGGCAGCCTTTTAATGCAGTATTTGTGCATCCTGGTGTATGACGGAGATAAAGAGACTGGACACACCAGACAGAGGCAGTATGGGTTTCTATTACTGCATCCCAGGCTAAAATCATCATGCCGCAAGGAGAAAATTGGTGTGGACAAAGCGACAGAGTCATATTTCAGCCTCCACTGGACACCAGCAGACCGTTTTAATCCTGCTATCCCATTAGAGGTATTTACTCATTGAATTACTTCTGTGATAACAATTATGTATGTAAGGGTAATGGATTGAGGTGATTTACATACAAATTAAAATGTCTTCACAGTGAAATGAGGTGAGTAAATAAATATTTTAACAAATTGTGGGAACAATTTGATAATATGGAAAATTGGTGGATTTGTTCTCAATGGGAATGTCTTCCTGAGATTGACTCTTTTGTAGAGGAGATAGGAAAGAAGAAAGAGAACATTTTTACACACTGAACATCAATGCTTAGGTTTATACACATATACGCACACAAGCACCTGTATTTTACAAGGGTCATGCAGATACAAGCAAATTAGTGTTTTATGTTAACTGCTGCTCACCTCTGTAGCATGATGTTATGATCGGTGGATGATTTTTAAATTGACAAATTCTACATTTAAATCAGTGGTTGTCCATAATGGCACTTTCCCTAGTTCTCCTATTATTTTAGTCCCTGGTTAAAGTCTGTCTCAGTGAATGCGTTTGGTTCCTTGTGACCATCCATTTTAGGGTCAGCACTTGCCTGTTCAGGCCTCCCGTATACCTGAAGCTTATCTGAAGTACCTCCCTCTACATCCGATCCTCACCCAGCTACACCCCTGGAAAATTCTACAGTACAAAGTAAACAGCTATCTTTTGGAAAGCAAAGTGCTGATAGGATGAACAAAGGAACCTTTCCGACTGGAGCTACTGCGTTTGCTGCAGAATAAATCCCTGCTGATCTATCCCTCCCTCCCTCCCTGAAGAAGCAAAACCAATTTATTCCTCCACCAGGGCTCCCGGGGTCTCCTGATCTGTTTCATAAGTGAACAGTCTGCCATCTACGATTTCCATGCAGAAGGAGAGCATCTTAAATGGCTTGGCCACTTAATCAGTAAACGCTTTTCCCGAAAACTGTGAAACGTGAGACGATAAAGATCCGGTTGCGACGTGGCTTTGCGCTGAACATCCATAGATCACCCCAAAATAACCTGGCTGACCGAAGGGAACCGCAGCTCCTCCCAGGACTCCGAAACCGATAGTATGGAGTACAAGGATGGAAGGATTGGAGCCATGTGCTTAAAGCAGGCTGCTCTCTGTGCTAGTGATATTCCAGCAGGAAAGCACCACATGCTAGAGAGCATACAGAATTATTCCGTCTCTGTCTCAGCCAAACCACTTTGACAAAGAATAAAATTATAATCCTGAAATTTCTGCCTTTACCTATTTACCCATCATATTTGCACACATAATAATTTCATTTATAAATTTAATACTTTAATAAATGATTTAATTTAATAATTTCCTTACAAATTAACCCACTTATCAGTATACTCAAATACCGAAGAAGCCAAAAGCTAAGATAAACTATAATTTATTGCTTAAAATAGCCCCCAGTAACACACAAAGTGAAACAGTACAGGGTAAAGTAGGATCCTACTTGGTCCCTACATGCGGCAGCCACTGCCTCAGGCACCAGTCCAGCTGTACAGCTGAAGAAAATTCAACACACCAGCCTGCCGTTGTTCCGGCTCCCTGGCTCCTTTCAGCGAGGATGCGGGCAGCTCCAGGCTCTGCGCTCATTCTCCTCCATTGTATGAGGGGCGATAAGGCTTGCTGCTTATCTTCTGCCACCAGGGGAGCGTGACACCCCCCAGGACCTTATGTGTCGCTGTGTCTCAGGCATGCAGCCTGTCTGCTCCCACCATCAGCAGGTCTGGGGCAAAGGCAGGCAGGAATAACACTGGCACTGTCATGCACACATTCGTTCGGCACGGTGACAATGAGCTGAGCTGGGTCTCATTTACATACCATTACACATCTCTCATGGACACACCACATATCAGCTGATAAGGGCACACTTGTCTCTAAAATGATAATTATAATGAAATCCCATAGCTGGGCAAAATTCCGCGTTTGACGTTTAACTCGTGGTATTGCTTTATGCTTATTTTAAAAAATTTTTCTTGCTGATGAATTCCCTTCATGTCCTAATGCACCAACAAGTGCCATCTAGACTGTAAATATAGACACTCCCTTACTCAACTAAGTGTCCTGATGACAGCTGTAATAGTGAATGGCAGGCACTTCCAGGGAGGGCAGCCTAGGGTAGGGAGGTTATGGTGTGGACCACAGCCAGAGATGTTTAGATTTATCTTAACCAATGCAGCCACGCTAACAGCCTGGAGCTTTGCCGTGATGGTTGTTATGCTCTCTGGCCTGGGATTTTACCCTGTTGTCATTGTTGCTGCAACTCTCCCATTGTTTCCCAATCTGGTCCTCGGGGACCCACAGACAGTCCACGTTTTTGCTCTATCGGGAGCTGGGAGAAAGCAAAAATGTGGACCGTCTGTAGATCCCCAAGGACTGGGTTGAGAAACACCTACCTTATGGATGCTTCTGGCTGGCTGTCCATCATCTCAGCAGCTCAGATCAACCTGGCAGATAGTCACACTTTGTTTAGCCCTGATATCCACGTCGGTCCAGCGCAGATTTAAGAAGAGTTCTGCATGAATGTCTGCTAGTTATATTCATTTGTTCTGTGTAGTACACACGCGATGCCTTGGGGTAAAGAGGTTCTGATCAGTGCTGCTGGTTGTTTAATGTGTACTGCAGGCCCAGAGATAACCACTTAAGATAGTCTATCTCTCTTTTGTCTTCTGTTCTCCTCTTTTCCTTTTTCTTCTCTGCTTTTCCTTTCATGTCTCTGGCTCCCCCAGTTACGCCTCTTGTCTGCCAGAGGCATGCTCCCCCCCCAGCTGAAGGCTGTGTGAAGGCACTGCCCACTCTGATTGATTCACTTAGCTCTCCAGTATAAGCACCCTAATTAGGGCACTCTCACGACGGAGAGCTGCGACTCAGCTGAAGAGGCCTAAGTGATGACAATGGAGCAAAGCTTCTCTCAAGTGCATTTACTTTAGAACGTATGTTCTGGAAGTTTCACTGTCCGTTCCAGCTGAATTGCTGGCTTTTTGTCAGAAGAGGCTCATGTTTAAGGGGGCTTGAACTATGAATATCTCATTGTTTCAATGGAAGCAGCCCAACACATCTAGTGGCTGAGCTTGAGGAAACAGAGATCAATTAATCTTTCTATATACAGTCCATTACGTGCGTGTCATTGGATGGTAAATCTTCAGCATGGGACTATAAAACCAGTGGAAATGTTGCATTCTAGGCAAGCAGAAAGCCCAGTTAAACATCTAGCACATATCATGGCTGACAATATATATGGAGTTTTCTATGGCGCAGTGCAAGGCCCAATTTGGTGGCATTTTCTCATTCCGAAGCCGAGCCGTACAATCATTACAAGTCAAATAAAATTCGCAGGGAGCAGGACGTGGGTATATTATTTTTTTTTTAAAAAAAGTGATATCTCAATTTCACTAGTGCCACTCTGATAATGAAAACCGGAGCCTATTCCAGCGACATTATTGTTCCCGTTCCTCTGAATTTCTGGCTCTGATGTATGTTTCTAAATAAAAATCCTGATGTTTCACTACGGGGACTGGGGAGCAGAGGGTGACTAGATTCAAACTCTCCTACAGACTGTAAATGTTACCCTTGTAGCTCCTCATATCTTCAGCCATGGCATGCATTCTGCTATATTTATAATGGTTCATTATGACAATAGGATCGGAAAAACTGAAAAATATGGAGGTCTTCTTTCGTGCTGCACCTATACAGTGCTCACAGAAAGTCTTGGGATGCTTGCTTAATTCTGCAATAATGTTGCAAATGTATTGGTCTCATAACAAAAGTACATTGACTACCAACATTTAACATATCTGCACATAGCTTCTGCATGGACATTTTCTTTTATTAAGTGTCATAATTTTTTTGACTGACTCATTCAGTTCTGTTCCTGCCATTTTGCTATTAATTGCGATTGCAGTCGTTCGCTACTAATGGATACTAAACACAAATGTTTGCCGTTTTATGTTATTGTAAAGGTGTTGTTAATTAAAAAGCACCCAGTGAGACTGCTTGTCAATGAGCTTTTTAACCAAGAACAGCTCTTTTAGACCAATAATTTGGGTTTCAGTCTATTACTATTTAAAATGAATGTTTTACTAAAAACAACTGATTGTTTCTAATGTGATGTATATTTTTTGTAAACAAAAGAAAGTAATAATTTTGTTATAACACACAGGCATCTGCGATATTTTTACTGAATTAACTAAGTGTCTAAAGACTTTCTGTGAGTACTGTAGCTCTGTGGTCAGGACTAGCTGTCCCTTTGTCTGTACCCTTTTCAGCATCTTTACCACTGTCCTAGGGAATAATTTAAAATAAACCAAACACTAATACTTTTACAAAAGCACCTTTGTTCAAGTTGACATCTGGCTTTAGAGTTCCATCCAGTTCTGGTGCCTCAAATTTCACTTATGGCTGGTAACCAGTTCAGTCCCGTGGTACAGTATGGGGATGGCCACTCGAATGTCTTAGCATGGCTGCTGGAAGAGGCAGGGAGATGTGCAGCTTGATTCTTCAGTATTGTACAGTATTTAAAACATTCTGTAAGGGAAAAAATGTAGAGGGGGTTTGACTATGAATGTCCCCCCCTTCCTGTAGAAGGGGTAGAGGGCAAATGTAATAGTGTGACTGTGGTGTGTGCCCCATCTCTATACCTAGGGGCAGTAACTCAACAGTTTTCAATTAAAAACTTCCCATCTTTTTTGTGGGGAAATTTATCTGGGTCGTTATCATAATGGGGAACCTTCTGTAAGGAGATGAATTCCATGTGTCCATGACCTCTCTGTTCCTGGCGTGATGAGAAACATGATCCCACAGTTAGGCCGGAATGACTCGCTGGTAGGTATTTTTCTTTTAAGACCTGATTCATTCTGTTCATTAAATGCTGGACAAGGTGATCTGAGCCTGACTTATGCCCTGTGTCTTGGCTCCCGGGGATGATGGTAGATCAACCTGGACTAGTGGATGGGTTGTAGTGGAAGAGTTACAATACAGAATACTGTACAGAATACCTTGGTTCCTTGAAGCTGTTTCACAACCTATATCTCTTAGTTCCATCCTTCAGATGTGTTCATTTAAGTGTTGAATAATGAATCATTTCCATTAATCACATCTTTTTGATGTAACACTCATCTTTAAGGGAGAAAAAAATGACTATAGCCATCAATGGTTCTGCAAAGGTGTTTCATCACCATCACAGAAGCCCTGAATGGTTTAGAATAGTTTGTAGAGTAAAATTTTTTAAACAAAACTGTAGTATGAAATTTAAAAATTAGTTTATCTTGTGGTATGTTACAGATGTTACATTTGCATTTATGCATTTAGCAGACACTTTTGTCCAAAGCGATTCACAAATGAGGTAGATAGCACATTGCAAGCATTCATGCTGTCAGGGAGTCGACTAAGTGCGACTAGGCTGAGCTTCCAATGAATGCTCAGGTAGAAGTGAAAGCAGTATCGGAGCGGGAGCAACAACTTCTAACAAAGCAAGAACCTAATAAGACTATTCAATGGCTCAAAGCGCAATATTAAGGACATTTCAGGGAACAGCATCAAGCTGGTAGGGGAATTAATGGAATTAGTGGATTACTGGAAGATGGGCCTTAAGACATCTGATGACCGGATGTGGTTGGGGAGCTCTTTCCACTATCAGGGAAGCAGACCTGAGAACCATAGGAGTGAAACTTCTCGTGTGGTGGGTGGAGCTTCAAGCTGCGTTGGCTTGCGGACCAAAGAAGGCATTTACTACATTCATACAGTATATAAGTGTGTGTGTGTGTGTGTGTGTGTGTGTGTGTGTGTGTGTGTGGGTGTGGGTGGATTATGTTTATATTACATTGTGGGGACCACATGTTCTCTACAATGTAATAAAAACCAGTTATTTTGACGTTGTGGGGAATGCAATCAATAAACAAAAAATGCTAAAAGACTCGTATTTTAGTTGGTTACTTATGGTTAAGATTAGGGCTGGGTGGGGGTTGTCATGTTGGGATTAGAGTTTTCCCCATAAAAATGAATGGAGAGTCCCCACAAAGATATAATTACAAGGGTGCGTGTGTGTGTGTGTGTGTGTAGCCATCGTTTATGGTTTTATGGTATTAACATCACTATAAGAGTAATGATAATGTGATACATATTATCCCCTCATGTAGTTGCTTATTTTATATTAATATTGTTGGTCAGTCTGATTTAAATTAGGGGCATTTTTCCCACAAGCAGGGTGAAGAAAAGTAATATTGTCTTCACCTTTACAGTGACAGGTTTAGCTGCCATTTGGATTCTAATTTCAATGATTCACACCCCTGTGTAATAATCCTGTAGTATATTGAACTCTTAAAAAATATATAAATTGAATGTCACCATGGAGAAAAAAAAATAACATGGGCCATAAAACAGCATCTTATGTTTTAGTGCCCTCATCCACTTATGTACTGCCCTGCCTTACAGGGCCTGGGGGGCACTCATGGAACATCTCAGTTTATGGTCTGCGAGGCCATTTGCACACTCATTTTGGTTTGGGATATGAGGAAACTGACCCTGTTTATGGCATGCTATAACTCTGCTACATACAGAGCCACTAAGAACAAGCAATAGGCAAACGCTGAAGTTGGGGGGAGTAGCGTGAATTGCTTAACAGGCCATGTCCCACCAGTGTGGGTGTTGACCTCCATGTCACAGCAATCAGTTTAATCTGCTAAGTTTCTAATAATCCATCATGCCTTCTATGGGTGAGATGTCACACTCGTCTGTGTGCAAGTCTTTGGTGTGCAATTATGTTATAAACATGCATGTATAATTGAGTGTGTGTATAAAAGAGAATCTCATTTGCCTGTTTTCAGTTCCTCATTCCCCCTTTCCTTCATCCTCCCAGTTTGACCTTCCCATTAAAAGCAGCCTTTTGGCAAGACAGCAGCATTGATTTTCATTCTCCCTCTTCTCTCTCTCACACATTCACTTGATCATCCACTTTTTCTGTTGCTATAGTTACTGCCACAAGAGACTGGACACTTACACTAAAGAAAAGTCACACTTAAAATCTACAGTGGGAACACATTTTAAATACAGTAATATTAAAACAAGATTAAAATTGCATTTGTTTTCATGTCAGTGGTAGGATAAAAAAAGATTATTGAACTGACTGCATGCAGGCATGATAGCTGTCAATGGAAACTGTACCACAGTTTGCACCTGGAGAGATTCCTTTAGGCACAATGGAGTGCAGAGTTTCCATTGGATGATGCATCAGTGAGACTCGCTCTATAATCTTTACCCTAATTCTATGCCTGCATTAATATTTACATTCTTAAAAAACCCAGATTAAATTCCATTCCCCTCTTTATTAGTGACAGTCAATTCAAAGCCCTTCATGCCTACCTCTCATTTATGAGCTGAATAAGCCAGGAGGAAAGAGCTTTCAGTCTGAATCTGAATCTAATAAAACACACAGGACCCATGGGCTTCCCTCGTACCCGGCCAGTGCTGAGATCATTCAGCTGATGCCCTTTTCCCCTAATGAATAATTCATATCCAACTGGTAACCTTGCTTCACAATAAATAAAAGAGCTCCTGTCATATAGGTAATTTAGCTTGCACCTTTGTCTGTGGGTTAGTTAGTTTGTCTATTGTGTTTGTCTGAAAAATACTGATGTGTCAGGGCATGTCATATGGTGTCCACTCTTCATGCAGGAACGCCACAGATTTTGGATAGTTTTACAAATGTTGTCTGACTCATGTAGCTTTTGTCATCAATATTCATCCAGCTTTAGTGCCAGACCCAGATGTCAACCAGGAGAGAAGCATCAAAACTGAGAAGTTGCATAACTCCTGGTACGTCTTAGGATTCAAGTGAGAGAAAGACAGTTAGGGAGCTCCGTGCTTCTGTGGATGCAACGTTTGTTCATATGTGCTTGCCCAAAGTGATAGCTTTGACACAGACTTTGGAAACGTGTAGAATAAATATGTATTTACTTACAGAAATGTCAGTTTTCTGGAGAATCTGGGGCACAAACGGAAGCAATGGCTTGGTATTGGTTTATGATAAATAATGTTGGAAAAAAGTAATAGAGGTCAGCATAGGTCAGATTAATATGTCCGTAATAATCCAAAGCTCCATAATAATACATCCATCCATCCATCCATCCATCCATTATCCATACCGCTTTACCCATCTGGGTCGCAGGGAAGCTGGAGCCAATCCCAGCATCATCGGGCGAGAGGCGGGGTACGCCCTGGGCAGGTTGCCAGTCCACCACAGCGCTCCATAATAATACACATCCTGAGTACTTTCCTTTAAGGAGACACCTCCCTTGATGACAGCCATGACTGAAAGTCGCGAATAGCATAGTGATTACGAATGTGGATTTAAACCCCTGAAGGTTATGGCCCAAGTCCAAGCACAATGGTGGCCAATCCTATCCCAAAGGGCCAGTGTGTGTGCAGGTTTTAGGGATAAAAAAGCTGTTCAAGCCCAGGTGTGAGGACTCTTCATCCAATCAGTCCTCTAATTAGTAATCTAATTAGGGAGTCACAGCAAAAACCTGCATACTGTACACAGCGGCCCTTTCTGGATAAGATTGACCACCCCCGTCCTAGCAGAAGTCCTGCTAAAACACCAAGCAAGGTGACTGCAGTATCTGGCTGTAAATATGGGAAGCAGCTCTGGATGAAAGAGTCTGAGGAGTAAAAAAAAATATCTGATGCTTAAAAGGCTGCATTAAGCTCTCAGCGACATTTATGCTTGAGCTTGGATGTTTCTCTGAGATGTTTAAAATGAGAGGTAGCTGTGCTATAAAATTTAATTTCAAGTGGTAAAGCTGCTTCAATTAACCATGTGCTATGAAAGAAGCTCATTTTTAGAATAAATGCATGTTGTGGACAAAGGAAGGACCCCTCTGTCGCACTCCTAGGTCCCAGTGGTGTCCGCACCCCCACCCCCCCCGATGAGAACAAAGCCAGACACAGAGAAAGGAGGCCGACAAAGCCACTGGGATAATTGCCAGCCACAAACGGGGGCTAAGGCAAAAAGTCAGGCCAGCATACTGCACCCATTTCATTTCATCTTTTCCAGCACTTTTACCTCCCACCAGTAGTTCCCCTGCACTCACAGAGTGGAGCAGGTGGCTGTTGCTAAGCAATTGCCTTGTTTGCCACCCAAGGATGCTGCTGTTAAGCGGGCGACATGTGCCAATCTCATACTCCCACTGATCGTAAGGACCCTGATTACAGAACCAACCTGTGAAGTCATGGAAATGTCAGATGGGCCCGATGGGCAGTTCACCAAAACCTTAACAGACATTTATTCTGCTACTTAGTTTACACTAAAAAGACCACGTTTGTTTTTCATTGTATGTTTTTAATTCATGCACTCAGCACCAATAATACAGATGCATTTGTGGCTGCTCTACACAAAATGGCAAGACAAGCAGGGCTGTACTGTGCAGACAGTTTAACCATGAGTAACCAAGATGAAACGGGCTCACAAACACAAAAGCGAAGTGTGAGAGGGAATGGTGATGAAGCACCGCACTTAATACAGTTTGAGTCCCCTGAGAGGGGGCTGCTTGCAAGAAACATAGGTGCAATTGGTGCCTTGCAGCAAATGGTAGCCGTTTGAATGTACGCGCCAATGCAGAGTCATTAGCCTGAAGTGACTGACAGGGATGGATTTTTTTTTTCAATGTACTTCTTTATGATGAGGATCAGACTTTTTAGGAATGGAAATATCTTTGTGCTCATGAACAGTGGATCATCAGTGGAACTAACAATAGTGTCCACTTTATTCAAGTGGTTTCAGACGAGATCGTCCCACGGTCAAAGCACCCATGAAAGTCACTGTGCAAATGAATGAAACAAATGGCAAGAAAAGACAACAGAGGCACAGTACACGAGGATTGGGCGGCGATCCTATGTCAGCACCAGGTCTTCAAGTTACTGAGGATGTAACATGGCTGAAGACTTTAAGTTATATGTAATATCAGCAATTAGGGCAGGTGAACCTAACTTTCACAGACTCTCTGTCACCTGACTCTCTATTTCAAGTCCTTTCCCAGACATGGTTCAGCTTCTTTAGCTGGTTTATAAACTGCAGGGAGGGGTTTTGAAAAAGAATGCATGATATGAGGGAAAGGAAAGTCTTAATTCCTCAGTTTTTCTTCCAAGTTAATAAGCTTCAGCCGATAATATTGCTTTGATGTGGCGGCACAGCTTTCGCAGCTGCCGCAGTTATCACTGGCAGTTAGCACTGTCACCTCAGCACTGTTGCCCGGGTTCCATGTGCCTGGAGTTTGCATGTTCTCCCCGTGTTGTTGAGGGGTTTCCTCCGGTCACTCCGGTTTACCCCCACAGTCTAGAACCATGGTTCTAGAGGTGAATCGGGGTTATCAAAATTATCTGTAGGTGTGAATGGTCTGTAAGCCCTGCGATGGGCTGATGCCCAATCCTGCCTTATACCTTGGACAAGTGGGTACAGAAGATGGATGGGTGGGTGGGTGGATGGATGGATGGTGTCACACCCAGCTCCGTCCGATCCTCGTGTGTGCCACGCCCACCTCATTACCTCGTGTTACCACCTGATTGTTCTCACCTGTTTCTTGTTAATGCCAGCTTGTCTTGTGTATTTAGTCCTCGTCTGAGTCAGTCTTCCCCAGACTTGTCATTAATGTGCGTCGCTGTCCTTCCGTCTCGTGAATAAACCTGACCTGTTTGGATTTCCGCTTGCCTGCCCTGCTTCTTTTCTGCCCGACCGTGACAGATGGATATTGCTTTTATGTATTTGAAAAGTATAAAAGTTGCTATTCATAAAACAAAAATTATTTTTTTCCAGGTATAACCTGCTTTACATTGTGTCGAAACAGAAAATAGGTACTACTGTGACTTTCCCTTATATTCTATCTGAAGTGAGTATAATTGATTGTCCTTTATATCCTCACGAAAAACAAAAGTACAGAGGAAAAGGCTAAAAAAAGACAAAAGCAGGAGCAAATTAAGTAAATGTGTGCATTTCTGATAAACTGTATCTGAAATCCTGTTCACAGTTCAGAATAAATTTTGGTAACCAGAGAAATAAGGTTGAGGTGAGTGGTAATTATATAGTTTTTCACTGGGCTGTAATTATTCAATGACAAATGGAAGTTCTGGGGGAACAGATGAAGCATATTGTCTTTTATGGACCTACAAATGAAAGTGCTCCTAAGCCTCTTTGCTTGGTGACGTCATGATTTATTGTGCAGGTGCAGCTCCTAAATCGAGTATTCAGCTATGGAACCAAAGTTTAAGCTCTTATTAGTTGGCAGATTTACGAGGAAATAAATGCTTTCTTCTATTATTGTGAGAATGAATGTCCTGGACTGGTATTTATAAACTCTGTACTTAAATATAGTGAAGCTTACAGCTACATTCACCAGCCTTACTGCAGCACCTGTTTAGATGTGCATGTATCTATGTCGACATACGTGTCTATTCATATGTTTTTTCATAGGCCTGTATTAATCTTCTTCCCAGAAGACATGGCACCTTAGGTGAAACACCCGTCCATTGCAGGGCATGCATACATAAACACATTAACACACACGGTTACACACCAAGTGCAGTTTAGTGTCAAAATTTACTCTATATTTTTGGATTCCAGGAAGGCAACCAGTATATACATGAGGAAGAACTTCAGATTCAAGGTCATTGCCGTAACCAGTTTGATGTCAGATGCATGAGGAAATCCAAGCACTCTGGGAATATTCATTACTGCAGTTTGGGTATGATTTGCTGTGTACCTGTCAATCTCCACTCATACCCTGCAGCATAATCACCACAGCAAGACACAGGGCGAGTTTCTATAGGTGTAAATGATCTTAGTTCACACAAAGGGCTTTAGCTGCAGTGTCAAATACACAGAGAAATCAGGGAATATAGGTAAACTAACTCAGTCACCACAAGATGTAATAAAAGCAGTGACCCAGTGGCGTGGTCAAGGCTCTGGCCATCTGACCTGGTCAGTGGTTTTGAATCATCTCTCAATAAGGGGCTCTTATTTTTCTTAGCTAGTTGAATGTTTACAATGTATGTCTTAACAATGACTCGTTTCTCAGTCCATGAACCAAGAACTGCTGATTTATTCCATGCTATGTAACCTTGATACTCCTCCCAAATTGCATAAAACAGACTCTGAGCTGTTTATTTTTTCTTATTTTTTACAGTCTTATTGCACTTGGTATGCAATGTGACATTACATTTGGACCCTCTCAGCAATGACATACAAGTTTAATGTTACACCAGGGATGGACGTGCTAAACATGAGTTATTCATTGCCCAGACCTTTTCATTTACTTCTTTTTTTTCTTTTTACTTCAATCGGTCGTCTCAACCCAGGAGAGTGATGAGGTTATGAAATGATATGGTGAGCAGGGAAATTGGAAGTGTGTGATTGTATGTGTTTGTCTGATCACCATAAGATACCATCACTGTGGAGTGTGCTATTGAATTGCATGATGCGCTCTCTTTCTGACTTGCTCTCTTTCTTTCTGCCCTGTTTTCTCTTCTTTAGATGAGTTATTGCACAGACTCTGCTTATTTTAAGCACTGAAAATATTTCAATTGTTTTCATTTTCTGCATGGCTGAATTTGGATGATGGCTTGAGGAGAATTTTCAAAAAAGATGGAAATTATAATGGAAGCATGTATATTTTAAACTTTTTTTTGGTGGAGCAGCTTTAGAGAAAGGTTGGTTTAATTGATTTTGGAGTATAAATGCATGATAGTATATGTGTGTGTGTTTTATATATAATGTCCCAACAATGTGATAAAAATCCGTTATTTTTTTCAGTCCCCACAAGGGGTAATTTAGTTTTATAAAACATCTATGACTGCATTAAAAAAAACTAAAAATGCCAAAAGTCTTATATATTATTTGGTTACTTACGGTTAAGGTCAGGGCTGCGTAGTGGTTAAGGTTATCATTTATAGGATTTGGGTTTTTCACATAGAAATGAATGGACAGTACGCACAGAGAACTGAATACAATGCTATGTGTGTGTGTGCCACAAAACTGAAAAATATGTTACCCATAACTAAAGCCCAGGTATTTTATTATCAAACATAATCTCAGCTTTCCCGTACACCTCTTGGCAGTAAGGAAAATGACTTTTGAGGACTGCTGTTAGGTGATTGAATTGCTGTAAGTTCTGCTTCTTTATTAAAAAAACAGGTAGCTGCCTGTATAGTATGAAAGTATGAGCAGTATAGTATGAAATAACCATGCTCACCTCACCAAGAAAAAAAATAATCCTACTAATTCATCATTTGACAATTAATCTCAAGGTTTTAATTTAATACAATTTTGCTGCTTTGATATGTCTTTTAGTGTATTTTAGATTTCATTATGTATTCAGACAACCTAACAAAGACACTTTATGACATTTTATGCACATCTGGCACATTTTGTATGTTTCATGGCTTCACCATCAACAAGTAAAGCAATTATATGTTGTTTGTTTATAAGCAGGTACTATTAGTTACTTTCATTATGCTGCTCCTATATTAAGTTAATGGGTTTTAATGAGAACCATAATTCTTTTTTAAACTACTACAGTACCTAACACACTGCAGGTGCATGATTTTACCTGAAGGATTAGTGCATTAGAGTATGTTTTGTTAATCTCTTCTGGGGCTTGGAAACTGCAGAACATTAACAGGACACTATTGTACTGCTTTATAATAGAGTTCTTTCATTATAAAAGTAGGAGAAAGGAGTAGGCACTTTGTGGCCTGAAATGTGCTTTTCCTATAATCAGCAACCCCTGCCTCACCTCCATCACTGAGTACACTTCACTGATTCTCACCTCTCTGTCACAGCTTGCCCATTAATCAGAGATCGGATGGTTTTCTCTTTTTTTTTGCAACTTTCTACTTCATTACTTTGAATACTAGGGAGAGATGAGGGCTAATGGCCCCTGTCTCTGCTCCTGATTTGGCAGCACAGTCCGTCACTCAGCTGGGGGTGCCGCCCCGTCCATTACCTCCCCATCTTATTTCAAAGCATTTATTTCCCTTTCACTTTACAAAAGCAACAGTGCTACACATCCAGCTGAATATCCCTCGAAGAGTCTCAGTGGGACAGAGAGGATAACGTGGCCAATGTGTGTGACTTATCTGCTCATAGTTTGCTGTGGCTGCTCCTCGCCTTTGGAACCAACTACCCACAGATATTAGATGTGCCCCCTCTGTTCCCGTCTTTAAATCTAGATTAAAAACTCACCTCT
>JAODJW010000128.1:201071-238602 GCA_026777045.1 Hyperopisus bebe | reverse complement strand
TTTATTATTATTTTATTATTTATTGATGTACAGCACTTTGGTCAGCAATAGCTGTGTTTAAATGTGCTATATAAATATATTTTACTTACTGTACTTACTTACTCACTCATCTTTGCACTGGCCCAAGTGTCTGTTGGTAGTCAAACTGGGATGGACTGACGCCAATGGCAGTAAGCTTTTGGGATGTGACTGAATGAAAACAGGTCTGTCCTTGACCCACAAAATATGTAGCTGGAGGTGTGTGTCTATGCCTTGCCATTTGGCTTTGAGTCAGGGAGCAGTAGAGGTTAGTGCGCTCAATTGAGTGCAGGCCACAGCAGGCCTTGCAAACTGGTGCCCGGGAATCACAGTGTGTGCCCCGATTTGCTTTTTTGTTCTCGTGCGACGCATAATGACTGTGAAATCATTGGATGGTGACTCTCACCGGGAGTTTCCAGTGGTAATCAGAAAAGTACAGTGAAACTGCGGCACCTCTTGCTTTTGAGGAGTTGCCAAGAATGTGAAATGATAAATATTTTTATGGAAATTAAATGGGGAGGGAGTGAAATTGGTTTTCATTTTACACTTTAATGATGCAATTATTGTTGACTTTCATAATGTCGTGTTTGCTGTTAAATTGTTCCACATAGTACGGATTCCAGTATCCTACAAGATAAACCTTGTCTATGCCATGGGAATGCAAAGACTGTGAATTGACTCCAGTGGGATAATAAAATACTGATCTTGATGAACAGTTGATATTACCATTTTAATCTGCTGTAAAGCCCAATAAAATTGTTATTCTCAGGCCTATTCTGGATGCCTAATGCCTCATCATGCTGGAATTTTTATCTTGCCGTTATTTCCAAAACATACATAACAGGTTGCATTAAACAGCCAAATGAAAAATGTTTGTGAATTATTAAAATGTGTTTTGTTGTGGCATGTTAATGAAATATTTTACTGTCCATATAATGGTGCCCCAATGGATAATTTAAAAATAATGACTATCCATGGCCTTATAAAGTAAGAAAGTGAAGACCTATTCTTTTACATATCACACCAGTGACTGTGCTCCTGTTTGCGTTTCACCTGGAGCTGTTCCCTCTTTAAGGCATTACTCTTGTCTCTAGACCAGTAACTGTAGATAATAAATATTTCAAAAAATAGTTCTCTGAGCTTGACAGTAAAAAGTTTCTTCTGAACTGTGACTTTTTATATGGAATTCGGTTTGCTAATGCTCATTCATAGCTGCATCTAGTTTCCCTTTAGCGCTCCTGTTTTTCTTGCCTGTATCTTTCATCTCCATCACCTGTCTCTGCCTCTTCTGTCACAAGTACAACCCCTCTATGAGTGTCTCCTTTACAGCTTCCCGATGTCCCTCCGCTAATTCAGGAATCCACACTGTAAGTAGTTCTAAGCCGCAAAAAGTTTATCCCGGCCCGGTTTTGTCTGTCTGGAAATGGGGGATTGGATGAGCACCCATCGTGCCTTGAAAGTTCCGTATGAGGTGCAGCAGCTCCTGAGGCCTGGAGAAGCTGCAGAGGAGGAGAGGGTCTGAGGCTGTCGCTCTCCTCTGCCTTTAAATCGCATCACATTCCCACTTGTCTCCAGGTGTCTCTGAATCTCAGCCGTTTTACTGATGGTCCTCCGAAGGAACACACTGACTGTCTGCTTTGCTGCAGCACGAATGAGCCTCCGTCACCTTGACGGCGATGGTAAATACTGCCACGGAAACCTCTATCTAAAGGGCATCTGCTGTCTCCACTCACATCCCGCTGAGAGCAAAGTCATTACATATGAAGAAAAACAGAACACGGTGTTCTGCTAGCAGGGATAATAAATCCATCTGCGCTATGTAGATAGTAGGGTCACTCAGGGACGTGACAGCACAGCAGGACAGCTGATAGGGGGGCATAGTCTGTCTAGACACACTTAGGATAAGACCAGGTTAGACAGCATCACTTGTTTTTACCTCAATATGAGGCAACGTCCTGGAGGTGCTGGTTGGTGCCCCTGGGAGGTGAGGCACATGGACCTGTAACTATAGTGACTGGGCCTATCTGTATCCTGTCCTGGAACATTATGGAACATTATGGAACATAACCGAACCATCACTTGTAAGGACAGCAGTTCAGTCCCACGTTCAAACTCAAACTTGTTACACTGATTATCTTGGGCATCACACATCATGCTTTGCAAAGCTGGCGTCCTCTGCAGCATGCCAACTTTCCATCCGCAGTAACTGAGTTCATTAGGAGAGCAAACACATCTGCTGGTGTCTGGTTCATACCCTTTTCCATTCTTTCACTGGCAATAATAAGCTTATCACACTGTTGCCAGTTCAAATGTGCAGGAGGCAAATGGTGACAAGGTGTTTACATACTTGACCTGGTAGCTGAGGCACTGTAGAAGAGGAGCTGAAGTAAAAGCAGGCATCAGTGTCTGGTTTGCTCGGTCACCCGGTGCTGGGTGACTTTGGCCTGAGTGTTTGTTTCTAAATTAATGTTATATTTGTGCCCTGTGGTGGACTGTGCTCCGCCTGGTACCCCGTGTTTCCAGGGATGGGCCCCAAGCTCACCATCACCCTGCACTACAGAGAAGCGATCAGGTAACACTGTACTTGAGTATTTTGTACTTATGTAGTAATTAACCACGAACTAAGTCTTTCATGCATACTGATCTCATGTTTGTTCATTATTAATAAATCGTGATGCATCTCTAAAAATTTGAAGTGTTTCCAAAATTTTGGCCACTGGTGTATATCTGTTAATTCTGTAAACCTTTGTGAACTGCTGAAGGAACAAGTCATGAATAACACAAGTGAGATACTGATCTCATGTTTGTTCATTATTAATGAATCTTGAGGAATCTTTTATCTCAAGTAGCTACTGTATTTGTTCATGATTTGTATTTCAGTAGTAACTGAGTTCCTATTAAGTATTTATGCCCACTGCAAAGTTGGAATAATGGATGGATTCCTCTCATCATGCCCACTGTGCTTAGACTACAGGAGATGTCTGCTTGGGGTTAGGATTAGGGCTGGGTTAGGATTAGGGTTAGGGTTAGAAAGGGTTATACAGCTGCAAATGATATCAGTTTTTACAAGAAGATATGATTAAACATGTGATACAGATCCTTTAAAGTATTTCGAGTATGTCAATACATAATAGATCTCTTGGATATTTTTAATAGCCATATTGCGCAAGGCCACCTACTGGATGGCTGTATCAGAAATTATTATACAGAAGGAGTATAAGCTTTTGCAATGAGCCTGCTTTATAGCCATAACTTGTACTTTCTTGTTAGGTTCAAGTACATGGGATATACAAGTTTGGTGGATTTCAGGTATTGGGGATGGAGATTTACGCTCCGCACATGGGTGAGATGGAGGCAGTAACTCACGCTGGCACCTCTCTGTTCGCCCATTCTTGTTCATCTGGCGCTGGTCCAGTTTAATTTCTCTCAAGATCTAGGGGCCACCTGTGCTTCCCACAAACTCCCCCCAGGCTTGCACTTACTCTTTATCCTTTCCTTTATTTTTTGAAAGTACCTGTACCGTTCCCATAACCCGCCCCAAATATCAAGGGTGCATCAGTTGCATCCTTGCCAAACGAGACCAATCCCATGATTCATTGTGCCCCAAGTTCGTTCTTGGGAGGGAAGTTAGTAAGACTGCTCTTGCCAAGACCAAAAGTATATTGTTTACGTTCTTGGTATAGAGAAACATCCCTTGTGTTTAGTGTCCCTCAGCTTTCCTCCTCCCTCCTCCCTAGGTTAGGACAGGGGGAAGTGGAAATCCTCTGTCTCCCGTGTTGTTTTCATTGCACGTGGGGCTCCAGGTTCCACAGCATATCTTTAGGCTGTACAATCCCAAAACATGTTCATAAATTTTCCCCAGCGGCCTTGATAATCAATAGTGTGTGCTTGGCAGTGCACAACCCAAAATGAGTATAGATTTCCTGTCCTTAGCATTGCTAAATTATGCAAACCTTTCTTTATTTCCAGGGCTTTTTGCCCTGCGTTGCTAAGTATCAGACAAGGGTTGAGTTCAGGAGATGGGATTGATGTGGGTTATAGGGGCCCTGTAAGCAGTCAGGGCACTAGTACTGAGTATGAGAGCTTCCATTGCAAATCTTTATTGGCACAGGAGTTAATGAACTCCCTAATTCAGATGGGGCGGAGCCAATGATTTTGTTATTTAACACCTGAAGTGAAGATATGTTGTTTTCAATGGCTAGTACAGGCTGAGCTGGTAATTAATTTACTTTACACTTAGCTGTGGCTTTTATTCAAAGCAACTTCCCATTTTTTGTCATTTGTACAGCTCAGTATTTTCCTTGAGCGTTTCAGTTTAAATACCCTGTTCATGGGCAGGACTCCTGCACAATTCATTCATTCATGTCACTCACCAGTGTCCTACTTGCTGCCCCCAAGTTCTGAAGGTCAGGCATTAGCTTGTGGGAGATTCCACGCCACATCGCTTCCACATCTTGGTTTTCCTTGGCTCCCGTGTTAAAGTGGACATCACACGTCAAGCTGCATTTCACTCTATCTTTCATTATGCATTGTTTTAAAATGTATTGGAACAAAAATCTTATTTGGATATTATAGTTCAAAATGAGTTTTGAAGCTTTGACACTGAGTTTCCTACCTCCTCCTTGGTCATAGAGAAACCAGGAGCGACATCTGCACTGGCCTGAATGCAGCAGATGCAGACAGCAGATGCCCCGTTCTCACCGGAGACCCTCTCCTCGATCCTTTCACTATCCACACGTGATTATGTTCTTGCCAGCTTAACCTGGCTTAGATGCAGATACCTGGAGGCAACAGAAGACCATGCCAGCTGCCTCCTGTCCTGTCACGTTCCTGCACAGTAGGTGCCGTGCACATGGGCAGAGGGATGTGACAGTATCTGCCTCGGGTTTCAGCTACAGTGACCCACTCACCTCCCTAAGCAGTTAGATGTTCACTTGTCTGTTTCCTGGCCAAGGATACCAAAACACTCTCCACGGCAGTGTTTTCCAGGGGTGGAGGCTAATCAGGGTAATCAGGGTAAAAGCAGAGCTCTGCCTCTAGGTGGCGTTACCACAGTGAGGCACCCGGTCCCTGAGCACGCTAGCTTTGAGTAGAAGCAAGGTTAATAGCTCTGATAAACAGTGAGTAAGACCTGGATGGAAACGGAAACAGCCTCATCCTCTCACCGGCCATCTCCATTACGGAAAGGGAGCCTAAAAGGGATTTGGACTGGAATAATAGTATAACAGATTCTCCAGTGTCTAGGCAGTTTAAGGGATTTGGGGGATGAAGATGACAGTGATTTTCTGTGGGGAGGAAGCTCAATTGCAGGGAACGGATAGAGGTGACTACTTATCCAGTGAAGCGAGACGTAGGGTGGGAGGGCACTCCCGCGCCCCTGGCCTACCTAGCTGCTGTAATGCGGAGCAGCCCTGTTTCTGGGACAGACAAAAGTGAGATGTTAGGAAACAAGGAAACTTCTGACCTGGGTGTTGACTTTGTGGTCTGGTCCTCTACGATGGAATTTTACAATTTACTCAGCGGGGCTGTGGCGGGGGGTGCAATGTGTGGGGAAATATGGGAAAAAACGACGCATTTTTCCATGGATCAATACGGGGCGCAGTGTTTCATTTTTAAATGCCACCCGATCCCATATTTACAGGATGGATGGCATGTAACTATTGTTTCTTGGTTACACCCTGCTTTAGATTTCTGCCCATTTGTTTAAGTACATTACAGCAGTCAACACAATAGCAGTGTATCAACAGGGCATCCAGGTCTCCATCTTACATGTGGCACATCTAGTGCCCTCGCTGTGCAGTCACTCAGTCATGTGCTGCTAAGGTTAATTGCCACTTTAAGAAAAAAAATATGGCTGCTTGACATCAAGTCACATTATTAATCATGCAAGGCTTGACCTTAATTCCCAGACGTAATCATTTAGAGTGTTTATCACATAACAAATTAAGGGCAGTAGAGATCAAAGTCTGCATGCCTACCTAAACAAAGCCAGAAAGTCGGTGGTGCCTCGCGTCCGGAAATATGCCCGTGTGTGTAGACAGTGTTTGCTATATTCTGCAGTTTCCCTGTTTTGTGGGGATACAAGTTCAAAGGCAGGTAAATGTGTACGTGAATGTGCTTATATATGTTTGAAAGTATAGGTACTTCCTCTCATTACCCCCGGCGACACTAAGAGAGATTCTGCAGTTTAATTCCACTTGTAATTAAATTAGTCTCGTCAGTTATTCAGCAGGAGGCTTACCCATTTTAAATAGAATAAATAAATCACAAGAAGATCATTAAACTAACTATTGGGATTTTGGCACTCCACTTTCAATCTCCTGTTATTATTACTATCTGTTTGTTTGTTTGTTTGTCTATTTATTTGTTCATTCATTCTTGTTTTAATTTTTTTGGGGTGATGATGTTTAGCTTACCCATTTATAGGGTATTTTACTGAAGAAATTTAAGGTAAGGGTTTTGCATAATTATCTTGAATCACAGCATTGGGCGGGGGGTTGACATCCAGTGGGAATGGGCGTTAATCTTCCAGTGTAGCGTGACTCACTGTGCGAGAAACGCTGGCTGTGTAAGCTGCAGGAGAGCCCTGCACTGTGGCTTCACCTGACCTTT
The DNA here is from genome assembly GCA_026777045.1 of Hyperopisus bebe. Taxonomy (NCBI): domain Eukaryota; kingdom Metazoa; phylum Chordata; class Actinopteri; order Osteoglossiformes; family Mormyridae; genus Hyperopisus; species Hyperopisus bebe. The sequence continues at coordinate 231,972 of JAODJW010000128.1, read as the reverse complement.
CCTTGGACTTTCTGCGTGTTACAGTGTGTTAGCTGCGGATTAAAGCCGCACCTCCTCTCCATGCCTTCCTTCCCTCAGGAGGAGCTGAAGGAACTGCAGACTGGCCTGAAGTTTGGAAATGAAGGAGATTACCAGTGAGTGTGCCCAAACACACAGCTGCCTACGTGTACAGCATACTCATACAGAGAGAGAGAGAGCGATTCAGCATCCAGGCAACACATATGCCCATACATATACATAAATTAATGCAAACCTGAAGTAATATTACATCAGTAATTCATGTGTCATGCATATGTCTTGCTGGGACCCTGTTTGGATTTTTCCTGGTACACCACCTCCAACAGTCTGGCCTCTCATAATGACTATTAGTTCTCCCCAGGACATCTCTTTATTCTCCTCTCCCTCATCTCTCCTCTCTCTAATCAGTTAGTTTCTTCCCTCTCTCTTCTGTTCTCTTTTTCCACTGCAGTCATCCGCTGACCATGGACCTGGAGAACAACATTACCCAGATTCCTGTCACTGCTCGGCCGCTGGAGTCCAAGGTGTTGATGTGAGTTATGTTTCTTCTTTCATTTGAGGGCCCCCACGCTCACCCCGCCGCTCCCCAGCACGTCAATCACAGCTCCATGCTGGCAGATGGCTCCCCGCCTGGGCTGTTATTTTATCCAGTTTTATTAAAGCCTCGCAGACTGACATATGGTAGCCTTGGACACAGAATCACTGTCTCTCTGGGAAAGCAGGAGAAGATGCATTCCTCAGCTCTTCACAAAAAAGCAAATGTTCCTGGGAAGCGACTAAGTTGAAATCAGCATTATATTTAAGGAAACAACTTAAAATCACTATCTTCATGTGTCTAAATCAGGATTTCACCAGGACGACGAGCCATCGCCATGTTTCTAATAGCATCTGATATATGAAACCTGTAGTCTGGATTTAGGGAAAATTACCTCGGTTTCTGGCATCTCTATACTGCCATCAGCTGGTTAGCTATGAAATAACACCACTTCAGCGACTTCTGTGAGCTGTAGACCCCATCACAATACATACATAACCTCATACAGACAGCAGTCATTCCTCTTCACATACAGTCACACTGGTACCCATAGTGATTTGTGATTGCATATTTAGTTCTGATTTCTATGTAAAGGCTTGCTTTTCCTGTGGTCAGAATCCAGCGTGCATGGCGTGAGTTCATGCAGCGACAGGACGTCATGCACCACAGCTGCCTTGAGAAGAGGAGCCCCTCACCCCCGTCCCTGTCTTCCTCCGGCAAGATGAGCACATCCATCAGCATGGCCACCCTCTCAGATGGCAGCACCCCTGTGAGTCTTTGGCCCTTTTCCTGTCCTGTTCGCTTTTATACTGATCACTTGCACTTATAACTCATGTTTGCCTGTTTGTATACATGTTTTTTTACACTGTTACCTGTAGCTTTTGCTATTGGCTTTTACATTGGGCTTGTTCCTGTAACTTTTGCTATTGGCTTTTACCTGTAGCTTTTGCAATTGGCTTTTATAATGCAGTTTGATTGTAGCTTTTGCTATTGGCTTTCACATTTCACTTTTACCTGTAGCTTTTGCTGTTGGCTTTTACGTTGGGGTTTTACCTGTAGCTACTGCTATTGGCTTTCAGATTGTACTTTTTCCGGTACCTTTTGATCTTGGCTTTTGCCTTGAACTTTTAACTCTACCTTTTGCTCTTAGGTTTTATATTGGTCTTTTACCTGTAACTTTTGATATTGGCTTTTACATTGGGGATTTACCTGTACTTTTTGCACTTTGCTTTTACGCTGGACTTTTAATAGTAGTTTTTATGCATGGCATTCATTGGAATTGTACCTGTACCCTGTTACTGTTAGGTCCACTTTGCCAGTATCTCCCATCGCTTATGAATTTTGGATTTGTACCACAAATATTGTGATATACCTTCAAAAATCCTTACATCACTTAATCTTCAGTTATAATGAGTGCTTCCTTTGTCTATACCAGCTCAAAGATTCAAATTCTACTATCTTTAAACTCCCGTATTACAAGAAAAGGATGAGATAATGACGTTTTCTACTTACAAAATACCAATAAAATATTGGAAAGGTGTAGATATAATCAGAGGTGGACATTTCAGGTCCAGAGAGTAAGAATCCATATCAGGATTTTGTTTCAACCAACTAGCTGAGTACTCTGTGACTGTGACTTTTTATGTTCAACTGGTTGGTTGAAACAAAATCCTGGTCTGGATTCTTACTTTCTGGAGCTGAATTGTCCGCCTCTGGATATAATGGACTGATAGTAATAACATCTGCATGTGAAATTTGACAACTTGAACTGGTATTACTGTGCCTTTATATCACCGCGATTTACAGCAGTGTACAAACCTAGATGCTCCATTTCAGAGCTCTGGTTGGTGGCACATGTGTCCTTATCTGGAGCGTCACACCAATCACTCCTCGTGCATAGAAATCGGTGTCTTGGACTAGCTGGGGGTGTTCACTGGGATAGCGGTGGGGGGAATGCTTCATCCAAAAGTGAAAGTTACACATGGCCCCTCCCCTTCATTGGAAGGACGAGACATCTGAGGGTGTTCAAAGTCCCTCTGTTCCAGGGGAGTGCACATGCTCCTGTGCCTTCCTCATTGCAATTCCAATTACTTTTATAATGGTACGGGGGTGGGGTGAGGGTTGGATAAGCTATAATCTGCAGTATATAAAGCGTATTCTTTCTAGTCAGTGCCACACAAAAAAAGAGCACTGAAGCTGTTTATCCCACAGAGTGATGACTTTCAAGTGTGACGGCTTTAAAGCAAATATATGTGCATGATTAAAGGGGGGATTATCCTCAAGCAGTCTGCTTAGACTTTATGTTTCAGTCAGCAGTCACTGCAGCTGCAGTCAGGGCCCAGCTGATAAAAAGCAGCATCACTTACTGTTCTGTATCGCATAGATATTGGTAGTTTGGAAGCTAATGTACCTAATTACACTTCTGAACCCCATGCCTTCTGATTGCATTCGCTTGCGTGTGTGTGTGTGTGTGTCTGTGTGTGTGTGTCTGTGTGTGTGTGTGTGTGTGTGCGCTGAAGATAGCTATGCAATGTATGTATTTTGAATATCGGTAAGCTGTAATTCAGTGGCTCTTCTTCTCAACCTTGCACCCATAGTTACATTCAGATTGTGTCAATCAGGTAACAGATAATTCTGGATCCTGGCTTTTTGTAAAGCAATGTCTGGCAGGGTAAGGTTATGCCCTCAAAGTGCTGGTTAAGAACTCAATTTGCGAAAGTTCTGCTGTCATTTCCAGGTCCTTTATTGAGGCCTGGTTCACACAATGTTAGTGTTACAGTGTCAGGCCGTATGTCCCTGCAGCAGGCAGAAACGCTAACGCTCGGGCTCATACCAGTGGCTCACCAGCATCCTGGCTGTAAAAATGCACTCCACGCAGAGACGCCCTCCTCTGGGACTCCAGGACTGCTGAGCACGCCGACGCACGGCACTGCCACTGACGGATGAGGCCCTCAGAGGCGTCCACGCCAAACCCCGGAAGCGGCAGACAGGAGTCCTTATGCAGCCATTGCAGATGATGTCATCTTCCATTAGGTGCTCATCTGCATGCCGGCTAGCGCTGAGGCTCCGGTGACTATGGTGGTTCTGGGGCCGATTTGCAGCTAATTACTGCGAATCATTTTCTCAATGAAGGCTGTCCACTCAAAGTAGTCTTCTGTAAATTGAACACCAAACCTTTAGCAAGGTCTGCTAACGTTTGAATTTTGCTTTACAGATTATTATTATGTTTGTTACATTCGTGTGGGGAGACGGTGCAGTGGTGGAGTGGGAAGCACCGTCGCCTCACACTTCTGGAATCTGGGTTTGAGTCCCCACCATGGCTCTATGTGTGTGGAGTTTGCATGTTCTCCGTTCTCCTCATGTCGTTGTGGGGTTTCCTCCAGGTACTCCGATTTCCCCCCACCATCCATAAACATGCTGAGGCTGATTGGAGTTACCAAGTTACCCGTGTGTGTGCCCTGTGATGGGTTGGCACCCCGTCTTGGGTTGTTCCCTGCCTTGTGCCCGTAGCTTTCAGGATAGGCTCCAGACCCCCCGCAACCCTGACCAGGCTAAGCAGTTTCAGAAGATGGATGGACATTTTTGTGGCCTGTTTTTCTGCAATGGGAGGGGTATCATCCTGGGACTCCACTCACTTTTCATATTATTTATCAACCAACGTTTAGATAATTTGTAAACACCCCTCCTTGCTGAATCAGATTTGTATTCAGAATTTTGTTGCATGTTCATTGTGGCCAGAGTTTATTAATAAATGTATAGAAGGAGGCTTATTTTCAGTTCTGGAATTAAACTGCGAAGCCCTTCACATGGACTGCGTGCAGTGCACTGCCCTCATCTTCCCCTGTGTGGTGACCTTCTGTTCCACTGCCATCCTTCATCTGATTACGTATTACAGAAAAGAGTTTACTACAAGTGTCCATATGAATTCTGTTTTCAATGTGGGCCTATGGAGAGATGTATGTGCACAAATTGACCACCAGGTGGGGATATTTTGCTGCTCCGGCAGCCCAACTTCAGCAGCTTGGGTTCTTTGCTTTGCAGCTTCCCTGGGTTTTCAGAAATTAGGGTGCCCACATTAAGGCAGTGAGCTTGAGGACACATATGGGAATACATTACGTTAAATGACATTAGACATTAGCTCTCCTTCTGCAGACTGCGTGATTTGCCATATGCTGATTTTTGGAATGGGGGTGCACTGGCTTTGTTTGGCGGATAGAAGTGCTGAGAGGCAGGACCTTGTCTCCCCCCCGCACCATCCCTGCCTTGATGGATACGTTGTAATTAGATACATCATATCCAGTTACAATGTATCCAGCTGCCCTCTTGTACTCTGACATCCTCAGCAATCTCACCCGAGTAACAGCTAATTGTGGGAGCAACTTTCACTGTCAACAGACAGGGTGAACAGGTTCAGTTACTGATTAGCTATGCTTTGAAACAGCTAAGGTCATGTGCCTCAGTGTGCTTAATGGAGTGGGCACAGAGTTTATGCATATATATGTTTGTGTGCATGGCAGCACTGTGAATATGCGAGTGTGTATTTGATAGAAAATGGATGCGAAATGATTTCCACATGCTAAACACCAGGCTTGTTGCTGATAATCATGGGTTATTATTTTCAAACCATAGGAGTAAAACCATGGTAATATTTTCTGGGATTTGAATAGAATTATATGCATTATAAAATGCATAGAAATTATGGGTATTACAATATTCTATAGCTCTTTTTGAAAGTGCCAAAAAATGAATTATGTGAGATATGATATGAGGCATATTCTGAAACGCAGTTGCATGATTGATAATTGGTTTGTATTTATAAGGATTTTTAGGTGTATTGCGGCTCTAAAAAGGAATTGACTCTTCACCACATACCACTTGTTCATCAATAACGGTATTGGTATCACTCTGCTGCCAGCTCAGTCTGCAGATCCTTCCCGAGCCACATGGTGTCACTGTTTAGCCACATCTCTTTGTTGTGAATGGCTCAGCACCATTAAGGAGCCGTGTGGTGCCTCTGATCAGTCTTCTAGGTACAGATGTGTCACAGGCTGCTTCAGATAATTGTCCATTATCAAGTGCTTTCTAATTAAAACCATCGAATAAGGGGAGATAAATAAAAATGAGCGCAAGCTAGAGACCTTTTATTCCCTGTTTTTATCTTCCTTTATGGTCCACAGAGACGGGAGCCACCCAGCCGTCTCTCACCGGCCTTTTAATTTCTAGACACTCTGATTAAATATTTAGATGCAGCAGCAGTGCGTCAGATTTCCAAATGAAGTTCTTTTTTTTTTCTTTTCGGTGACGTAATTGTTTAGCTTCCCCTTGCGTTTTGATTGCACACTTGGCTGTGGGTTCTATTGATCGCAGACCACCTAGGAACAACTGTGATTGATCATTAATGTCTCCTAAGGACACCGGTTTAGCCAGCTCTGATAAAAGCCAGGAGATTAATATGATCGGGAATAGCTCTGGCCCTGTGTACTATTGACTGGAGTAGGGCGTTGTAATCAGGGAAATTAGCTCTGTGTCCTGGAAGCCGGGTTGTGTGCAACATTTCTGTGACATTAATGCAGCCATGCAGTAGTGCTGCAGCAGCCTGAGGGATGTGAATGACAAGCCAAGACGTCGTAACCTGCTACCCATCAGGCTTCCGTTCGCTGAGCTCTGGCTGCCTCCTACCCTGGACATTAACCTACCTTCTCCTGTTAAGGGACAAGGACGTATTTTGACGCTGCACGTCTCACAGACATGGGGTCATGAATGTAAGTCCCCACACTGCTATAGACGCCTTTACACATGTCTGCGTGTATCTGGGTTGGGGTTGGCATTTGCCACAAAAGTCCCTTGAACCTCATATGTGCACCCAGTTCTCATAATATTAATATAACATATCGGTGCATGTTCCTAGAAGCCAAAGGGTTGATGGACAGGGAAAAGCTGAGAGAAGGTGTGATGAGGCTCGGAAAGAGCATTTCTGGAGGGTGCGGAGGTCACGGGGTTAGCTGGCATGCTGTCTACATGCCCCCCCCCCCACTCTGTACTGTCTTAGCATCCCATTTACTGTTAGAGCTCTTTGAGAAGAGGAAGGCATTCATGTAGTTCCTAGATATTCCAAATTAGTACAGGAGTTCATCTGCAAAGCATTCAAAGACAACTTTTATCACATAGAGCTGACAATGACATCAGCTCCACCCGTTGATTTATTTCTAGTACAAGTTTTTATCAAAGACAATATATTCAAGTCAGTCTGTTCAAGCTCAACTGATTAAACATGCTTAAAATGCACCCTCAGCTCCTGCTCCAGCACTCCAGTGAGCAGCAAAAAACCTCCTGATGTCTATCGACATCAAGCTATCCTAAATGAACCAGAATACACAAAACAACAAATGTAGCAGGAAACATATAAGCATGTTTTTTTAATTATAAAAATCACTGGATTTTAATGACTGCAATGGGTTGGCGCCCCATCCTGGGTTGTTCCCTGTTTCGCCCCTATAGCTTCACTTAAAGTCTGCACACACATGCATGTGCATTACATGTACATAACAGTTTTGTTGCCCTGTAAATAGTCTGTAGGGTTTACAAACTATCCCAACACTTTTGATGTAGCTAATTTTAGGTTGACAATGGAATAATATAGATATGCTATAAAATTTATTGCATGAATGTGAGATGCGTGAGAGTTGGCAGCTGTGTCATATGTTTTAAATCTATTGCACACTGGATATTGAAGCTTGACTTAAAAAAAAATATTGTGAATCAAATCGCAATTGCAATATCTGTCAGGAAAATTGCGATTAGATATTTTCCCCTAAGCATCTAGCCCTATGTCTCAGTCAGCCTCCGCATGAAGGCTGGTGTCACTAGTAGCAGCACTTTGACCTTTGATTCCTCCTTCTGTCCACATCTATCCCAAGACGTGAATCTTTCTCATTTGAGTAGCCGTTGGAGCTTCAGGGGAACAAACCAACTTCTTGTCATTGTAACACTGTAACGTCACATAGTGCGGCATAAGTCTGGGCTTTCTGAACCTGGGGAAGACTATTTGTGTTAGATAAAAAAAAAAAGAAAAGAACAGTAGGATTCCCGCTAAAATGGAACAGCAGGGGGGGCATGCATGCAAACACCTTAAGTAGGGCATGTATGATGGAAAATATGCAGTGTTCTAAAGCTATGACGGATTTTATTGTTTATATAGCAAGTTTTGGGACAGGGATTAATCCAGCCTAGCAAGGGATCATGAAAATATCCCAGAAAGCATTCTGCTGTTTATGGCCTTTGACTTCTGCCCCATATCCAACTCCTTCCCTCTTTATGATACATTTATGGCACGGTGGCTACCACTGCCACATGCTTCCAGAATTTGGGGGTTGAATTCCCCCTTCATTCATGTGCCCCCCATGTCCAGTGGGTTTCCTCCCACAGTCTGGCACCGTCTCCAGGCCCCTGGTGACCCAGCCCAGGGTAAATGGCTGGTTGTAGGATGTTGGATGGATGATGCCCTAAGGGGTGATTAACAGTCTCCCTCTGACAGCCAGGTGTAATTTCCTCATGCTGACTCCCAGCCAAACATGATACAAGCTCCTGTTTATGGAAGCATTCGTGCACCAGCAACCATAGTTTCCGTTACTGACTGGAAAATTCCAACGAATTTAAATATCTTTGGTCATAATGTCCAGTGAAAATAATTCCCTTTGAGCACAATTTGAAATGTATTCAAATGGGATAAAATTTAATTTCCACATATCTTTTATTTAAAAAATTGATCTTCACGGGGACTGTGATCTCTGCTGAAATTCTTTGTGTTTACGTGCTACAATGCTTGCATAATATTTATTGATTTAGTTTTGCGTTATGCATGTGAGTCTATTGATGGGACTTATTTTATTTATAGCTTACTTTTTAATATAATATATTATAAATCTACATGCCTTGATATTATTCTTTAGGTTTATTATTCTTTATTACCCTACCTATAATTGTTTTTAAGCTCGATAATATGTGCAGATAATATCTGGCTGTAATTTCTCCCATTTGTCTGGGATGTTGAAGTCCTCCTGGACACGTTGACTGGCACCAGTTTTTTGTACAGGAAACGCCACTGGCAGCTTTGTCCTCTGGCTCTCAGGACTTTAACCCAGTGAAATGTAATAATGGACACAGAGATTCTGGTGCCGAAACACAACCCAGGCTTTCTGATGACAAAGCTGTGACATACACCATAGCTTTAAATCTGAAGAGGATTTTGCTTGTTCTTTTCTTCAGCACTGTGTGAAGGAAACTGAAGGCTGTATCAAGCCCTTCTGTCACAGAGGGCTTTTGGGGTGACGGTTCGGGTGAGATTTGAAAATGGCGACTAACGTTACCCCCCCTCCCTCCCACCTTGCTTCTTCCTCTGGTTCCATGAGCAAAACCTGCCAATTTAATATGACCCTCTGCGTTATATATGATGGCAAAGTGGAGCAAGGCAGTGAGCAGAGGATCTCCATCTTCCATAACTTCTAAGCATAAGTAGTCTGTGTTCTCTCCCTTCTTCTATGATTATTGAATTATTTCTGTATAAAGATCTCTGGGTTTTGGTAGCATAAGGATAGAATAAACACAGTTGTGAAACAAAGTTCTGGGTGTTGTGCTTGTGAAGCTCGCAGGCCCCGTTCTCTTGGTGAACACACAGAGGGCTCCTTTAGCTACACCTGTAAGCCCAGTGTCTCCTGGAGCCTGAGTGGGACTTCCAAGGGGTAGAGCTGTGTGTTTGGGAGGCAGTGCAGGCGCGAGGCAATAAAAGGTTGAAAGGAAGATGGAGTGAGGAAGGGGATTTACTGGTTGGCTGATCTCCCCGAGTGCCAATCAGAAGCAGTCAGAGGCAGCCCCACCGACAGCAGAGCTTGAGGGAAAATCTGACCGCAGGATTTAATTATATAAAGTTAGCGAGTCTCTCCACTCAGTCGCCACACACTACCTGGCAACAGCCTCTATCACTCCCTCTCTCTTTCCACAAGTGCTCAGGAGAAAATAACAGGAGGAGGAATGGAAAATAATCTTTAAGTGGTAGGAGAGATAACAGGTTTGAAGCCACGACAGCATTTTTCCTAACTTCCTCGGTCGTCTTCTTGACACAGCTGTGTCTGTCCTGATTGCTGCTACCAGTCCTTTCCGGAAGGCCGACACGTGTGTCCTCCCCATTGTGGGAACAACTTGGGCATTAAAGGTGATGGGTATTAAAATCTCTTCTCAAAATCAGCATGGAACACTAGCATGGAAAGCAGTGTGGATGAATTTCCACTGCAGTAAATGAAAAATACATTTTTCAGTGGGCAGGGTCCTGCTCTGATTGCGTCAATGGGGTAAATCAGTCAAGTAAATGAATTTAAGTGCTGTCATGTGGAACGTGACATTGTGATTTAATATGAGTGTAAAACGCACAGGGCTTTATGTTCACAAGGCATTTGTTTTATTAATTTACTTTTAAATGTTTTTTTCTTGAGCATCTATTGGCTGCACATTCCAGGAAGGCAGACAAATGAAAACTGTATTGAACAAAAGAGCTCTGAAACATGCACAAATGGCTCCGAATGATTTGTCTATAAAACACCCCAGGAATTCTCTACCCTAGATGAAAATAAAATGACTTTTGATCAGGTGTTACACTCAATATGTTCCACCTATAGCAGGCTGAGGTTTTATTCCTGGCATAATATGCCAGAAATCCATAATAAAACCTCATATTTGGCAGCCTCTCAAATATCTTGTAAGCAGTGAGGTCAGAGACAATTTCTGTGTTCAATTTAGCCTTGTTTTAAAAAACATGTTTCTAAAATTTGAGGGGATAAATTAGAGACTGTAATCATTTAAAAATATTATTTGAAATGCTAGCAAGAAGCACAGTGATTCACCTGAAAGTAACTTGTATTTCCTGTGCCTGAGGGAACTTGGTGGCTGAATGGCTTTGTCACGTTTAAACAGCAGCTTCTGTGGTTATGTGCAGGCTCCAGCAACCAAGTCTGGAAGATCATCAATACTTTCCACTCATTGCCACTGCTCATGACTCCAGATATTGAAATGGCCGCATTAATCATTTTGCACCTGGATCTTCGGAAAAACTTGCACTTTCTTTGAACCTTGGCCCCCCGATTGCTTTCAGTGTGGAATTTCAAAACACAGCAAGCGCAATTTGAATACGCTGTGTTTACGTGCGTTCGTTTTTTTTTTGAAAACCACGGAAGAGCAGGATTGCGGCGCGAGCTGTCGGCTGAAGGGGGTGACGGAGAGTATCACCGCTGAACGAACCTGCGTTTTCCTGGGGAAGATCACACGCTCTCGCATGTCGAAAGGCTGTCACAGAGCGTGGAGGCAGCTGTCTGATCGGTAGTGTTAAATCCCCAGGGCACAGAGAGTGCAAATGATTGGAATTAAAGAGCTGTTTTCCTTCAGCCAACTCCTGCCTGCCACACAGACCGTAATTGTTCGTATCGTGCGAAGGAGAGTGACAGATGTGAAGGTGGCGTATACAGAGCAGCCCTTTTCCCTGTTTGTTGAGAAGTGCCTAAGCTTCCACTTTCTGTATGTGTGCAGGGGGGAGAGCTCATATGTCAGCATTAATTACTGTCAGCACACGGATCAAGGAGAAACTGACGCTGTATTTCAGATACACACAGGCGCACAAACAAAAGCACGGGCGCTCACGTGTGTACACACAACAACAGGAGCACGATAAACCTAAAGTGAGGAGTGGCAGCTTGTAGACCTTGTTTGGCCCTGCCCTGTCAAAATATACATGCGTAATTAACAGCGTGCAGCAGCAGAGCTGCAGGTGTCAGTGGGCCGCGGGGGGCGGTGAGGGATGGGTGGAATAGGGGAGGAGGGGGAAATCAGAAGGAACTGGGCTTGTCAGGGTCTATTATCCATGACATTTACAGCAGCCATTAGAGGCCCTATCCATGGAAAGAACAGGAGATGGGAGTCGGAGTGTGTTTAAGTGGCGAGCCCTAACAGTGCTTAAAGAGCATTCCTCCACGATACGGGAGACACAAATACCTTGCCTTCTCTTCCAGGCTCTCCTAATATTGTGCTAAAAATGTCTTTGCCATGCATGCAATTTCAGTAGCTTAAAAAAAAAGAACTCCATAATGTCGACTGAATTCATATCATTTTCATACTGGGAATACAGTTTTTTTCCTTTGATATGGCTTTTAGTTATACTTTATTCATACTTGTGAACATTTATCTTTTTCAGATTAATGGCGTATCGAGTGTTTTGTTGTTGGAAAGTTTTAAAAAGGAAATTTAATGGTTGCACTGTAGGTTGGATATTTTATTGATTCCCCTATATAAAGCATAGTCTCATTGGACGCTATGCTGCCGCTCTCCCTGCAGTGCTTTAGTTTACTAATTCATTGCCCTTTCTGTAAAGTAACTATTTTCAGTTGTTCATATGGATAAATATTTGATCTCATCATTTCCATCCATTTTCTAACGCTACACAATCGCTCCTATGTCTGCATGGGCATAATAAATGGAAATGACTGCAGATGTAATTCAGCAAATGCATTCAAGTCTCAGAACATAAATCACTGCATCTCAGTTCACTGCTGTTCTTATTTGCATATGTTTAAAAAATCTTTCGCAAAAGTCAATAATGCGCTTTTACAGCCGCAGGTTTCACTGCAGGACATTTCCTGAATGGTTGATCTGGGCCTTTAGCACCTTCAGAGAGAAGAGAAACTTTATTACCAGAAGGCCAGCAGCACCGGAATATTTAATCTGCATAGTCTGTAAGTTTAGAATGACGTATGGTCTATGCTAAACCATCTGCCCAGAGTGTAGGAGCATTCTAATTTATTCAATCCTGCTCTATTCCCAGGCATAAACAAAGTTTCAGATAAATAAGACAACAGCCAGCTTGTTCTGTTGACAACTCAATATCTCATAATATAATCACAACAGCCTCAGTCTTAACGTGTGTGTTTCCTGGAGTTTATTGGTGACCATACAGTGAGAAACAAATTAACCTCTTTTACAGTTTCAGGAAGTGTTTGGATAGCTCATCAAAGAGGCAAAGACTGCAATAACATTTTAACCTTGGGTAAATGTGGGGGCCATGGTTTTGCTCTTGACCAAGCAGTCGCTCACATTCTCTTTGCTGTTTTGATTTCACTCTGTCCTCATGCCCAGAGGTAGAGACACCAAGATGGTCACCCAGCCAAACAAGGCGACAATGGCTATTATCATCCACAGACAAATGGTTCAACTCTCAATGTCTGGCCCCGACTTATCTGGCACAGGTGATAAAACTTTCCTATCTCCCCAGGGGGCCAGTTTCTTGCCAGTTCTGCTGCCAAACTCTGAACCCCATCCTGAAGCTAGAGGAACCTCCATTGTTAGGTTGGTAGAAGGTGTCTGCTCAGTCTTCCATGAAACTCATTCATTTCCGTTTATCATCACTGCATCTGTGGTGGGACAGTGATGGGTGAGATCTTCGATCATCTGAACTTTTAGTTTTACTGTTATCGTTAAAGGATCATTTTAAGAAAATGAACTGGAACTGATATTATTTGTTCCAGTTGTGAATGGCCCAGGCTGTACACTGTAACTCCCCCTGAGATTTAAATGGAAAGCACCTTCAAACTATACTTTGTATGCATGCACTTGAATGCCTGTTACACAAACTGAATGAGAGCAATGATTAATGCAAGCCCTGTTGATGTTCCTTTTATTCTGATCTTCACTCATTACTTTCACATTAAGTTTCCTGTTTTGTTTTGTTTTTAATCTTTCCAAAAACGACATGTAAGTTTGGAGAATAAGAGCACCGGTCAATTTAACAATAAGTGAGACATTGTAAAATGTGAGGAGGTCATACTGACAGGCTCCATAATTGCTTTCTAATGACACCCTTCCAAAGAAATGAAAGTGCCTTTTAAACTGTTTCTGTTTGCAGCTGGTTCACAGGAGCATCATTATTTCCATTAAACTCTTGCATTTCCTTGACCCGTGGTGTGCACGCCCCTATATCACTGATCAATTCCATGTTGCATTGCATATACTGGTCCCCACGGTGATAGCAGGTAATCTGATTTGAAGTCTAATTTGGATGGATGGTACTGTCAGTATTGTATAGCTTTTTTCATGAGTGCTGTCTGTGTAACACACAAACAGCCTGGTATTTGAAGAAACCCACCGAATATGTTGGAAATCAATGCAGAAATATGCATGAATTCTAGATTAATAAATGCATTTTAATTCTGGTTTAATAGATGGTTTCAACATGGGCAGTTGTAAGTTGGTGCCTGTAAAGGATTGCTTAGGGTTAAGGTCCAGCTGTCCTATGTCCTTCTGTTTCCGCACAAGGGCCAGTCTATAGGGAAAGTAAAGCACAAATGAGCTGTCCTTATCATCTGTGCCAGGGCAGGCCCCAGTAAAACTGAAAAGGCCTGATGAATTATTTAAGGGAAGGAGCAGGTGGGGTAATGGCTGGATGGAGTAATATGTGGAAAAGTGACAGATTTACTACAGGAAGAGATAGATCCATTGAAGAAGTAGGGAGCCCAGCCCCCCGGGGCCCTGGTGGACAGGCATCCGTGCTTTTATGGTGCCTGTGGCTCTCACTGATGATGTTCTGCTGCTAGGGTCTGACCAGCTGAAATGGGCACTGCCCGGCCACCTGTCTGCTTAGGGCAGGTCTGCAGTGGTCATCAAAGGCTCAAACTCCCTTTGATTCAGTTTTCCCAGAGTGAATAAAATAAAAGCTCCCTGGTATTTATATTTGCATAAGATACAGTGGTCATCTGTGATTTTGAAAGCATTCCAAGCCTGGATGCCCAACACAAAGCCATGCAGTGAAAAGAGTTAAAAAACAATTTATCTATAACAAAACACTTGGTATTACACATCTTAAAGGACCAACTATACCTACCCTCAACCCTGTACTCTTTAATCTATCTCTAAGACACTTCAAGGATGATACCAAGCCAGCACCACTAACTCACATTTGTAACTGTAATTAGACTCACTACGGAAGAACATCCATAACATTTTCTTTCCTTCTGCTGAATTGTAATGGGATTCTGGTTTGCCTTGCTGCATGGGCTAGCTGGGAGATAATGACAGTGCTGTAAAGCTGTGATGTGGAAGGCTGTGAGATCACAACAGCTCTATGAGGCCAGCTATGATGAATGTATATCTGGGCTGAGAATTTTATTGTCCTTTTATTATTGCACATTCATTGATCAGCATTTAGTAAATACTTATTGAAGGTCACTGGTGTGGTACTGTTAGGATCGGGAGAAGCTTGGTCCCACCCACACGTTACTTACAGATCAAAGTAGCGTTAAGCAACCAAAGCTCAGTATACTGCAAGCTTGGACAGTGTGGATGTGTAACAGAACTCATTATGTGGAACCTTTCACTTCAGTGGTGCATCACACATGTACAGGGAGCACAGCGGCAGCCGTGCAGCCGCTGGTGGGTGAGTGATCTGTCGTGCACTCCCACCACATAACCAACGATCAATGGTCCCCGAGGACTAAGGGTCACCACTGCTTGTGGAAAGAGTTCTGGGGTAAGGGGCAGACATGTCAGCTGTAGCAGAACCTGGGCAGGAAATCGATCCCATGATTCTACAGGAACATAAATAAGAGCGAAACCATTTAGGAACCCAGTTCAGCCCATCCACTCCATCTCTGAGTCACCTCTTCTGCAGAACACCTGTTCTGATTGGTTTCAATTTCCAACCATGCTGCAGTACAACAAAGCAGAAAGAAATCACTGAGAAGCTTTGGTAAATGATTCATATTCAGCTCCCTACGGAGGCTATGATCTCCTGTGTGCACCTTGCACTGTCCCCTGTCTCTTTAAAATGTTACTGCATAGGAGAGATGAATTCTCAGCTTATCTGAAATAAGGTCTGAATAGAATTCAAATGGAATCTGTGGCCCTGGTGAGTCTTGCAGAGAGAAGACGTCTGAACATACAGAGCACAATGCTGGAGGCTCACCAAGTGGGATAAATTGTGCACACTTATCCCACTATGCATCCAAAAGCCCCCTAATCAATGCTGCCTTTTGTATGCATGTTTATAATTTACCAGGAGCAATCCCACCTCTCTCCCACCTTCAAGACCATAATCATTCGTCACGTCATTGCTTGGCGACTCACATTCAAAAACTTGTAACTTGTGAGATTATGCTGCCCATTTGTATGGCTGAACTATGTGTGAAGTAATTCAGTTTAAGTTTCTGCTTGAAGTCCTAAGTGCAGGGCAGTATCCAAATACTCGAACCCATAACATTTATGGCCTGTCGCTACTGCTCAGTGACTGAACTGCCCTTTGGTCTCTGCAGCAGAATTATCACTTGTCAGAATCTTTTCTCAGCTTGGTAAATTCACGGCAGGCAGAGCATGTTTATCTACAGTGAACCACTAAAGGCCTATCACAGTAAATAGCGTCTGGCTATTTATAACATCAGATTTGTAACAGTGTTTCGCATGTGCTGTAATAGGTCATCATTCACGTAACTTGGGGCTCAGTTACAGTATCTCAGTGTACACAAGATACATTTTGTGTCAGAGAGGGTCTGCCAGCTTTTCTTTGAGTCATGGCTCTTCGTAGAATCACCTGCAGCTAAGATGATTACAGGACAATGGCTTCCTGCCTCAGAACAGACACTTTCATTACAAGGTGTGAGGAAACATCCATTCAGCATGCTGGGTGTCATTTGGTGCCTGGAATCCGTCCTCTCCCGTTTTTCCTCTTCCTCCCTTCTACGTGTTTCCCTTCTCTCCAGCCCCTGTCTCCATGCCTTTGCCTTCTCCTGGAATCCTCTCATTCTCATCCTCCCTTTGTCGTGCTCTTAGCTAACCTCTCTGTTACTTCTCATTGCTCTCTCCATCCTGCTACCCCTAAGTCCTCCTTGTCTGTTTCCCCACCTTTGCGTGCCTCTTTGCACTGAGCTCCTCAGCGTATGGGCACACCTGCAATGCCTTCGCGTTGCTCTGCTCATAGACGCCGTGTAACGGTGCTGCTGAAGCGCAGAGCTGTCTTAATGCTCCGGCTCATTCACACAAAAAAAGCCTTTGACTGCTTGAACTGGCATGGGAAAGTATATTCCACGAATCCCCAAAGAATCACAATAAAAGAAGCGGAGGTTCAAACGGGATTTAAAATGCGTTTATGTGTGTCAGCCTCAGCTTCCCGAAAATGATGACATCACTCACTTCGGAGGAAACAATCAAAGTCAGCTCCATATGTCATATGCAGAAGGCATTTGTCTGTTCCTGGATCTTTACATGCTAGGTGTTGACATAGGAGATATGTAATATAATTTCTCTGCGCTGTAATCCTTGCCGTTCCTTCGGTGAATAGGGATCTAAGTTTGTGTATTGGATGGTAGCCCGCCCCAGGCGGCATCAGGGCTGGTGGGGCCCGTCTCGCCTAATGGCTTACTGTCAAAAGGCTATATGCAGAGTTCAGTTTGAGCGCTTTAAGCCAAGGCAGGTTCTCTGTGAGGCTGAATATGGAGTCTGCCCCCCCGCCCCTAGCACCACCGCCCAGGAAACATTCAGCGGGATTTGCAACATGAGCCATTAGCATAAGCAGACAGGCCGGGGAGGAGGCATCGTCCTGCGTGTGCGCTCAGCTTAAACGAGGACCAAGCCAGGAGAAAACAAGCCGTTTTGCAGCACGCCAATGCTCGCTACTGCTCGCCACGGAACGGGAGCAGCGATCCGAGTGCGGCACAAGAGCCGACTGGGCGGGGTGCGTGGAGACTGACAGAGCCTGTCGTTTTAATAGAGCTCTGCTCGCGTGCTTCTCACGCCTTCGGCTCATACCCTATTACTTGCCGAGTCCCCAGTGTCTTACACCCCAGTCTTTATGGGCCACAAGGCTGATGCCTGCCTTCTCCCTTTGCTGAGTTTTTCGGCAAAAAAACATTGAAATAGTAAGTTTTCTGAAAGATCTTTAAAAGAAATTTTATTGGCCGGATATAACCTTATGAGAATTTAAATAGGAATTTTTAAGCACCAAGGAGAAATACTGACAAAGAATGACATATAGTGTAGCACACAATACCAGCTGGAGCCCCAATTATAACGGAGCAAAGCATGTCGAGGAATAATGGTCTAGGTGTGCATGTCTGTGGGATGATGCAATGTGTTTGGGTTCTCTGCTCTAGTCAATGTTTTATTCAGGCTTCCTATTTTACAGAAGCTTGCTTTTGATGGGGTGTCTTGTGCTCTGGTGCCATTTATCAAGATTGCAGGGAGTTCCGTTCATAATGTCCACGTTTTTCACAGTACAGTACTCTTCATTATTGGGCTTCAACGAAACAGCCGCTTAATCTCTGGGACACATCTGTCATTCGGGGCTATTATTGTTTAAATAATAGTGTTTTTTTTTTTACATGTCAACTAGTGCAGAACAATGTATTTTTCTTCATTCATAAAAGAAACAATTTCATTTTTTATTGTTAGAAATCCAGCAAATGAATTGCTGTGTTTTTCCAGCAGTAGAAAGTTTTAATCCTAATTGCCAGAGGCACAGAAATAATTGGGTCAGGAAAGGGGTGAAGCGTACCCAGCGGTGTTTTCTCTCCCAACAAGAAATGCTCTGCGCATTTCCCTTCCTATGGCTCTGTCCTTACTCAGTGCCTTATACCCTCATACACACCTGCAGGAACATGTACAGACCCACTTGGCCGCTTTCCGTTTGTGCTTTTTGTTTAAAGTCCCACAGCTTAACAGAATGAACTTTTATTTTTAGATGTGACGGCTTTGGTCCCACTGAGGCCGCCATTTCTGTCGTTCAGAAGCGATCATGATTTGTGGCTTTAGTGAGTAATATGTGGATGTTCTAATATCCCATTCCTTGATTACCCAGCACCCTCTTATTAATGATGTAAGTGAGACTGAGAGAGCCTGACAACAGCAATCAATTAATGGTGTATCATGCATAGGGTAAGCTGGCATCCAGCAATACATCAACAAGATCTCTCTTAGTGGAAGGAGAAAAAAAAAATTGCAGCCTCAGAAATTGTTCTCCTGATGCACACTTTTGACACCGGCCCCTGCAAGCTCCATTTCTGCTCGCTTTATTTGTCATGGTGAGACCTGCTTTGCCCCAGGGGCTGCAGGCAACAACTATTTGTCAAACTCAGTTGAGAGGGATGAATTTACACACAAACACATGGCGCCATATATCATACTGTGTGGGAAAAAAAAAAAAACTCATTGGGTAATTGAGGCATTGGGTAAACCCTTTGGATAAAGTTGGAAAATTATGTCAAATACACCACTGATCTTAAATTGATTATGAGTTCCCTGTTCACAGCTCAACTATGTATGCAATCATAAATGGTCTTGACTTTCAACATCACATGCTGCTCCACCTATAAATTAAACCTAAATCGATCCTAATTTTCTTAACGAAGCAAAATTAAAGAAAAATTGAAAATGTTATGGTCTTCAGCTTGCATCAATGGCAGCACTCCTTTTGGGGCTACGCTGGTCACAGTCAGGCGTAGAGTAATTTGATTTTGCCGTACGCTGTCTTGTCTTTCCGTCGCGGCCGCAAAGGAAAGGACTCTTATTAAAACTGACACTGGGCGATGGATAAGATTTGTATCCATGTCAGTCAAGCATGGTGCTCCAAGGACTGGGCCAAGTTGTAATTTTTTCTCCGCTGTCCGATTTTAACAGTGCTGAAAATGGTCTGTTACTAATTGCGGGAAGGCTTGTAGGTGTCTGTTTTAAGTGTTTAAAATTGACCCAAAATTTAGCTCATCTCAAATAACCCGTAATATAACATATATATGTATATACAGTATGTATAATATAGTGATAACTGCTAGTCTCCCCATTTGCAGTCAAAGGCATGTTTTACAGCAGGGATCCAGATTTGGTAGCTGCTGGACCACATTAGCCATCTGTCAATAATAGTGCCAATGAACACAAATTGGCTTATATTCTAATATTCCATTGGATGGGTTAGATAAAACCTTTTGATATTACTGGTCGACAGCCATAGTCGCCAACATAGTATTGTGAACTACTAGCCAATGAGTAGCTCTCCTAACATTTAACAGACTTTGAATGTGTTTTTTTATTTCACATAATTTGTCTCGGAGGTTGAGCATTGCCTGCTGCAGTGTGGACGTTTGTGGACAGTTTATTTTCTAGCCAGCTTGTGGAGTCACCATCACTACCGAGATTATTTTCTTTCTAAAAGTAGCTCTCACTGTAAATAAGGTTGCCGTCTATAGAGACAAGCTCGGGTTGGAATTATGCAAGCAACCTGGTGCATTGTTTCATGAATCCTGCAACACCCTCAGTGAAAAAAAACCAGCGAGCTGAGCGACAGCACATATACCGGAGGGTGTACCTCTTCTTCTTTGGTATGGATGTACCTCTTCTTCTTTGGTATGGATGTACCTCTTCTTCTTTGTATGGATGTACCTCTTCTTCTTTGGTATGGGTGTACCTCTTCTTCTTTGGTATGGGTGCAAATGGCAATGAGGTATTTAAGCATTTTCAATGGAGGGGAGTTTATTCATTGGGTAAAATGGAAAAATTTAGGCCCGACACCATACTAAAAGGGATATATAGAATCCTTGGGTAGTATTTACTGCTTAGACTAACTGGTTAGAGGTTTCATGCCAGATGCAGTGGTATCATGGTTATTGGCTGAACTAGGGAAACGCACAGTTTCGGTACTGGCAATGGTACTTGAAAAACAGCCAATACATCCATGTGACAGGCAGTATCTCCTATATCTCCCACTCAGCCATTCGCTGAGAATGCAGCAAAGTGCAATAATGCAAATGTAATATACCCTATTATTTGGGGTAAATTAACTCGGTGTCTTCTTTCTATATGATCAACGTATGACCTTTGAAAACACAATTGCTGTATATTGTTTATGATTGACACCAAAAGCACTTGTTACTTCCCCTGCAGATTTGTTTTGCACTTATTTTAAGATGGAGTTGATACATTTGTAGACATAACCGGAGAGCAAGGACAATACCCAAAGATTGATTTGCACATTACTTATGTCTGCCTTAGAATATGCTTGTCATAGATGTCATAATTTTTTTAATTGATGTACCCCAGTGATTCCAAGTAATTACCCAGTTTCATTAATTTTCTTTTTTAATCGCTTCTCAACAATTAATTTTGCATTTTTAATAACTAAGGGCTGTTATCAGAACATTATGCATCGGAAATGAAATAAATTTATCTTTCTGAATGCTCCTTGTCATCTTCTGTATCCATGTCATGTTATGAAATGACAGAGAGAAAGAGAAGCTTGTCAGAGTGACACACTGTGGCTCGATCGCTGCGCAGGTAGCTAAGGACTTGGCAACAGAGGGAGGGAAGGCGATGAGTCTGGCGCCCATTACAGTCCAGTGGCAGGCCACTAGGGGGCAGAAGCCTGGGAAGGATTAAAGAAGGAAGGCCATTCTTAAGGGGTATATATGATCCCGTGGGGCTCATTTAAACAGAAATAGGGCGACGTTTGGGCACAGTGCCTAGTCAGGTGCCAGAAAAACTGCGGTGGTTGTGCTGCCATGGAAACAGGGAATGGCAGGGCAGGGGGGGAGGCAGGGGGAATCCTCTTCATCCATCTATAGGCCGGGTGACTGATGGATGCACACCTGTAGAGGCGGCTGATTAAAAGAGATAGCTACACGTAGAATCAGATGCTGATTGCGTTTCCTTTTCCTGACTGAGTGTTCAGCTGTCATTGTCAGAGGGCCCGGTTATCCAGCACAGGAAGCCTTGATATCACCATCATAGGCTCATTAAACACATTTTACACAGATGAAACTCATGTTGCTTCCTGTGCAGGGAGATTTACGTCTTCTCCACAGAAGAGTTACAGGCTGTTCTTCACACAAAACCATGAGTGTGTGAAGCGGGCAGGTCAGGAAGCAGAGATCCATCCCCATGCACCAAAATCAACACCCCGTTAACACAGTCAGTTTGGCCTGAGCATCAGTGTACCTGTATCTTGTGCACTTCTTGTGTTTCCTGTGGTTGCAGCCGTTGAGGTTTTTAATCTGGTCTGTTCTGACTGTGCGGCTCTTTAATGCGACGTGCGATGTTAATATCGCATGCTATGCACATGAGTCAGCTGAGTTTCGACCGTCCATGAATTTTGCTAAAACACTGTCATAAGAATCAAAACCTGGCAAGCTTTGCGATTATAATGATTTGTCCCTTTTCACGATTATCTAGTACATGTTTAAAGTCAGTCTTAGCTTTCCCCTGCTGCCTTTGCATGAGTTCTCCATGCGCTCTCCAAGCCAATCCTAATCATCTTCATCCTTGCTGCTGGATTCATTCATATACAGTGTGGCACATTTGTGAGAAACTGGTCACCAAAAGACAGTTGTCTTCTGCTGTATGGGAATATTTTGGATTCCACAGAGGGGATTTGTGGGAGATTTGTCGGCACTGCGTCATGTCCGTTGACTCTTGCAGCAACTAGTATAAAAAAGGCATTTATGCTGCAGCTGTTAATTTTATATGTACATTTAGGTTTTTGGGGTGGTCGTTAAAAACGTTTCTTGAGATTCCTGTGTTCTAAAATTCATTCTTAATAAAAAATTTAAATAAGAACGAATTTTCAGTGTACCAGTGGGGGCCTCTTGGCTTATGGGCAAGTCTCAGAATTCAGTTTCTAGAGTAATCCAGAATGTGTGCTGCTGACTTGCCTGTCAAGACCGACTCCGTTGGTAGAGAATAACAAGTGCCATTCAATAGTTGAAGTTCAGTAGTATACATTCAGTAGTATACATTTTTTGGTTTATAAATATGACAATATTTATCAGAAAAAATTCAGTTTTGTCATGCAGCCCTACTCAGTAATATACAATGGTCATCACATTGGTTATGGAAAATGTATGTCTGGATAAACAGAGGTGGAAAGTTCAGATTCAGAAAATACAAATCCAGATTTTGTTCTAACCAACCAGTTCAGTACTTTGTAACTGTGACTCTTTATACTCAGCTGGTTGGTTGAGACAAAATCTTGGCCCGGATTTGTGCTTTCTGAACCTGAACTTTACACTTCTGTGGATTAGCAAACAACAGGCACTGCACTAGACTGCAACATGACTTAGGTCCCTCTTGTACCAAAGATTCTCAAACATGCGGAGAAAGCCTTCCGGAAACATTTTACTGGAGAGAAGACTAAAACTCATTTCCCAGTCTCATTGTACTTGTATGCTTTTTTGCAGAATGCAAATCAATAGAATTCAGCATTGTAGCATTTTCTAAATTTTATTAATATTTACACTTCCTGCAATTTTTTTTTCTGAAGAGATTAAGCCTGTAAATGTTTGACGAATTTTTTTTTGTGAAATGGATTCTCATTTAGATCAAAA
This sequence comes from Hyperopisus bebe, assembly GCA_026777045.1. Classification (NCBI taxonomy): domain Eukaryota; kingdom Metazoa; phylum Chordata; class Actinopteri; order Osteoglossiformes; family Mormyridae; genus Hyperopisus; species Hyperopisus bebe. The sequence continues at coordinate 209,034 of JAODJW010000128.1, read as the reverse complement.
TGACGAGACCTTTTGTTTCAGCTCCATCCGTCCATGGGCCCCTGCCTTGGGGCATAGTGTTCCCCGCACTTCGAAGGGAGCTCACTGCGAGCAGAGCTCTGCCTTAGTTATGGCAGCTAAAGTAATAAGCTAATGACTAGCCTTCTGTTGCTAAGAGGCATGCTATCTCCCAAAGTACCAGAATCCCAGAACACTAAATTAGTACGTAAAATCCACCTACAGCAACGTTCCCTTAACATCACAGACCAGTGGAGACTACTGTAGTTCACACCTGAAACATGACAGGGCAAAGTAGACTCAGACAATGCAAAGCAGAAATAAAATCAATATCTCAATGGTATTTTCTCTGCCGCTCCGTATGCTTGTATGCCTGTGAGTGTTCATGCCCAGCCATGCACGTGTATCTGTGCATACTGCGTATCTGTGCATACTGCGTATCTGTGCATACTGCGTGTATCTAGCTGTGTTTGGACAGGTTTAGCTTTTTTCTTGTGGGAAATACATATATCAGAATAAGAACATATGCCAGTGTGATAGTAAACAACCACATCTGAGGCCACCTGAGTATTTAAGAAGTGACATTATGTATGCTAATTATACATGCTGCAAGACATTTCAAGGATGAATGTCTGTTCTCTGGGTTTATGTATTCAGTGGCAGGTTTTCCATATTTCATTGACATGAATCGGTACTGAAGTGTAGAGATACTGCATGACAACCAGGCTGCTGGAGAGAACCTCTGCGCGCCAACTGCGGTCAGACTTCCACGGCGGCGCCTGGTCAGGCCCAGTCTCTGCTTTGTCGTGTGGCTCTTCCTTAGGAGTGACAAAGTTGGTGCTGAGATTCCACGGTAAATAACTGGCCATGAAGGATAGACTGTCGCTCAGTTAATCTCTTACTTTTTGCAAACGTATTTCTCATTTATGGATAGTGATTTTCAATGTAGATAATGTAATGTATCATCGTAATGCATCCTGACTGGCGGTTTGATTACGGTCTTTTATTATTGTTTACTGAATTGATTCTCTTTCTTTCCTCTGTGTGGTCAAGGTAATGATACAGTCAGTCCTGGTTAGTTGCTTATCATATGGATTTTTGCAGTGTCAGCATAGTTCCTGTTGTCTCTGTTTCATTTTTTTTCTACTCTGTCTCACTACCTCTCGTTCCCTCCATGGTTGGTAGTGTGTGTGACATTCACCAACCGTTCCCCATTTTTCCTTGTATCCCAACAGCACATCTACAGAGGTGAATATTCTTCATAACCCCAGACAGATCCCAGAGGAGGGCAACACAGGCCCTTTTGTACGTGGCATAGTTCATCACTAAAGCAACACGATCATTAAGGCCTCTCATGGAGTATAAAGAGAGGCGTATGTATCTTAAAATTGTATATTAATGCAAGTGATTATGAGTGGGAAAATTCTTGGCAGTGATAATGTACAAAGAACCAATGAAAAACTGTATGTGTATAAAAGAAAGGGTGAGATATGAATACTAATCTATGAAGTTGACATGAGTTTTCTCTAAAGTGCTCCCAACTTCAATGTGTTTCTGAAAGCGTCCTTTTGCACCGTCTGCTTTTTTCAAAGTAGCTGAAGTGTGGCTTGAAGTGCAGCTCTGTTTTGCCTCAGGAGTCTGTTTACATCCTCTCTTTGTCTGTCATCTTCCGCAGGGTCATTGCCGGCAAGGTCTTCTTCTTATCGTTTAGCTCACTAAAAAGAGGGAGATCATTTTTGGCGGGGGGAGCGCCTGTCATCCAACCTCATCACAGAGACACTCGAAAGTAGTGCAAATTGGTTCACTGAAAAGATATTCGCTTTTTTGCCATTTGAATGAAACATTTTCCATTAGATGCAGGAACTCCCTGTTTATACCCAGTGACCATTTTCTTTCTATTACCGGGTAGGACCTACTTTTTTCTTGCAGATCTGCTTCAAAGGTGGATGAATTGTGTGTTCAGAGGAGTCCGTTCCGCACACCGCTGTTGTGCTGGTTTTAATTTTTTGCACTTGTATCTCTTCTGTTAGCTGTAATGGGTCTGGCCATTCTCCTCTGTCCTCATTAACAAGGTGTTTTCAGGTGTTGTCCGTACTGCCTGGAAATTCCAGGAAGGTGGCAGTTTCTGAGATGCTAAAAGAACCAGCAGCTAATGCACAGTCAAACCCTGAGTGAACCTGTTATCTGACTGCTGCATACAGACGCTCCTCTACTTATGAACTTTCAACTTACGAACTTTCAGACATACGAACGAAGAGGACTGTAACTCCAAGTTGTGTTCGTTGGGCTCCCGTTTCCTGCCCGCAACATCATTTTTTTTTTCTGCGTGTCAGTTCTGCCTGGTACAACTTCTGTCCGCTACTCCCGCCGCGCAGCAGCGTACTGTGCGTACTTCCAGCCTCCTAGTTCTTTGTACTTGCATATACTGTTAAAATGATGTTGAATAACGACTTACGAACATTTCTAGTTACGAACGGCCATTCGGAACATAACTCATTCGTAAATAGAGGAGCGTCTGTATATTCATATGTAGCCACGTGCTTCTGTTTCCAGGTTATTTGTATTAGTAAGCAGGTGACTATAGCCGGCCGGTCAGTGTCCTTAAAAACAACAACAACAGTTGCCTGCGATGGACAGACATTGCCATTGAGAGCAAAGGTGACACCTTAGTATTTCATAACCTTTCCAAGACTTTAACCCAGGACAAATTGTACACAGAGTGACAATCAATTGCCAAGGCTAAATTGAAAGAATCTTTATAAAATGTCCGATATACAGGTGAACTGACATAAACAATCAATACATTTGTAATGGGATACAAACAAACAGTTTTTCATTTTGATATTCCCATTGATTAATGCCAGTCCCCAGGGAAAGAACTGCTCTGCAACTTTCTTCACTGAGAAAGTGTTTGATTCAGATGTGTTCTCTGGGCAAGTGGACCGAGGAAACCTTTGACATAGTAAGCGCTTCTCAGGCAAAGCAAATCACTCCCAGGGTACGTCTCTCAGTCATGCATCAAGATTTTGCCTGTCCAAAGTATAACAGAGAAAATGCTGAATGTTTCGGCTTAGCAGTTGTCTCGACAGGACAGAACATGGGGGTCTGGATGTAACAGGGGGATGAGGACATAGGGAGAGACGAAGGGAAAGGGAAGAGCAAGCTAGGTGTTAAAGATATGAGCAACCAAGAAGCAGATTAATGGAAAAGAGCCTTAGAGAGGAGAGACGGAAAAGCTGCAGTGGGTATGAAAATGTCCGCTCTAGTGTGCGTTTTTTTGTGTAACCCCTAGCCAGAAATTCACAAACAAATCAAAAAAGAGATAGCAGAAGGCAAAGTCCATGAGAAGAATGAGAGAACAGAAGAGAGAAGAAGATAGAATGTGAAAAGAAAAGAGGAGAATAGCAGGGCATCACAACAAAGAAAGGGCACGAGTGTGAGACCTTGATTCACTGTGAGCTTTGTCTGTATCTGTCTAAACCTGGGGGAGCCCTTTCACACTGACCTTTGAATTGTGTCAAGGAACTTTAGTGTTTTCATGAATATTTAGATGTGGAAATGCCTGGTCTCCTGCCTTTGCTTGCATTGTTTCTGTGATGAAAAAGATGTATCTTAGCCTCATCACCATAACAACCATAATGATTGAGGCTCATGTGAGATATTTTCTATTTCTTATATTCTTCATCTTCTTTTTTTGTTAGAATTCGCTTTAAATAATTCCACTGGAGAGGTAGAAATTGCAGAGCTCTCTTAAAATTCCAAATTAATTTATTGCAGTTATTTTCTTCTTCCGCTGTAGAAGGTCACAGAGGATGTACACTCACAAATTCACAAAGTAGACTTTTCATGTTTCCTAGGATTCATCAACAAGCAGAAGTAATTCCAAAATATTCTACCCATTCCTTCAGAGAATCCTGCAGCTGTAACAATGAAATCTGTGACTCTTCTCAGTTCCCTTTATTCAATTTGCAGTTCAGATTACTCTTTTTCTCTCTCCCCCCCACCTTGTCTCACTGTCTTTTCCTCGTTGTCAGTCTTCCTCACCATCACTTACCATTTGACAGTCACTCTTTTTCCAGTTGACATCTCTACTTACATGTTGACTAATTATGCAGCAACCGATGACCATAATTACATATGGACTGGTGGTTTTAATTGTACCATGATTGATTACTCAGCTGCAAGGAAACTAGAGTGAAAAATGTATTTTGGTATTTTTCACCACCACAGTGTTGATTTTTTTTCAATGGAGCGATAACCAAGAAAATATATTCTTTTTGAGTAAGTGAAATGTACTGATCAGGAGTTTTGGAATTTCACAGTTTTGGAGTCTCCCTACCTTGTGCCTTAGTTTCCTGGCACCAGTTGTAGAAGGGTGAATTGATGGATCTATTCTGCTTTCTCCCCGATATTAGAGGGGATCAGACAAACATGCTGTAATAGTTCTGTTGCCCCATGTTTGCATTTATTTGCGGGTAGCACTGATAATGATCCTTGAAAATCTGAAGTTAATTCCCACCATAATTACTGTTATCTCCTGTTTGGCTCACACTCACCTTGATAAAGCTTCGCTCATCTGGGCCTCCCAGGAAGAAGGTGGAATTTCAGATGAAGATAGCTTTGTTTGTTTCTTAATTGCTGGATGACTTCCAGATGTAATTATGGCCTAATTCAATAACACCCAATTAGCACCTTAATCTTATGGAAAGGAGGGAAATAATTATTTGTATGAAGATTTTGAGGTAATGAGTTTTGAGGAAATTCTCCAGGAAACAAAACGTAGAGCTCCTGGCATGAATGAAATGGAACTAACATGGGATTAACATCACAACTGAACAGCATTTTGGGAAAATTCAGTAATGTGGTGTTATTTGGTGAATAAAGATCCAATTTTAACATCTGAAATGGCCACGACACACATTTTTTGCCTGTTTGGAGGTGATAGATTGAATAAAGAGGTGATGATGAGAATTGAGATTGTCTCATTCCTGGATTGTCCTTCCATGGCTGGGTAGGACAGGGAAGAAGGAATTAGAGATTGGAGTCACCAGGCACACCCACATTTCATGATGAAGACTTTTTGGTCTGTGCAATGACACTGGCATCTAAAACCAAATCCATAGTGGTGGTGAGCCTATTGGGTCTCGTGGGAAGTGCTTTCTGCCAGTGTCACCAGTCACAGTAATTTGACTACTCAGTAACTGCTGACCAGCTAACCAAAATACCACCAGATAGATATTTACCACCTTTAATATTTTTTGCACAGTGACAACTTCTTATCATTCAGCATTAAATGTGGTCCCGACACAGTGGAAGAATGTTCTGTTTCATAGACAATTAATAGACAAACGTGGCAGCATTGCAACGCAAACCCCATCATGAATAATGGACCAGCGAGAGACGCCCGCTTCAGCCCAGGGTTGTCTGAGTGATTTTCCACGCACCTGTCAGCTATGCTCAGAGATCTTCTCCAGGACGACAGATAATTTTTATGACGGTTTAGGGGATTAAAAAGTTGGCAGACCATTTTAAATTGGATGCCCTCCCCCCATTCTCTCTCTCTCACTGTCTCTCTTTGTATCTCTCTCCCTACCTCCCTCCCTCTCCAACTGTCTTTGTTCTTCAGTGGTATCACTGAAACAGGGAGGGGGTGGGGAATCCCAAAAACAGTGTGATACCGAAAGGTGCCTCCACACACCTTATTTCACACTTTTATTACATGATGGATTCACATAAGTGGCCGTTGTTTGAAAAGTGCTGCTGCATAGCATGACACCTTTCGTGGTGCCAGAAACAGCATTGAGTCCGGTCTACCTACCGTAGCTGGAAGCCACATGACATTTGAAAACCATAGAGTCCATGTTCAAAAGAGTGTCCCCAATCACACACACAATTCACCTGCTCCTGTATCAGTGCATCATACTCAGCATCAATGTATAGCATGTATAAGTAAACAGCTGGTGTGTGTGTGTGTGTGTGTGTGTGAGAGAGAGAGAGAGAGTGTGTGAGAGAGAAAATGGTGTTTCTAAGATCCTACTAAGCAAGGTCTACGATCGCCTCTTTGCCCATGTATGTGTCACGCCCAGCTCCGTCCGATCCTCCTGTGTGCCACGCCCACCTCATTACCTCGTGTTTATGCCCGATTGTTCTCACCTGTTGCTCGTTGAACTCAGCTTGTCTTGTGTATTTAGTCCGTGTCTCAGTCAGTATTCCCCAGATCTGTCATTGTCGTTTATAGTGTTGTGTTGCCTTGCCTATAGATGTCCACCCTGTTTACCCGCATTAAAACCCCGTTTGCCCGTCTGACCGGCTCCCCTCGCCTTTCTGCCTGTCCGTCGACCCCGCTACGTGACAGTATGAAACATTGGTGTTTAAACCTTTGTGTTCATTGGCTTCTTCTGGGGTAGGAACGTCAGGCTCCAAGGCCACCTGTAGGCTTGCACATGTAATAAAACAGCTGAATCGGGAAAACATTTGTATGCGATATTTCAGCTATCATTCTTGTCTGAAGCAGACTGCCAGCAGGGCACTGCCTGATTGAATAATGCATTGAATGTTGCAGCTGGCAGGCTTGGGCTAGTAAAGAGTATCACTTGAAAAAAATAAAACTGCTTAAAATAGGATCATTAAAAATGTATTAGTTTGCTTAAGATTACATGGCTTGGAAACAGGCAGCAAAGCAGTTATAGCACCTATTATAGGAATCAAGGTTTTATGCTTCTTACTGCTGGGATTTTGTCATTTTTATTAGTTTACATTTCATAGATACATTCATGTTTAGCTGTAGAATTATTTTAAATGTAATATTGTTTTCATTTTGCGATGTTTTGCATTAACTTGTCAATTAACTTCATAATAATGTGTTAAAAAAGTACAGTAGGTACTTGACATATAAGATGTGTCATAATTCATTAATGATGAACAAACATTATTTGATCCTTCAGTAGTTCATATTTACAGAATTAACAGATAAAGTAATATAAACAAATAATAAACAAATATAGTAGTTGCCCAAGATAAAAGATGTCCCAATTCTTTAATGATGAATTAACATGAGATCAGCATGTAACTAAGACTTAGTTTGTAGTTAATTAATACATAATAGCTTAATTAAAATTTATTTGTGCCCCCTGAAGTAAAATGTTACTGATTAATTTAATTAATTTTTGAGGCAATTGTTTTTGTTCATTTTCATATTTGCATTATTGTATAGTTTTTTTTTAGCTTTTGCTAAGCAAAGATAACCATCTGATATCCCAACTCATATCCACAAATTACAGTGGTACCTCGGTTCTCGAACTTAATCCGTTCCGGACTCCGGATCGACTCCTAAAAAGTTTGAGTTCTGACCGAATTTTTCCCATAAGAAATAATGGAAAACCAAGTAATTGGTTCCCGGCCCCCCAAAATTACACTTAAATATGTTTTTTTTCAGCATTTAAACAGAAAGGGCCAGTTTCCCAAACAAGGATTAAGACTAGTCTTGGACTAAATTGCCATTTCATTGGAGAGTCACCATTGTAACTCAAAGCTAGTCTAGGCTTAGGCTTAATCCTTGACTGGGACCTGGCCAAAAATGAGCAGGATAAAACAAGAAGAGCATTTTTTTCTTAATGGCTTCCAAAACGATAAAGATCCCTTCCCAACATTACCCCTGTCCTGGCCCGATCGTCCGCTCCTTTCATGTGCCACGCCCCCTTGTTAACTTCGTGTGGGATCCCCATGTGATCAGCTTTTTCTGGTTGTTGTTGTTGTCATTACTCCTCTTTATTAAGCCCGTGTTTCATTTTGTTTCCCCAGTCCGGTCATTGGGTGCGTTCAACTTGCTTAAAGCGCTGGCTTAAAGCAACACATTCTGATCCTGACGCAATGCATTACGGTTAGATGCCTTGCGACCTCTCACCCGGCTGCACAAACTGGAACCGCCTCCGTGACGACACACCTTTGCCCTTATTGGCTGAAGAGT
>JAODJW010000128.1:181444-194059 GCA_026777045.1 Hyperopisus bebe | reverse complement strand
GCATATCGGATATAACAAACATAATTACTACTTTATCTTCCCAAAAATAAAGAAAATAATAAAGCGACAAAAAAAAACATTTTACTACATTGTACTATTTCTGGCACAAAGCATATTCAAAACAAAAATTTACTTTTGGGGTTCCTACATATATTTCACTAAAAAAAACAATAAAAGCATCAGCCAGCCTGAAAGACTGACTTTAAGTGATTTATAGAGAACAGATCAACACTGCTGTGTATAAAAATAAGTACAGAAGCATGCAGAGTTAAAATGAACAGGCTTTTTCTGCCCTGCAGTTGAATCATGTTAATTTTGAACAGCAATAATACAATTTTTTGAGTTATTCTTTGCAGTGTGGGTTACTCTTTGTATTAATTATAATATTAAATATCAACTTTGAAATTCTAGTCATTTCTGTGCAAAAATCGAATAGAATTTATTACGGTTAATACGCCAGTGAGCAAAACTTAAACATGTAATATGATAACACAGCAAAAGATATCAGGCTTTAAAGTTGTCAAATCTTGAGTGGATTACAGGTATTATAACCCAATTGAGAGTTGCTCTCGTTTTATATTTTAAAAAATGACTGGGAAATTACTGAGAGGTTGATATAGACAATAAAGCAGGGGTATATGTTTCAGGGGGAGGGTGGTAGGCAGGGCATATTGCCCCCAAGGCCCAGTACCCCCTGTATGCAAAGCATTTGGGAAGAATAAAGTACCAATGTCACATATATTATACAGGTTCTTGACATGCTACTTTTATATCTCATTGTAGGTTTACAGTCTCATTATGGTGGGAGTCATAACACAAAAAATATTTGGTACAATACTTAAAACAATTTTGAAATGTAATAATTTGTAATGTTTCATAGTCAAACTATGCTGTCAAGGCATGTATTTAATGGAAAAAGCAGGTTTGTGGAATTTGCTAACTGCTGTGGTGCATGATGGGTATGATATTCAGAGGCTACTTAAATGTCATCATCTGTAACTGCTGCAGCTGGCGTAGGCAGGCCCTAGGTGTGAATTTGGGGGGGGGGCATGGTCCATTTCTGTCCCATTGCCCATTGTACAGTTGTTCCGTCACTGATTTGTTTGTTTGGTAACATTTTACCTGTCATCACGAATACTTAGTAGTAACTCAGTTACTACTGAAGTACAAATTATGACCAAATCTTGAACATATATAATCACTACTTCAGATATAATATGAGTCACGGTTCATTAATCATGAACAAACACAAGATCAGTATTTCATTTGTGTTATTCATGAATTAAGATATTACAGAATTAACAGATACAGTAACAAATATAGTAATTGCTTGAGACAAAACATGCATCATGATTCATTAATGATGAAGTACCATGAGATCAGTATGTAACTAAGACTTAGTTTGTGGTTAATTAATACATAAGTAGTAGCATAATACCCCCTCAAGGAAAGTGTTAGCCTTTGTTTCTCTCTTCCTCTTTTTGGAGCCGGCTGCTCAGAGTCTGCCCGGGTGACAGGTCCTCAGGACGGTTACGTCACGATTGGGGGCCAGAGGGCTCATCTGACGGACGCAGGTTAACAAACAGTTCAGTGTGGCGGGTGACAGAGGCCCAGGGACTGGGCTGAAGGGCGTTAATGATCAGATGGTTCTTTTTTGCAGCAAGTGCATGCAAAGCAGGGCACTGAGCTCCTTAACAATGATTTCACGTACCTGGGAGTCCGGGCCCTTCAGTCCCTCCTAATGTCCTTAAAATCTGTAATATCGATGCAGCAATGTGTGACTGTGTGTACGTGTGTGTGTGCATGTCGGTTTTCTAAACCTTCTGAGGGAAAACGTTTTATATGTTCTAATTTCCTTTTATTTTAATTCAAAGTGAACGAGGACGTTTTAGAATAATAATGCCTGGGAGGTTTCAGTGCCCTTACAGTCGTCGTCACTCTGAATTTATGCTTTCAAATATTCATTTAGATGGCGCCCATTTGGTTTCAAATCATCATTCCGTGTTTTTATTACTTTTATTTTCTCAATCATTTTCCAAGGGTTTGCTCTGAGAGGGTGTGACTGGTGGAGAAGGCTTGGTCTTCCAAGATGCAGCATGTCACATTCCACGTGTGCTGGATTCACATTCCACGTGTGCTGGATTCACATTCCCATACAGACAGCTCCTCTTACTAGCCTTTATTGGTCTGGCTCGAACACAGAATAATGGCAAAAATATCCGGTGGGCTGCCAAAGGGAGCACTTTCAGACGCAGTAACCAAAGCGTGTGGAGCAGGGTGATCCTACACGCCTTCAAACATGCTCTTTATTAAGCTGAAGGAAAGTGTCGTGCACATCTGGAACGATTTGAAAATTATAAAAAACTTTGAGCCTATTTTTAGTCTACCTTTTATTTAATAAGATATACCTTCAGTTGTAAGAAACCCTAGAAACAGCATATTTTAAATGAGGACAGGAAAAGAGCAGGCACCGTGTGACTCGCACTGCGTATTTTTAGCGCACAACTGTCGTTCGTTAACTTTCAGCAGGTTCCTGAAGGCTGCTAATACCTAATTGCTTATCTCGGCTGCATCTTTGCTCGCTGCATTGTTATGAATGCACCGCATGCCAGAAACAAAGCAGAGGAGGGCAGCTGCTGATGGTGATGGTGACTGAAGCCTAATCAGAGACAGCAGGCCGGCACCACATCACTGGCGGTTTCCCGACTGTGCTTTTAAGGTGCTGTCAGACTCGAGCCTGAGAGCTTTGCTTGTGCTCACATTTCGGGTGCGAAATGACGAAGTACCCATGTTGACAGACGGCTCAGGGTAACCCTCTGCACCTCTCCGTGCCTTGGAATTGCTGCTGAATGCACAGCATTCGCTGCTGTGACATTTGACGATGGCATTAGGTTGTCGCGAGAATCAGTAATGAGTTCTGATTCTTAGATGCAAGTCCTACCTCAATTAAATGCGCTGTGTCCATTTCCAATCAATTAAATGCACTTGGTGTTTTTATTGGCGGATTGTGCAGGTCTTGCATGTCCCATCTTGCTCTCCATGAGAGACATAAACATGCATAGCGATGAGATCAAGTTCAGAGGTCATAGCGCAGTGTCAGCCGGTGTCCAGCGTCCCTGCAGCACTTAAGGTTACGGGCCTTTGCTCAGTGACCCAAAAGAAACCTGATTATGCTGCTATCTGCAGCATTCAAACCCACACCCTCGTGGCACGGATACCCACTCAACCACACCTTCGACCAAGTATCACTTTTTTTTTAATCTCATCATCTCTCTGAAATGTGTCAATGGGGGGGGGTGTTAGAGAATATAGGTTTGGATATTCCAGATCACACATTCCCCGCTACATGTATTTTTGTGTGTTTTCTCACTGCAACAATTTATTTCGGAAAAAAATGCCGTAATGTGTATGTTTGTGATGTGCTGACATGGAGGCAGCAGTGTTACAGCAGCAGTGAAGCAGTTAGCAGGTGCTGCCGTCAGCATCGGTCGCACTGGTCACACGCGTGTGCCTCCCTCCTCCTGCCGTGTTTAAGCCGTGACGTGTATTCTAAAGTAGTGTGAGCTTCTCCTCCTGTGATCACTGACTCTCTGTTTACATGCTCCTCAAACATCCACTGTTTATTTCACCTTCCATTTTTTTTCATCCCTCTGCTTTGTATTTGTGATTGAGGTGGCAAACATTGGGGGTGGGGGGGGGTGTCATTCTAAACCCCATGTAATTGCGTCCGTCCACCTTAAGGTGGCCTCTGTCTGACCATTGCTCTCACTATTTCTTATTCTCAAGTGTCTATCAGCTTCTGGGCTCCACCAAGACCCCTTGATCTCCCCTCAGTGCTTCTTTCATCCTTCAAACAGAAAACGAACTCAGTAATATCATTATTTCAGTAATTTCTGTACCTTCTCCATTTGTCCTGTATCTGCTTGTTGCTGTGAACTCTGGATATAGAAGACTGGAAAAATTAAACCCATTCTGAAAGATTTCTTTTAAAGCCACTGATTATTTCACACCGCTGATACAGATCTATATATCGGCATCGGCTCAAACGGCTGTGACTACAGCTGAATGATAACAAATTGGACTGTGAGTTGGGGAGACACACATCAATACTCATACCTGTAAGTTATGAAGGTGTTTTTGACAGATACACAATACAGATACAACTGGATACCACCTTCACCGAGGTACCACTAAGAAAACACATTACGTCTGCCGATAAAAGGTTTAGAGGTTGTACTGTTGGGATAATTAAGGGGGTATACCCTGTGAAGCATTTATCTCAGAGAATAATAGAAAACAAAGTCGGGGCGGTGAATCTTGTGAATGACGTGGGCTTTTCATGCTCTGAAGTCCCACATGACATGGACAGACGTTCATGACCCCAGTTATTCTGCCTCTGCCTTGGACTCAACAGAAGCACCTCTTACCGTGACATGGAGAAAAACAGATCGATTAGTAAACGTTCCTCTATCACTCCCTGGAGTATCTGCACTGGAATTCTCCCAGCTGTTTTACTCTTGTAACCCTACCCCCCACTCAGCCATTTAGGGTGTCACTTTCTATCACCATCTGCTCTTGTTTTCCGTCTGTTATTAGTGTCTCGTTCTCTTTCTCTGCCGTTAAGCTGCCCCCAGACAGACGTCCGCAGGCGCTAGCTAGAGGCTTTCCTCTCCCAGCTATCGGAATGTCCTAAGCACTCTCTGCGCTAGTCAATTTTAGGCAAACTGGGGTAATTGAATGCCTTAATTTAGAATGTCAGCACAGCACTGCCACGTCACCAAATAAATCCTTCCATAGAGGTCTCTGTCCCTCCTCCATTGATATACACTGCAGAGTCAAACACAGAACTTTGTTTTTATTTGCGCTTTATTTTTTATCTTCCATCTACTATTTCTCGATCTTTTGCCAGGGAATCGCCCCCAGTGGCCAACGAGTCCAGCATAACTCCTGCATAGAAAGATGCTCTGAGGGGCAAAATTCTTTCTTCCATCTATCATCAGCCTATAGACAAAATTTAGAGTAGAAATTTACACTGCAGGCTATAACAGCCATAAGGATAATGGCACATAAACAGCATAATTCATCATATTTGACTCTTGGCACGCTGTTGTATTAATATTCCTTGGAGGTGTGGGTGACAGTGGTTGTATGGGATGGATTATATTAGCTGTTATTGGAATACCTGCCTCTGCATTTACGGGAATGTTAAGCGATTATTGGGTAATGCTTTACATTAACTGCGCCCTCAATATGCCTTTATAATGCATTCATTTATAAGCAGCATGTAAGTATACCTTAACATCCGAACATACCTTCACAGCTTTAATATACCTTAATAAACATTATATGATAATAACAAACATCATAATTGTGTAATCATATAATGATTGTTATTAATGTATATTAGCGTGCCTAAGATATGTTAGGATGTTAAGTTGTACTTGCATGCTGCTTATGAACGTTCTGTGAATGCATTATGAAGGTGCAGTTAATGTAAGACGGTGATTGTATACGTGTCACGTCCTGCTCGCCACATTTGCCTGGCCCTCCTGTCTCCTCCATCATGTGGCTCTTGAGCTGCACCTAGTTCTTGTTGCCCTGCATTAGTTTATGTATTTAGGTAACTGTTTGTCTCATCCTCACTACTTCAGCCATTGATGTTGCCCCGCCTGTCAGCTCGTGTCCTTCCCACATCTAGCCTCCTCATTTTGATCCCTCGTGGTCCTGTTTGTTTCCAGTCCCTCTTTGTTTACTTTCGGTCTCAGCAAAGCCCCTTTTGTTTCGCCCAAAGCGCCAGTCCTTCAGTCATTCCTTCCCCCAGCGGTGACACCGCGGCACATCCAAAGGCACAGCGTGTTCAGTGACTTAACAACGGCAGTTTTAGTCCACCCAGAGAGAGAGCTGCAGCCTTGCTGCCCTTATCTGTCCTCTGTTTTCAAAGCGCTCCTTCCATTCTTGTTTGGTTAAAAGTGGACATCACCTAGGGACAGGAACACTTAATCACAATGGGACCAAAGACACCAGTGATGTTCTTCCCAGGTGTCCTGGCTGTCGGGTCATAAGCGCCTGCTCCCAGATATCCTTGGCTGCAGATAGAGGGAGGCTGCTGGACATGGAGTCAGTGTCAGTCAGTGAACGACCCACATGCCCCATTATTTGTAGATGACTGACGGTCTCTCCTCTAGGAAGAATCCCATGAGGAAGTTCTAAATTCTAGCTATCAGTCTTCTGTGAGCATTCTTCAGGCACATTCGCCCTAGGATCTCAGTCGCCTCGTGATGTCTCATGTCATGCTTTTAGCTCGGGCAGAATTCTGTCCTATCCTGACTTTCTGGCATCCTCACGCAGCCGTCCTACTTTCTCTGCCTTTCCGCCTTTCTTTTCCATTTTTAGCCCTTGGCATCCCCAGTGATGTCAGGTGCATTCACTGTCCTGTGTTAATGGACATGAAAGATGCATGTGAAGTAATCTGAACGGACCCCTCCCAGTCTCAGGGTAGACATTCGCCATTCCCCAATGGGTTCTGTTTTAGAAAGGAAACCTCGTGTGAAATAAGAGAGCAAGTTTAGTTTGTGTAACTTCTTTTTTTCGAAACTAACCCAGGATTAAACTTTCGAACAAACTTTTGTGGTACCTGAGGATAATTTGGCCGCTGCTGAATTTACAGTACTTCTCTGTCTGGTTATAAATACTCGTGAACCCAGTTCTCTGTGCCTCAGCTTTGATATGGAACCACACAGCCGTCTGGATTCTGAGAGATCAAAGGCTGTTATGCGCAGCTGAACTTTTGTACCCGAGACGCTTCAACTCTAACGACAGGCCAACTTTTCACTCATTGACATATTTATTTATTTCATTTTGCTGTCGTATTAGTCAGTCATGCATAATGGATTGCAATCACGAGGCATTCTCAGAGCTGTAATGGGGGTCCAAATTAAGTGTGTCATTCTGTTACACTGTTACACATTCAGGAGTATTATGCGGTATTTATGAGCTCATGGGCGCAAAAGGAAGGACTGAGACTGTGACAAATATGTGGAGTCCATGACCTGTATTGTGCTGCTAAGATATGAAGCCTGTTTAGCATTTAAACTGTCGGCACAACATTTTTATTTTTTGGAAAAATCAAAAGTCAGTTGCTGAGTGTTTAAAAGGGATGGCAGCTGCGGGCATCTTTGCCAGTTTCTTGTCTGCTTGCTGAATATCTGTCAGGGATTTCAGCTGAAAGTTAAGAATGGGTCTGAGGTACTTCTTCAGGTTAGGGATACCAAAGCACCCAAGCCACTACTTTGAGTCCTAATAGAATCTGCAAATCACACATCAATAACAGACATACGACACGTTTACGTAGAAGGCTGGAGGGGGGCCTGCTTCCATTTATTCTTAATAGTACAAAAAGATTGTGGGTGCAATGTGTCAGGATCACATCGCAAGAACAGAGTGCAGGACTTGGACTTCAAATAAATGAGATAAGTAAGATACTGGAAACTTCCAGAAACTGAAAAACATTGTTAGCGGTGACATTTGATGAAAGTAAAAAGCAAAAAATTGAGTACAAGGTTAATTCCAGCAAACTCCCATGTTCAGGGTCACAGCATACATAACTGCCCCTTTCTTTACTATAGAAGGAGTACAGAATTCCCTGAAGCTTAATTTGATCTAGGAACTTGCATAGGAATTATGGAAATGAACACTCCATTAATTCTCGTGTTATAGTCTTTAATCAGTTTCAACGGTGTCATTTTCCCCCAAACACTTAAAGTTCACTTCAATACAAGGAAGAATAATATTTAAGTAGGAAAACCACAACGTTGTGGTGTGATGATGCAGCAGCACAAACTCATGGTTGCGTCTTTTTCACAGCCTTTTGTTAGAGCGCTAGCTGAGTAAACAGAAGGACTCCAAATTCCTGAAATACCAGGGAATATGGGTCATGCCCTTAAAAAGCTCCAACTCCAGGGGGCGCTCTTTAGGATGTCTTGCTTCTTCCCATATAGGCTTTTAAACAGTCGTGTAGATGAACCCGTGCCCATTTCCTGCTTGGCCGTGTGGTCAAGCTCAGGGCAGATTCTCCTTCCTGCTGCCCCACAGCAGGGCCGGGGTTGGGGGGTGGGGGCACTGTGTGCAGCTGCGCTGTGACCTTGTTAGCCTGTGCATGCTGGCCCTCAGCTGGACAATTATCTTTTCGCCACGAGGGAAGCCGGACGAGGAAAGGGGATGTGACCCCCATTTCCTCATGATGAATGGGGTGCTTTTCTGTCCGTGTTGCCAATTTCCTGCAGCGTGAAGCGGGTGACTCCTTTTATTTACATTACCTTGCATCAGTGTTCTTTTTACGGTCCCTGATGGTACGGCACAGCCTGTCTCTTACGGTTGTCTGGCTACTGGTGCTGGGCTTATGCTACCCCCCAGTACCCATGACGCTGGGAGGGGCTGGGCTGTTCAACTCATTGTACCAACAAGGAGAAGACAGACTGACAGTCACTTTCCCTTCAAGAAGTCCAAGCTCAGGTCTATCTCTAGTTATCCATGCACCTTTCCTTATTCATAACATGCAGACAAACTTAACCTGTGTTAACCTGTCTTTCCATTTGTCAGCACATCTGTCGTTGAGTGCACAGCTGTTCTTGGCTATGATGCGCAACTGTTTTTCCATCTAAGGGTATTCAAGGGCATCTTTGGGTCACCCAGCAATTTACAGCTCTGCCAAATCAGACCCACTGATTGTTGACGCATAAACATATGTCTTATGCAAATGTTATTGTCAGTGCATAATGCACAGGTGCTTATAAATATCTGCTACGGGGAATCAAATGCCCATGGATCCATGGAGTGAGTGCTGTAATTATAAGGATCCGTGGTTGTTGATTTACGAGGAAGTGAGAGAAACTAGATGAAATGCAGGGTGTCTCATAGCACATTACAGGCTGAATATGGGCTTAATACTTGGCTTTGGTAGGACAGCCTGTGCACTGTTGCGTAACGCAACCTGAAATGGCGGCAGGTGAATGGTGGGCAAACCCAGAGCTGGGCTGCAGCTGCTGTCTTATTTCAGGTCCTGTCATGTCATGCAATTAGTCGGCTGACTTTTCTTGATGGTAAAGTCCTTGATGCGCATTTGTAGTTCTGTTATTTTAGCTGTCGCCATGCGTTTCAATGGCAAGATTCAATGCAAACTACAGATCAGTCCTGCAGAAATGTTACTGGTATCGTAATATTGGCTGATTGTATTATTGGATTATTAGATAACAAAACAGGGATAATGCTCCTCAGACCTTATAGTAGAGACTGTAATCCTTTCATCATATCGCCAAAGATGTGTTGTGCTTTTGGAGGAAAAAGGTGCCATTTAAAGAAGGTGAGCTGTTGGACTGGGAGGGTAGACAGTAAATGACTCAGCAGTTCGGGCAGTTCCTGGTTGCTCATCCTGCCTTTGAGGGACTCTGGGCAGAGAAGGAACAAGCAGTGGAAGGGACTGCTGTGGGATTCAGGGAGCCGAGCCGTGTCCAGCTGGGTGACAGGGCTGGCGGTACTCTGATTGTACTACGGCTCTGGGCCCTGCGGGGGTTAAGCCATCCAGCAGAGGAACAAGGAGACCAGACTTCCTGTATTTCCATACATCTCCCTGACATACTGTCCCATATTCAAAAATCTTCTGAAAGCCATGGTTTGAACATGTTTGCAGAAAGCTTCGGTGCTCCTTATGAAATTTGGTGGTACGTGTAGATCTTAATTACACTTATTCAGGAATAGGGCAGAATGGCTTGTTGTTGGAGGTTAATAGCTGTTTAACTGAGTCAGCTAAATCCATATCTACCAGTAGAGGGAGAGGAGGCCAGTGAGTTGAACTAGTGCCTGCCTGTTTGTTTACCAGTGAAAGTCCACTGTCACTATAGAGACAGACAAACTTAGCTATCGATTGCTGCCTTTGGGGCTTATTCTCCGTGATCTCAGAGGTGAAGTGAAGTGAGAAATGCATTTTCACACACCATTGCTCAGGTAGAGTCTGCAAAATCCTGTAAACACCACTGATTTCTTTAAAGAGATCTATATGAGTTTTGTTGTGTTGTGCTTGTTTCTTCAGTCATATTCTACATGCTTGAACAATGATTATCCTAATAACCAAACCCTGAAATATCAGACACTTTCTCTGATTCAGAAAAAAAATGGTGGAAGTTTCTGTCCTGGTTATAACAGCCTAACCATCCATTTTCTGCTTTATTTCCTCTGCTTTAATAAAAATAGAGCTGCAGTCTGGAGGGGAGGGCTTGGGTCCTCCACCTGTGATAGAAAATGAAGCAAGCAATGGAAGGCGATTTAAACACTCAGTGATATTTCATCTGTGGGTGTTAGGCTTTAGGAATCCACAAGAACGCCTGCCAAGGTCACATGATTGCTTGTGACGAGGGAGAGAAAATGCAGCTCACAGCGAAAAGGGGCCTGTTTTACCGTAGGATAATCAGTCCAGCTGACCTGCAAATGTGACTATTTTTAAACACTGGGTAAAACTGAGAGGCCCTCCCCAGGGCTCCCTGTGATAAATGGCGGGGCGCACGGCGCTCGAATGCTGCTATAAAAAGCCATCTCCATGCATACCCAAACACTCCGGGGATCCAGATGCAAGTCAATGGGTGAGAGTGGGCACAAGAGTACCTGCCAGCCAGGGCCACCATGCAACAGTGACTGCTGGCAGACGAGCGGCTGTGACTGGGGACCACACCGCTGAGGCATACTGGCTGCTGGTTTGCTTGTGCTTGCCAGCCTGCTCAAGTGTCTGATTGGTACCTCTTATGTTACTGGCTAGTGTGTATATGGAGGGGGTGTTTATTTCAGAACGGGGTGGTGGGGGGGGGGGGGGGTAAACACTGACAGTTATGTGTCTGTGTGGGTGACAGGGGGGTAAACACTGGCTGGTTCCATACTGTAGCTGTCTGCCTCAGTTTCAGTAGCAAGAGAGTAGAGGGATTGCTGACTTGGACCTGTGGATCACAGCATGTTTGCCAGCTGGACTCCCAGAGTGGATGACTGTTCAAATTCAATGCACACATACATCCATTTTCTGTACCCCCTTGTTCTATTCAGGGTCAACAAGGGGTCCAGAGCCTATCCCAGAGGCTACCGGTGCAAGGCAGGGAACATCCCAGGACTGGGCACCAATCATCTTTGCACACTCACACACCATTCACTTGCAGGCTATTTGGTAACTCCAGCTAACCTCAGCACGTGTGTGGAGGGTGAGGGATAACCAGAGATGCTAGAGGAAACCCCATGACAACACAAGAGAACATACATACTCCACACACGTGGCAGGCTGGCCAAGACTCACCCTGGTCCCAGGGGTGTGAGGTGACAGTGCCAACCTCTGCACCATCATGCCACAAACATGAACACTTTCGCTAATAACCCATGGGTTGAGGAAGAGGCTGAAGCAGGTAGACAGGGGGTGTAGCTATGTGCATGAATATTTGAAAAAAGGGGGCGGATATGTCTATACGCCGATGCCTCTAGTTGTAGAGCGGACTGACAGAGCAGCGGCACCTACGCAGGGGAGGCTCCCGCTCCGCGCTCCTAGGAGAACCACTTTGGCAAGATCTCATTCTCACTTTGCTCCGTTGGCTCTTTGTCATTGGACTCGTGTGTGTCCCACTGACAGTGCGAGGGGACCTCAGTCTCGGGGGACATTCAGCAGCCTAAATAAATGAGACACACTCTCCAATCCTCAAAGCACTGTTTAGGCCAACTGCAAATAAAAAAAGATTTGCCCTAATTTGTTACCTTGCACCGTTGTACTACTGATGACCATCACGTCACTCCATGCTCCAATGTCCAAGATCCTATGTGTACTGTACGTCTGATCAGACTACACAGCAGTGCAGTTCTGAGTCCAGCAGGCCGTGCCAGGCGTCTGTCACAGTGCGATAGGCGGCTCAGATCCCCCAGTATGTCTCCCTTTCTCTCAGTTATTTTTCGGGGTCGCCTCGGCCCCATTGGGGGCTTTGCAGACTTCTGTGCTTGTGCTGCTCTTTGCTTCACAGTACAGTGGCCTGGTAATCGCTTGCTGGCAGGAAGCTCTTGTGACAGACGTGTCCAACCTGCTCCAGATGGCTGCCTGGAATTTGTCAATGCGGGGCGACGGCCCATCTCTAGCACTGCATAGCATTCATGAATGAGAGTATAAGACCCAGGAAGTGAAGCGGCACAGGGGAGCCGGTGGGAGATTAGACTGTCGGTGACCTGAGCCCCCAGACTCACATACACACATAAAGACACACAGTCTTATGCTCGCCGGTCATGAAAACATACTTGGACGCACACACACGTTTGCATTGATATCATTCTGGGGACCATCCATTCATCTCTATGGGGAAAAACCCTAATTCCAGCAATGACATCCTTAACCCCCACCCAGCCATAAGCTTAACCTTAAGCAACCAAACAAAATACGAGACTTTTGTCACTTTTAGCTTTTTGCTTGCAGTCAGATTTTTTTAGAATTGAGTTTACCAAAAAAATGATTCCCCCAACATTAAAATAACAGGTTACTTTGACCACCACCCCCCCCCCCCCCCCCCCCCCCACCCACCCACCCCCCCCCCCCCCCACCCCCCCCCCCCC
>JAODJW010000128.1:158602-181434 GCA_026777045.1 Hyperopisus bebe | reverse complement strand
TGGGGGGGAGCCCCCCCCCCCCCCCACCGGGTGACCCCCCCCCCCCCCCACACACACACACACACACACACACACACACACACACAGGATGCACAAAGACGCTTACACATGCACGCAGACGCAGAAAAAAGGCAACTATCTACTCACAAAAGCCCAAAGTGGAGCCAAAGCCCCCATAGCTTTTCATCTCACTCACCATCAGCTGTGCTCTTCCTGACCAAAGAAATAAATCACAGTAGGAGAAAAACCAGCAGATTCGGTGTTCCTCCTGGTCGTTAGATATCCTTGCAGGGGGGAGCGCTCTAGGCGAGCGGTGGGATAATTGCAGATTATGTCCTGGGTCGGGCTGTAAGCTGAAGGAAAGCCCTCTGTCTCAGCATCCAATTACTCTCCCCTGAGTGGCGAGCGTGCGGGTCAGATGAAGAACCGAAGGGTACTCTGTCTTCATTTCAGAACAAAAATATACTAAAGGGCTTTTTTGTTTGCAGTAGAGTAAAGATATCCACACACATTAAATAACAAGCAAAATTGTGTAAGCACATTTATTACTGTTCTGATGGAGGACCTTGCATGTGCTATCATGTGTTAGCAAGGAGGTGTTTGACAACATGGCCAACTGTACATATATAGTGTATATCTGTGTTTATCAGTATCTGCGTATGCATCTGGGGGGGAGTGAATGTGTAGCTGTCGTCAGGAGTCTACCTGGGTGCATCTTGGGTCAAAGAAAAGCAGAGCGCTGCAATTTATAGATTTTGTCAAGAGCAAGGGGCATGTGGGACGAATCAGCACCAATAACCCTGATCACCTGACTCTGTCGCCTCAAATGGCTAGAGGCTGTGCTTCCTACCTCCCACTTACAATGCATTTTATATTCATTTGGTGTACGATACCTAAGGGCTTGGCTGAGATGTTCATGAACCTGGAGACATTCTCCAATCCTAGACTGCTGCTGCCATCTTATCCATAAAATGTGCTCCCCTTCCAAGCCTGAAGCACCTTCTCATGTCCTTCTATGGTAATATCATTGCACTAATATCATAAGGCTGGCTAAGGGTGTCCAGGAAGCTAAAACCCCCTGAGGAAGCCTGAGAGAGGGCGGTACCTTGTAGCTAATAGATAAAAGCTGAGTTGAAAAATTAAATCACAGTAGAAAGCGGCAGCAGGCAAAATCCATACACAGTCAGCAGATGGATGACTCAGTGAGTGGAGACTGAGACAACGATCTGATGGACGTGTGGTATTGGGTTACTGGTCGAGGGCTCTCTCAGACAGGGTTAGCTGTTAGTGTCACTCCAGTTTCAGTCCCACTTTGGGACCCCGCGGTCGCGAAGATACGTGTCAGAAAGAGAAATAAAAACGGCAGCAAAACCATCTAACATTTCTGGGGCTGGATGTGTGAGCGCATCGCACCTGTTTGTTTAAGTTGGTGGGATCGGTCCGCCATCCCGCAGATTGTGCAGTCCTCATCGTTTTGTTGACTCAGATTACAGGAGCAGAGCAGAGATGATGGTGCCCTTCTGGAGTTGCAGAGGACACCGATGGGTTGCATTAAATGGAGCTTTGAGGCATCCATGGAAACTGAGTCGTTGGCCGCTTACCAGTCGCTGTGAGTCATGTGTGAGCGCGACTCTGCACCCATCAAGCATTGATGTAGCCTTTAAAAGGCATGGCTTGTGTGATGCATGTATGATTCTGGACCTTTTGTTAGATTAATCTGGAAGGATATGAAGTAACTGGGTCGCACATGTGGTATTTTTCCATGGTTAACGTGTGTAAAAGCAAAAGATCTGGCCTTTTTCTGTCTCCCTCTCATTCCACATTGCATCCATCGCGAGCTCCATCCAGAATGAGATATCAGGGGAACTTTGCAGGTAGATTTATACAGACACGTGCAGTGAGTAAAATGGCTCTGTTTTATTCAGGGAAATTCAATCATCATAAACGTATTTACTGAGGAAGCACAAGTGCTTTGAGTGCCTTCTCTCGGGCTCTAGATGTAACCACGGAAACGACAGTGCTAACTTCTCAGCTACGTGCTCGTTGTGGGGCTGGCGGGCGTGGTCCCGAGCGAGGCGTTAGAGGAAGGGCGGCTCTTAGTGCTCAGAAGGACAAACCTTTTTACAACCGAAAGCATCGCAGAACCAAAATTTAAACATGGTTTTTATTTTGCACGTGACAAAGTGAAACAATTAAACAATTCATAATCCTCTGACATTATCACAATATCCGAAGGCTGTATGTTTGTGATTTTCAAAGAAAACATCTGGACAATGATAAAGATTAATTGTACTGTAATGTGATTAAAAAAATTTTCACATTTTTAAAATGTGAATACATGTGTCAATGGATGATACTGAAGCCTATCTCCTGCCTCTTATTGTGAGATTCACTTAAAAAAGAAAGTAGGAATTTACTTTTAGCCCCAGGGTAAACCTTACTTTTACCCATCAGGCACTGCACACTCGGGACGTGGCATTCATTTAGGGAAAAGGACAGTGCAGTACTAGAATTCACGTGCTGGATTGTCTTATGTTGCTTTTCAGCAAGATCTTTTTTAAAACTTCCTTTGTTCTGTTGTTTGGCAGTTGTATTTATTGGATTCCAGTTGATTTCCATTCCCATCGTAATTGTTTATTTTGTTTTCCTGCGCGTGCAGACTTAGCGATGCAGCCCCACCAGAGTCCCCCCCCCAAGCTCCCGGTGCCGCACCCCCACATCATCCCCCAACAGCCATGCCTCAGAAATCCTCTCCGCTGGGTGAACTGACATGAGCGTTCTTTCGGATCAGTCCCAAATTTCTGGGGTTTTGACAGTTTTGGAAGATTTGTTTTGCACCTGCCAACATGCCAAGAAAAGACCGCAGGGGTTAGAAAGCAGCAGGAGTCAGTCTCAGATGGACTGTGAAAAATCTGGGTCCTTCTCCCCCAAACCTGAGCTCTGCAGCAACATTTACTCAATGTTTTAATCCCTATACAGTAGCATGTACCTGTTTATTATCTCAGTTAACCAGCAATAACTATGTGCATTTTGCATGTTTTATATATACATAATATACAATTCATCCATCCATTCATCAGTTCTTGTACTTGTACAGAACATGGTTGCGAGGGGCCCGCATCTGACCTAGTTATGCACTTGGAAAAGCAGTGTTTGTAAACCTCTCACCAGTTTATGAAAATGCTGCACCCTCCACAGTGGCTGCAGCCCACTGTCCGCCGAGCAGGGAGCTGAGTGAGGGGCCAGGGCCCTGGGACATGCAGTGGGGGCTCTCGGTAACATTCAGGATGGGAAACGCCCTCGGCCAGTGCAGAGCCCTTTGGACTCTTCCTGTCCCTTCGGACTCCTCCTGTCCCTTTACACGAACGTCTCCCAGCCACGTCCTCTGCTCTTTGGGCCAGTCACTGCTCTGTTTTCCCTGCATTGTTGGGTTAGCGGACTTTCTGCCACTATGAACCGTGACCTGCGTTAATTATGCAAAACAGAAGTTGTCTGGTTACTAAACAAAATAAGCATGCCAAGAAGTGTTGTTATACATTTATACTATACTATACTATAATTAAGATTCTGAACACCTAGAGGGTAATACAGTATTTAGTATATCTCATCCCTGTGGCCCACACCCAGACACACAGCAGGAAGATGGAGAAGGACACGGCTGGATAGATGGATATCACTCATACCAATCACCATTGTAATTATGTCTACTAATTGCAATAATTATATCTATGGATGCCTAAAAATAATTCCATAAATTACTTTTTGTTCAGATCTTATCTGCCAATCAATTGAAAACCTTTTACAATCAAGTTTATCATGGCCGTTAGGGCTTTATGGAACGAAAAACAGAAAATATCAGTAATTTTCTATACGAAGTGCAAATAACAAATGTGGTTGTGTATAAAATAAATGATATGTATAAAAAATGATTTTAATCTGAACGGATGACAAATGCCAGGGTTCTTCAGTGGGGGACACAGATCACAGTGCAGCGAGTGGGGTGGGGGCCTGTGCTTACCGCTGTGTCAGTACCTTGACATCCTTTCTGTAGACACTGCTGCAGACTGGCTATCTGATAAACACAGTCATTATATTACATTGTGTTACTGCAAAATTTATGGGTTATATATGTCATTGCCTTCATGCCATCATATATTTATTAGAAATTTTACACAAGCGTATAGGGTGGTGTCGTCAGTGACAAACCAGGGCTGAGCTCAGGCTTTTGTGGCAGTTGTACAGTACCTTTGTTTATATTAGTTAGACGACATTTTTGGAAAGACATAGTCACAGTGCATGATCTGAGCGTCTCTGGTGTTCCTTTGCCAGTGTACATAGATCATTCACACCCAAGGCTCCTTCTTGTGTACTGTATCAAAGAAGGCAGGATCCTGTGATGTATGTAAGCACTGATCACGGGCACGATTGTGGGAAAACAAGGCGCAAGGGGAGAGATAAAGGTAAAGAGTGAGAGGAAGGCAGGATAAAGGGTGGCGTGAGAGGAGCAGGCCAGCAGCCTCAGGGTCCAATCTGACTATAGCTCTGTAACAACTTGGGGGACTAATCTGACGGAATAAGATGCTGTAAATAAGACATAAAAAGTCAATATGCAGCCAAGGAGGCCACTGGGTGTATATCACACATACTGGATGTGTCCCAATTCAGGGGCTGCATCCTTCAAAAGATGCGGTCTATGAAAGTGTAGCCTTTATACGCTGCGTCCTTCAAAGGTCAAACAGAAAGTGTTATGAAATGGGACGGTCTGGCCTACAGATAATATATTACTTGCGTCATTAGCCCTTATCCTTGAGTCACGAAGCGCCCGTCCTCGTCGTCTAGCCGGGACACACCCACTTTACCTTTTCACAATGAAACTTGGGATATGTTGGGCTACAAAGGATCCATCATGAGGACTCATTTCCAGACCGCATTAGAAGGAGCCTTCGAAATGGGACACTCTTGTCACACCACTGCGATGCTGAATGCGGCCGCAGAAGGGTGCAGCCCCTCAGACACAGCTACAAACACACTGTCTCTAAGATGGACACCCCCCAAGGAGTGTGCCTGTGGACTGTTTCCTTCCCAGTTAGTACTGGGGTAAAGTTGCTGGGTTTTCGGGAGACCTGTTTTGCTATGCATGCTGAGGAAAGTGTGTGGTCAGTTTGACTGACAGATGAAAGAGCAGCTCAATAATGACCTCAACAGAGCAGTTAGTTGCTGAGCGGAGAGGAGATGCAGTGTGGTTTGTAGCTCTCAAAAGCCTGGCACCTCTCCAGCCCCAGAACTGCCATTCCACACCTAGCCCTGGGTCCCTGCACAGTCCCTCTTCTGGGGAAACCCAGAATGATGACTGCCTGAGTAAACATGTGGGTGAAATGGGCCTGCTAGCTACATGAGAAGTTACAGAAATTTGAGGGTTCGGGATTCAGAGACCTGGCTCCAACTATGCAAATTGCTAATCAGCCTGCAAAGAGAGTGGGTACAAAGTAGCCTAAACTGCTCAAACAAACACATGAAAGTGACCCAGGTGAAAGTGGGCTCTGGTCTTGCTGGTTCCTGTAGTGGAGCAGGACCGAATCCTGTACTCTGGGCACGGTGACTGAGAAACACACCAAGGGGCTTCACCATGTATTCTGCTAGCTCTGGATTCTGGAGAAAGGTCATGAAAGGTCATTGTGTACTATAAAACCAATCATATAACAGCACAATAATATATGAGTATAGCATTGTCTGATATAATCTTAGCCTTCATGCTCCTTTGCATTATTTATGGTGGTAATGGAAACGCAGTTGTCTTCCAGCATGTCACGGTGTTGGTGCTACATTCCCACTGAGCTGAAGAGAGTAGGAAGACGTGTAGTGCTGACCTCTGAGGTGACTGGTCACAGCTTCTTTCATACGTCACTGTGGATGACAGGCGGGGGGCTGGCAGTTTGGGTCAG
Organism: Hyperopisus bebe; assembly: GCA_026777045.1. Classification (NCBI taxonomy): domain Eukaryota; kingdom Metazoa; phylum Chordata; class Actinopteri; order Osteoglossiformes; family Mormyridae; genus Hyperopisus; species Hyperopisus bebe. The sequence continues at coordinate 175,492 of JAODJW010000128.1, read as the reverse complement.
CAGGGGACTCACATGCCTGATGAGCTCTGGGGGAGACAGGGAAATGGGACAAGCAGAGACAGAGGGGGCATGAAACCAGCAAGTGAACCGATGACTTTTGTATGTCGCATGAGGCGATGGACAGGGCTCAGTGAATGTGGCAGACTGAAGGTGGTCATGTGACACCACAGTGGGTACGGCTGTCTCACACTGTGAGCACTGACAGGGAATGTGTTAGTGGCACATGTCACACAAACACCGTGTCCCTTCAGGTCAGTCGTCAGGTAGGGCTCAGCTTGTTCGGTGCTGTGCTGCAATAACATCCACAAATGTGCTGTGCATAACTGCTGACCAGGCTGCAAGACGGGCAAATACTCACTTTCTCAAAAGTACAAAGACTGGCTGATTGAATGCATATCTGCCAGCCTGTCTTCTTTTAACACAAAATTCTGAAACTGATAAGAGGCATGAAGAAGACTATGGAAAGTGCCACACAGCGAACCATGTTCTCCTAATGAGCCTCCCTAATGATGTGAATCCGGAGGTGCTCTCCTGAGTGGGTGTTTGTATGCGGGCTGATTAAGACCCGGCGTGTGCCAAGCAGACCTGCAATTTCACGCCCAAGAAAGGACACTGTTGCTGCATCCATGAGAACCACGTTTAACTACCAAATATTCAGCTTATAATAAGCATATAGATACACTTATAAAATGTAAAACTGTAAACTACACAAATCAGTCCAGGTAAGTCTTAAGCTAAGTAAATAATTGACTTGGTGTGTAGCTTAAAAAGGATGCTGCAGTAGGAATGACATTTGTCCTGCTCAGCAGTACAGCTATCAGTCAATTATACCCAAGCAATGATAGCATAATGCCTTTTTTCTCCAGCAAGTAGTAGTAGCGGGTTTTGTACGCATGTAAACAAAAGTTTTGTGAGCTTTTAGGTGAAGTTAAGGCAAAAACCAGTTTGTTTATGTGAATTGTAAGCAACCGGAGCACACTTTTTTATATAAAAAACAGAAGACAGAACACAGAGTCCTGCTTTTTAAAAATTGACCCCAGTTTTTGGAATGTTTACCTCTTTTATCTTAGAGTCATATGCATTTAACTGAGTGTGTTTATGGATCCTCGGCACAAGAAACAAGAGAAAAATGACTCCATAGCACTGGACTGTGTCATAGTGAGAAAACATATTGACATTTCAGGAACATAATCCATTAGGTGAGGTGGCAATGATCTTTCGAGGAGAAAATTGGGGAATCCATTTTGGGCTAGAGGGACTGAAAGTGATACACTATAAAATACTAGTGAGGGGGCGTTAAAATTGTATGATGTTCAGAAGTTAGAACTGCTCTGTTGGAAAAGGTCACAAAAAGATTGCCCCTGATTGTGAGCGGCATGGATAAAGGATAAAGGTGGTATAGATAAACCGTATAGCTATTTCTCTGCAAGCTGCGCTATAAGTGCTGAGGATACAACCAGGGTCATCGTTATTCCCTTCAATTAGATTAGATACAGTAGAAGAATGTTTCTGCCAGGACAGGCTTTGCTCAGCATTCTCAAGGCTGCCGTTTCTACGCATGGCACTGAGCCTGAGGGCACCCATTTGCATTTAAGCTTTTAGAAAGCTCTCTGAGGCGTTTTACTGAGGTACAAGGCCTTCTCCTGTCTTCTGCTGCCTCTTCAGTGGTTCAAAAGGGTCAGGAGAATAATTGCAGATCTCTGCCATCTTCTTTACTGCCTGGTATCAGGTTAAACCAGATTTTTATTTTTTAGTTTTTTTTCAAAAAAAAGAAAAAGGTGCTGGCAGTTATTTACAAAAAATCCGAGGGGAATCAAAATAGTCATTTACATTTTAGGTTTTCGAATGTTGGAAGGGAATGGTAACGCAAGTTTTATGTAAACTGTTTGTAACACCGATCTTACACAATAGGAGGAAAGATTTCAGGTCCAGAGAGTACAAATCCAGACCAAGTTTTAACCAGCCAGTTGAGTATAAAGAATCACAGTCACAGAGTACTCAACTGGTTGGTTGAAACAAAAATCTTGGTCTGGATTTTTACTTTATTGACCTAAAATTTCTAGCTCTGCTGACCAGTGCCCATCCATATATTTAGTACTATATGATTATTGAATATAATCAGTAGGCTCAGTCTGAAATCCTGTCCTCCATCGCCCATTGAATTAAGGTACGACACTCAGTATGACCTTGCATTAACACGAATTCTGGGAGGTGTACATGTCACTGTAGGTGTAGATTCCATTTCTGCAAGTCCTCGCAGTCACGTCTCTCTCATAGATCTCACTTCAGTGTCAGCCTTCAGCTGTGCTGCAGAATGAAGAATATGGAAATTGCCGTACCTTGCAGGCGGCTGCCAAACCCGAATTCTGCCACTCCATCCGTTTTTCAGTAACTATATATAGGGTTCTGATACTCAATTATGTCTCCCAGAAAACACATCAAATATTAAGACAGTAAGCTTTAGATATAAATGTACAGAGTATTTTACATTTATTAACTTCTCTATTTCATCCTATTGTACCCCAACTGTTTCTATTTATTTCAGCAGTAGGGGGCGCTAGCAAATGGTGTGGTATGAAGGGCAGCCCTGAGCACAGCCCTTTACAAACAGACTTTTATGGTCTGTTGCTGAATACATGCATTCCTCTGACTGCCTGTAGAGCCACTTTCCAAGAGGAGCTTAATGGTCACATCTTTCCAAAGGTCACTTTTTCAGTTAGCAAGGCACTGTATTCATGGGAGAATGTCACGATATTTCTGTTCTGATATATTAATTGGTACTCCAGTGCGTACAGTCGTCTTGGGTGCCTTGTGTACAGTTACAGGAATGTTCTGTAGCTTCAGTCCGAGGTGCTGCAGCATGGTTCCACAAAATTGGTACTTTGTACGATTTTGTACCATGGATGAACAGGGAGATCTTCACCCCAACCAACAGCTACCAGTACAGTGCAGCTTCCATTTCCAACCAAAATTATCAGACCTGCCCTTAAATGACATTCAACAACAGAGGGGAAGTTTCTAGGCACCAGAATTCATACGTCTGTTATAGTAATTAACAGACTGTGGCTTCAAAGGCAGACACCATCATTATTTTGCTGCAGAGTAATTTGCTACAACAGTAATTTTTCATCTATTCCCTATAGTCTTCTAGTCTCTTTATTTACATGTTGGACACCAGAAGAATGATTGAAACTCAGTCAAAGAACATAATGAGTGTGTTGTACTCATTAATCCAATACATGCTGGAAGTGGCTTCACGGTTGACAGAAAGATCTGGCTCCTTGTCACCTCATCTTCAAAAGTATATGAAACTTCACAGGACTGTGTCCTTCTGCCTGCCTATCTCATCAATCAGTGTCGATCAGTCTAATGAAGGATGGAACCTTCCAGCTCGTGAGAAAAAGGGAAAAAAAGATATGGGAACAACAACTGGGATTCTTCAAATGGCGTTAAGTGTGCAAATGATCACCATCTTCCACAAATAGTGCAAACAGTTGTGTCAAATGTTCCTGACTGAAAATCATTGGTGCTTTGGTGCACAGGATCGTCACATCCGCCTCTCTCACTCTCCATTCTTTATAAAAAATAATTGAATTATTCCGACCCCATCATGAAAATTACTATGCTCTGACATAGCGCATTAGAGCCCTTGTAAAGACATCTTTATGCAGCGCCAGGGATAATCCAGCGTTCAGCATCCGCCACAGGAATGAAATCGGACGCCTGCCGCATTACGATTAGAATGCTACACGGGAAGGCTCAGATGGGGTTTTAAACAGGGGCGTACATGGGTGGGGGGGGTTTCAAAGTAGAGTGGGGTTTACTGTTAATTACGCCACTGCTGTTCCACTGCCCCTGTTTTCCGTCTGCCTCCGCTGAGGAGTGAGTGAGTGCTGAGGAGGTGATTCTTATTGCCGGTTTGTGGGCGGCCTGCTTTATACCTTCATTACCTTCACATGTAATTGCTTAGCTGACTTTTTCTTTCCATCCTCACAGTTTCTATCCTTTTATACAGCAGCAGAGCAGTTCGAACCCCTGGCCCATGTGTGAGGCAGGGGGTGGCTCCTGGGGCCTGGCTTGTTTATGTACTTCACCGCTATTGTCTCTGGTCTGCCCCCTTTTCGCGGTCCCTGGAGGCATGCATGCTTTAATCACGACTTTTCTCTGTCACCCAAGATGAATACAATAGTGACCAACAGAGGACTGCATTTTTAGTCTTGGCTTGCTAGCATTGCCCTGCTTTGTTAAACCTGTTTTCCCTTTGTTGCTAGATAGCGCTGTGAGGCATTATTACACACATCCATCATGACTAGTGCTGCTGCCTTTACTGAAAATGATGCTGAAAATGCAAGCGTGTAATGCTTTATTCAGCTGGGAAAATATTTTGGTAACACTTTCTATGAATGCCGTGTCTATAAGAATCTATGGACACATTCATAACACATTATAATGCATTCATAATGCATTATAAACATGGCTACAAATGTTATTCACTTCACCTGTCAGTGGTTTTAATGTTAAGGCTGATCAGTGTTAATTTCCCACGAAGGGGGAAATGTTCGGGTGTACGGTTGGCGAGTGGCGATGGAAGAATGTGAGGAAGAGGAAGCCTGTGTGAAATATATATATAGGGACAGCACTGCAGAGTAAGCATAGCTGATTAGGGCACACTTCAGGATATGTTTTACAATCACTGCATTTCTGATGGGTTCTGGCTCGGGTCTGGCCCACATTATGGTAAGTGCCACTTTTAGTGCCCTCTTTAGTGATTGGCCTTCCTCAAACAGTTTTAGTCCTTAAGATGTAAATGGTGTCTAGACATCTGTCCATCACAGAGGAAATTCTTCGGAGCTGGTAACACTGCACAGGATATGGTCAGCCAACCGCCCCCCTCAGCCTGCTCCGACCCTGGGGAACGCCGCCCAGACAGTCCAGCGCTAATCCCGGGCATTAATTTGCTTTAATCACAGGCATTAAATCCCCTTTTTATCCTCCAGCGAACCCACTGCTCTGCAGAGGGGCCGAGGTCAACCGGTCACATGGGCTGACAACCAAAGGATTTAAAGTGCGCCTGCAGTCATTCTATGGCTTTTTCTACTTGGAAAAATAACATTTTATTTGCTCCCCACTAAATTGATTATAACCCCCCATCCATCCATCCATCCATCTATCCTTCTCCCATAAGCACCTATTCTGTAAAGGGTCATGGCATGATGATGACAAGCTGATGAATAGCAAATAGCAGGCGATGATAGAACAGTAATGAAAATTGTTTGGATTGTTGTGTTGTAGGATGTTTCCTTCCACAAAAGCCAAGGGTATGTAAAAGGGGTCTCATTTTTGGTGTGTTCACTGCATGGGCATGGATAATGGAGTTGAATGAATAACAGTCTGCATAGATTGAGCTTACCTTGGGGGGTGGGGGGTTATCTCAGACTGAGAGCACAGTGTGAGCTCGACAAGACCCCTGCAGCAGCCTGTGAGCAAAGCAGAGAAAGTGAAGACCCAGACATGAATCTTCTTGGAGTTCTGAGGCAAAGACGGTGTCAGCATCTCCATATTTACAACTAGGCTTCTTTTCATTTGCTGTATTTACACTAACATTTACCCAGGACTTTCAGCAGTCAGTCTATCGGTCATTTTTATTCCGTTTCGCCCACTTTTACACACAGCTTGTCATAAAGTGCCTAAGTGCAAAACCCTCCTGGGCTTCTGGGCCAAATTCTGCTAAGGCAATTCGAAGAGAAATGTACAGAGCTCATGTTCAGGGAAGACAGGATGTCATGGGGTTGATGCCCTTTGCTATACACTGACAAAAAATAAACCTGCTTGAAGGGCATGTTGCAAGAGAGAGAGAAATGACGTGTGTGTGTGTGTGTGGGGGGGGGGGGGGGTTCTTCAAAGCCAACACTGAATACAAATAATGTCTTGGTCAAGATCAAAGGAGAGAATTCTCCACCCTGGCCCCTCTGTACTTGGCTGGGATCGGCAATGCCTCAGACAGCCAGGCAATATCGAAATAGCCCATAAATCATGCATCTTGGCTCCCCAGAGGCAGAGATGCCCAGTGCAATGGCGATTAGTCCAGGAGATCCCATTCGTGCGGTTTTCCTACCAGCTACATTTCACATTTTACCACAGACTTTTATACAGAGTGACATACATGAACATGACAACAATGATGCACCGCAGTGACAGTCGCCACATTACTTCAAGGTAGAATTTTAGGAGGCAGGTAACATGAGCATTGACATACCAAGCGTGCCATATTTCTCTTTTAGGTATTGGGGCACAGTTTTCAAGAGGCATTCCTTTACAAAGGGACAAGCAAAACGATCCAGCTGGTGTCGTGTTCTATTTCCGTTAGGAATTGGGAACACTGGGTTAGAAATGAGCTTTTGGCTCTGACCACTTTACTGTCGCACTCTTTTTGTGTCGCGCAGCACAGGGGCAGCGTCCAGCTCTCTGACTGCCACTGACAGAACACGGCGGCGCTCCTCAGAAGGCGCTGGGCCATACACACTCACTGCTGTCTGGGCTGACCTCTCCTGTCAGATGCTGAATGAAAGTGTGAAATGCACTCTAAGCAGGAAGTGGCCCACTGAATCTCAAACGAGCTGGTATTTTAGACAGCAAAACAAAACCTAATTTCTCCAAATCACTTGCAGACGAAATTCACATCGCCTGTCATAGAAATATGCATATGCGGCAGAGCTGCACCTATGTGCGTCTCTTGCCTTCAGTAGTTGGTGATAGGTCATTTTCCCCGGCTAGTGACATCATTCGTTTGGCTGTTGGATCGGCAGTCACGGCAGGTTCTTCCCTAGCTTGTGTCACATGTGTTACATGTCATCTCTTGAGACGGTTCACTTTTAAATGTTATTAATTCAAAGGACAAACCCTCCCATGGGCTTATTTATGCATTAATAAAGCGCATCTTGCAATAAATACCTGTATCAGTTGGATCATTAGAGCATAGTATTATTGGGTTATAATCGATCTCTGTATCATTCATTTTGATGCAGCAATGGTGCACAGAGTGAGGAATTTCACAGATGATCTAACAAGGGAAAGACTTTGTATTATCCAATCTTAATTCTGGACAAAATGAGTGTGTTGTTGGAAAAACAGTTTCTTTTCTGTGGGATGCAGATCAACACTGTTCAGTATAAGGAAGCCCAATCCATAGGCGGGATTTAAATATGCGTGTTTTATATGCAAATTCCAATATGTTCCTGAAACACTGGCTCTGGGGCTGTCATGTATGAAAGATGATGACAGTTTGATTGCAAAAAGAAAGAAAAATTATGCACGCATTTGTTTCCTATGGCTCTCACTTTATATTGGAGCCCTGAGCAAAATAGTGTGTCCTTCACTTCCAGTAGTACGCAGTGTGCTGTGCTCCACCATATCTGTGGGACATCTGGATCTACGGGAGAAAGACACACCTGACAGCCAAGGATATTCCAGATGTCAGCGGAATCCTCAGCCCAGAACCTTGAGCCTATATCATACATGCTGCAGCCATGGTTTAAGTCTCTGAAGATGAACAGTGGGCTTTATTATGCCTGGTCTTAGTAGTGCTCAGTAATTAACAAAGTGGCCTGAAAACTTAATTATCTTCCAGAGAAAGCAGAGACTGGTAAGGCCGCTAGCAAGTTCATGATTTGTACCTTTTCCAAGAGGCAAAGAGAGAAGAAATTAGACCACAAGTTAAAGTTCTATCAGACAACAGACAGAATACACTCCAAGACCGTCTTTGTCAAGGTCAAAAATGGGCAGCAAAAAGAAAACTAAGCAGATACACTATCAGCAATGACAGCCTCTCCGGAGACGGGCTCCACACAAAGAAACCGGGCGCTGTGACCACCGTAACCTGGACTTTGCAGAAAGAGCTCTTCCTTCTCCCACGTCCGAAATACCTTTCCATTAGAGACACCCCTTTTTAGTTACAGAGTGAATATAGTGCTAATATAAGATACAGAAACCATGGTTTTCCCCTTCCTGTGCACACACATACCATGGCAATTTACAGCAACAACAACGACAATAATAATTTGCTTCATCGTCAAATTTTACGTACTACTATGCAAAATGTATTTTTAAAACATATATTCCCATTTATGCGAGAGATTTAATCTGTTTCTCCTGTTTCTCTGCGTTTTTAAAACGCCAACATTTGCAGATGGCACACCCTGTCCATCCAGAGGGCTGTCGCTGACTCACACTTGGCCAGCCCTGTTCACTGCACCTGGCAGAGTCTGGCAAAAAAAAAACATGTCATTGGGTTTATTTATCATTTTTAAAACATGCCTATTTTCTTCTTCAGTATTTCCAGCGACAGGTGGCACTGTTTCCCTCAGGTTATAAATTTGTGTCTGATCATCTGCTCTCCACATTTTTGTCCCCCCCACTTGTTTGTATCCAGGGTCTCCCACTGGTACTTTAACCGCACTCATACAGCTAGCCATGCCCTCTATTGGTATCTGCAGTTCCCAAGCCCACACTGATGTGGACCCAGCCAGGCAGTCAACAACCAAAACACGTCAGCAGCCTTGTAATAATAAAGGAGTCATAAGGATCTAGAATATGTCATAAGAAGGCTGGTGTGCTTCTCCTGCAGTGACGATACCCCCATACATTTATGCTCGCGAAGCAGGTGTTTGTGATTATTGGAATTTCTTTTGTGATATGTCTTCACCCACTTTGTTGGACAGACCTGTGGATTACCCAACACAACTCCTGTCGGCAACCGTTTTTGCCTCCCAAGGAAAACTATATTTATGCAATTTCTTTTCATTAAATAAACTATGATTCTAATATATCTAGAATTGTTTATTTTATTTTATTTTATTTTTGAAAGTCTGGTGACCAGGAACTGGCATGGCAACGTATTGAAAATGTCATTGGTTAGAGATCAGTTTAACAGACAAGAGTGTTGACCAACTCTCCTTTGGTACATTGGGAAGGAGAACTCTTTAAGGCCCTTCATCCCCTGACCAAGCATTATCCCCATGTTTAAGAGATACGCCATGACGTGAACGTTGGCAATAAACAGACAAACAAACAAACAAAACATGGGAGTTGGTGAGGTGTGAATACGGCAGGTCCCCGTGTAGGCGCAGAGGGAAGGTGACAAAACAAGAGGGGAAGCATTGCCCAACACTCCCCTGTCGCCTGGGAGACCCCAGCCGCACATGCCTGTCAGTCTCTGACACGTGCATCCCACCACCCCACCAGGCCGGGCTAGATAACTCGATGGGGGGGGTGACTCCTGTGCCATTTCCATGTTCTTGGGCTTTAAAAATACTCCATACATCTTGCATAAACTGTGGCCACAGGGGAAATTTCCAACCGAGTTATGACTTGCCATGGAATAAATACGAAGCTTTCAATGGCAATAATGATGAGCGCCCATTAATTCAGCTTTCTAATATATTTTGAGAAGCCTTGCTGTTGGCCTGACCGCATGCTACAAAATAGGACCGGATCTTCTGTCATTCGACATCTAAACCAGCAGTATTACATGCTGTTGTGAGTCTGCCTCACACTGCGTGTTTGGATAACTGTCATAAGCATAACTCAGTTCCTTACAGAACTTTAATTAAACTAACTAGTATTACATTCCACATTTCAGTTTTCAGATGTGTAACTAATGTAAATGATATCCTTTTGGATAAAATAAAAAGGCACTAAAGAAAATTATGCTGCAAGATTTTTCCACACAAGCTATTACTGCTAAACATAATGATCTGTATCTGGCCCATTAAGTCCTAAAGGCTGGAAAGGCAGCAGCAATCATCTCTCTCGCTTGGATTCCAGCTAATGTCTCGTCCAGCTGTCAGCCTGATTCCTCCTGCGTCTCGTGCCGCGTGGAACCCGACCCCCATGAATGTGGGAGATTTGCCTCCCACGTCATTGCTGTGAGGCTGACAGCGTTGCTCTGTTGCTGCTTATCAGTCGCTCGGCACAGTCAGAGCTGCCCTTGAACCCGCTCTGTCTACCCGACTGGAATGTGCTTCTAAAGGCCCGTTGCTGTGCGATTTGGGGGCTCCTGTGTGTTTCAACAGAGGGTGAAACTCATTCTTCTTAAGGCTGGCAAGCTTCTGAGTGGAGCCCAGACGAACAGGATGGAGAAAAATGCTGATGTCATTGTAAAGAGAAAAGCATGCTGTGATTCCGCTCTATGTGTAGAGAACTTCACTTTTTATGATTCTACCAATCATGTGGCATATTCCATTTTGAAGTCATAAAAGCGCACACAGAATCCACTCTAGGGCATAATATACCTTGATGCGCAAGAATCAACAGAGCTAAATTGTGTATTTTTAGGTGGGGTGAAATACTGGAAGCCAATAAAAACATGATCAGTGTTCGTTCACACAAACAGCGATGGGTAAATATGAAGATCTCTGCATTAGTGCCCCTAGATTCTGAGGATTTAATGCTCACTTGATCTTATGTATTCGTTACAATCTGCTACAGTTGGTGCGAGGAACTGCATTGCTCTTAAGGACCTACTTCATCCTAATTGGACCTCCCTTATCTTAAATCATTTAGATCTTTCCGTGCTCCCAACAAGGTAATCCAGGGGAACACATTGACACAAGCAGGTTTTACCCCTCTGGGTGTTTCTGTCAGGCTTTTATTTAATTCTTTCTGCCAAGAATCAAGTGAAGTTTGAAAACACAGAACCAAAACTGTTTCCGGCCACTTCATTGACTTGGGTGTTTTGTGTCCACAGTCTTCGCTTGAGGTTGCATGATCGCATAAGTCTGCCGCCTTTGCGTGCGGCGGAGGCCGGTAACCATGACGCAGCCCTTGGGGGACGGTGGCACAGCGCCGGCATGTTTTCCCATCTCCTATTACACAGCAGCTGCCTCTCTCTTTCCCTGGCTGTCACTGTGAGACCTGGAGCAGTGCTGTTATTATAGTCTCCTGCTGTCACGTTCCCCCATCCCCCCGTCCCCCCGGGTGAACTCTGCACTCCTCCCTCTGACCAAATAACACCGCTTCCACCAAACAGCAGCACAGTTCAGCATTACTGTTTCACCCAAAAGTCAAGTCAATGATTCTGCATCTGCAATCTAATCCGGAGCGTGAAGGCCCCAGGGAGAATTCGGTTCATAAGGCAAGGAGGTTGGAGCTAGATCACCATGGTTACCCAAACCAACCCCAACAGACACATGAGTGTCAAGGCTGAAATCACGGTCCAGCAACAGGAATTTAAACATGCGGTATGAGTTTGAGCCAAACAGCCAATAAGACGATAGCCAGGAGTAGACATATCATTCCACATGTGCAATTCGCCCATCTTCATTCCTGCTTTCTCTGATTCACTGTTTCAGATTTCTGATATAACTAAGGACCTTTGAAAATGCAGATCACAGATGTGCATGTGCCTTGCTCACGAGTCACCTGTGTATGTTTGGAGTGTGTGCATGGTCTCAATCCCCAAGTTTCCCTTTCACTCCTCATTTTACCATACGTCATTCTCCTTTCCCCATCCAGGGGTTTGGTGTCAGCCATCGGTTCAAAGACCTGCCTGCTTGATAGCCTTAAGGATGAGTTTCTCTGAGGGTGTGTGGGGGTCTCTGCCAGGTCATCAAGGGTGCCGCTCCACTGCTCTTAGGGCTGTGGACTTAGACATTACACTTAAGTAGCAAACTATGTATGCAATATAAAAGCCTTGTGATTCAATCTAGGTAAGGTCGGCTGCCGGCAAAATAAATAATGTAACAGGAAACAGTCAATTCAGTTTCATCAATTGATTGGCGCAGTACAGTCCAGGCTAGATCCTACACATTTAGCATCTCACACAGAACAAGCTTGTGACAGTGAATGTCACTAACATTTCCATCTGCACAGCAGGTCACAGACTGACGCTTATCAGAACTGTCATTGAACATCCTCACCTGGCAACGAGTCTGAACTGTCCCAAAGCTCCGGGGACCTGCTAATGCTGGCTAAGTAACTATCACCTGTGTCACCTGTCTCGTGGCGAAAGCATTCTGTATGGACACCTCAGCTTATCTCATATTTCAGCTCCGCTTTGTGACAAAGAGTCCAATAGATCATGTGACCCTATATCTAGGTGAAGAAGTGCAGTGTCTTTCAGATACGTTTTATTTGTGTGCTGTTTACAGCATATATCTATATATCATATATATCAGAAAGTTCAACTGCAAATTTGAGAATTTACCTAACCCTTTCCCATTTTAGAATACTTTCTTCTAGTTATCATTTCACATGTTATTTACTACCATTGCGTATTTGTGGATTTGGAAAATAAAGGGGCATGTATTTCTCCATTATTTTGTTCCAGTCTGACTTTTTTCTACTGTGAAATGTTTCTGTTTGTTTGAATTCACCTTCGGCTGAATGTCTGTTGCCGGATGTCTTTGCTCTTCAATGGCGTAGCAACTCAGATATAATTATAAATGTCACAGTGGAGCTGGGTCTTTTACTCTGCAGAGCGTGATAATCAGGACTCTGTGGTTTCAGGCTGGCTTCGGGCCCAGTGGCGCTCTTCATTGTGCATGACCTGTGCTTAGGTCGCTGGAAGTCACCACAGCTGACCAGTCGCTCAGATGGCCTCTGTCATCATTGCAGTTACTCACTGGGAGCCCCGGCCTGGATGTGAGCTTGTTGTTCATTGTCTGGAAACAAGACAACATCCATACAAATATGTAGTGTAGATACATTCATATACACACACACACACAGGTTTGTAATTATATCTTTGTGGGGACTCTCCATTCATTTATATAGGGAAAACTCTAATCCCAACATGACCACCTTAACCCCTACCCAGCCCTAACCTTAACCATAAGTAACCAATCAAAATGCAAGACTTTTGGCATTTTTAATTTTTTAAATAATTTAAATCTTTGTGGGGACTGGAAAAATGGTCCCCACAGCATCAGAATAACAGATTTTTATTGCATTGTGGGGGACATTTGGTCCATGGATTTGGTCCAATCCATACACACAAATACACGCAAACACACACCTCCAGACTGGGTTAGCCAGCTACTCCAGGAGGGGTAAAAATGACCCCACACCTCCTCTGATGTGTAACATCTCAGCCACCTGCTTCTCTTTGCACTCCTTCCTGTTTGCTCGGTTTTCATCCACAGCCCTGCAGGGCAGAGCTGACAGCAGACGTCGCTGTAGAGCGATGAGCGAGAGCGAAGCCGGGCCACCTAAGCCTCTCGATGGAAGAGAGAGCGGAGGTGTGTGAGAAAGAAAATCATAATAAAAGCATGAAACTACTGAATAAGAAAGAATGAACACAGCATTAAGAAAGCAAATGGGAGGAATTAAACTTGTAACTGGATGTGCAGCCATCCAGTCGCTCAGCAGAAAAAGTCATATCCACGTCTGCTTGTCTGAAATTGAAATGTGTTGCAATTGCCATTCTCCTGTTATTACCTTGTTCACCGTTATTAGCATTTATAGAGCTATTGTTTTCTAGTTAATGAATATACCTTGCCATCAGTTTCATAGCTGTTATATATTCCAGGCAGCCTTATTTATGCCTTTCCCATATTCCACAGGTATTGCTATGTTTAGACAGAAAACTGTCAGCTTTGATTGCACCAAATTGACATGCTGCTGTAGGGGGGGTACAGCTACATACCAGGACACACAATGACTAGTTAGATGCACTCTGGTACTTTATTTAACCAAGATACACAGAGTCTGTAGCTGTGTTTTTAAATCATTCTGTGCTGTGGCTCACAGAGCAGACCAGCACATGCTCGCTCACTTTGGAACGGCTGGGAAGTTCACCAGCACCGCCTCCGCTGGTTCATAAGCCGCTCCTCCGATTAGCCCGACCCAGTCCGCCCACAGCCCCGCGCTCCCAGGGGCTGTAGTTAAAATGTTAATGGTTTTGATCAATTTAATAATGTCACTGGACTCCGAGCCATTAATCTAATTTTTATACATAATATAATGTTGACAGGGATACAATGAAAATTTATGCAAATGTACAAAGCTATGTCTCATTTTTTTACAAGGCTGGGGTTTAGTAAAACTGGTGCAGTGTTAAATTTTTTTTTTTGTTTTTATGACAGTAGAATAAATGAGAGCCCAGACTGCTGACTGTGGCGGGTTTAAGTGTCACCACTGTGGCGCTTGAGTGTGACGGCCTTTTAGTTTGTGCCCTTCGAATCGTACGAACACTGACAAATTAATCGTTCCCTCGCTTTCCTCCACTCTGTAGCCCTTCATTTCTGGTCAGCGATCAGTAGAAATCTGGTCACACCACACTCTGATTATCCGAAACAAGATTTAGTGCTGGTTAGAGAAAAAGCACAGTTCTGCCCTCACTCCCGGGGGGGCGCAGGCATCATCAGCTGCTGGGTTATTAATTGCCACACAGCAGTAGGAGGCTGTTCTCAGCCAGCGGAAATGTGTGGCGGTTTATTTAGAGGCTTATCGCTCGAAGAGGGACGGATGCAGAATACTGGCTAAGTTCTGCTGATTGGTGGCCGAGAGACAGACGGTGGATTGTCACGAGATCCATCGTTTTTTCCTGAATGGGGTGGCAGACACCGTCAGAGCGATCCGCTGACACAATGGCCCCCGTTTGACTTTTCAGACAGCTGTACCCCAGGGAAACTCTGTTTCCATGACAATATGGCAGTTATATGTCAAAGTTATCATATTCATATGTGTCTGTTACTATATTATATCATACTGTATATACATAAACAAATTTGAGCTTTTCACATACTGATTGCAGTCATCAAAGAAGTTAAATAATTTTGTATCTTAATGAGGTTTAAAGCTGATATACTGTATGTAAAACTATAACTATTCAATGTGTTAGAATGGGTACAGCATTTTACCAGATTTTTTAAAAATGTCTCTTCTAATTGCTGCCTTGCACTTGCTAAGATAAGGCTAGTTATTTAAAGCCCCTCTCATCAACCTAAATATGCACGACTCCCCACTTGGGGGGAGATTACTAAATCTTTAACTAGGTGATTTTGTAGTCCCTTCCTCTGTACTCCTGTTTTCCGTCACTCCACAGGGGGAATGGAAAATGAACAAACTGCAAAGATTAACCCTCCACGCCCCCCCTTTCCTCCTTTTGTCTTTCTCTCCTTCTCCCAGCACAATGCCTTGGGGTTACTGTGCGAATGGCAAACTTTTGGGCCTCTGAGGTGTGATGTGTCTCCATGTCCTTACTTTACAGAAATGTAGCGAAGCTTTTCCGTACGGACCCGAATACTCCCCCACACGGACGTGCATGAAGGGGCAAAAGAAGTTGAAAAGCTGTCAAAGATGCCTTTGTCAACAACAGGCATAAAAGACGGTGGTTTACTGTGGGAGCTATTCGGCAACTTAATGTACCATCCATGTGTCTATAGGCTATAACTGCCAGCCATACAGGTAACATAACATTATTTTAAGCCATTATACAGGATACAGCTTTGATGTTGTTATGCAGATCTCTTAAAGGCATATGCTTATGACTTATAATCTCCATTATAAGGCAGAAACAGCTAAAGAGAGACACGCACCTTGAGACCCAATTTTCTAGTGTTCCCTCGACATTATCACAGTGCACTGAGAGCAGTAAGGACCCATCCGGTCTGCTCAGACGTGGTGGGCATGGCCGACGCCTTACATTTATTTGTTTGTTTTATAGCCGTCCACCCCAGCGCTCCGTCGGAGCAGACTGCCGCAAATCGCCTAATTGTCTGCGCAGTGAGGAATCCTTTTGAAGCCGTGCTCGGCTTCCCGGCCTCTCTAGCCAGCCTGCCCCCGGCCCCTGCATCTGGGGGGGGGGGGCTTCATTCAGGCACGCAGCAGGGGAGGCCCAGCCGAATGAGCAAAAGGCCATGCATCGACAATTTGCTCTGCGCGTCTGTGTTTTGTGCATCGAATCCTGAACGAATCCGTATCATGGCCACAAAGACTGCCGCTTCCATCCTGGGAAAACCCACTTGCTATCATGTAGAATAAAAATGTCTCATATCTAGACTGAGCTGCTACTACAATCTTAATACTTAAAATATACCAGAAATTGGAATTAACTATCTGATATACTATGTACTCTTTGTACTAAGGGCTTATTATTTGGGTGATTTTTGTTCATCATTGTCCTTATGTAGTGTGTGTGTGTGTGTGTGCGTGTGTGTGAGATTAGGTGTATATTACTTTGTGGGGACCAAATGTCCCCCACAATGAAATAAAAACCTCATTTTTTGACATTGTGGGGACCATTTTTTGGGTCTGTGACTGCAATCAAAAAAGTAAAAATGCCAAAAGTCTTGTATTTTCTTTGATTACTTATGGTTAAGGTTAGGGCTGGGTAGGGGGTAAGGTCGTCATGCTGGGATTAGAGTTTTCCCCATAGATATGAATGGAGACTCTCTCACAAAGATATAATTACAAATCTGTGTGTGTGTATGTGTGTGTGTACCCTAGCCAGATATTGTCATGAATAGGAATTGGGTGGTTGTCCATAATAATACTAATGGACATCAGGGGTTTTTCTTTATTTTTTGAATCTGAAATCCAGCCCCTGATCTTGCGTATTTGTCAAACATTCTAACACAGCATCCATCATTGGGCAGTTACATTGCATGGGACTGCTCGGGGTGTACACGCACTTGGCAGTGTGTTTGTGTGCAAGAGGGAGTGAGACATGCACCTTTTTTTTTCAAAAGTGATTAAAGTTTGATCAATAGGTTATAAAACAGCAGCCCCCTGCCCGGTGCAGTGCCTGACATATTCTGATTATTCAAACGCCCTTGTGCGATGTGATGGTGGCATTTCCGGGAACAGTGATTACATTCAAATCCCTGTACACAGGTTGACCTTATAGCACTGATTGTAATGCAGCTCTGGTAGCCCACACACACGCCCCCC
>JAODJW010000128.1:142769-156721 GCA_026777045.1 Hyperopisus bebe | reverse complement strand
CCCCCCGACCATCCTCCTCTTTTCCTGCCAAGCAGAAAATCCATCAGGGCTGTGTTTCCAATGAAGGCATCCTTTATACAGCTATATAGTGACAGGTAGATGTATTAAACATTTCATATCATTCTTTAACGTTGATATCCCTTTTATTTAGTAGACTACCTTCTAGTTTACTTGACGATCTACAGTAGTACACATAACAGGTCAGTTCATTACTAGCAGCTGGTGTTCAGCCTCACAGTGTTTATGGGGCAAAGCCATACGCAGATTTGTTTTCCATTCCAGCCATTTCCTCCGCTGTGATCATTATGATTAGTATTTAATTATCAGTATTGTCTGTACCTTTCTACCTTCTCTGTACCTTTACAGTAGCTTATGATATTTATAAATTTTTCATGAGAGAAAAATATTATTGGAGAAATGTTAAAGATGGTAGAAGAACGGTCCTAAATGAGTAACCAAGAGCAACATCCTATGTATGATGATACAGGTGTCCCACCCCAGGAATCAGACTTTTGATTTAACTCATTTACAGCGTCTTCATAGCCCCCCCCTCCATTCCAGCCTCCCTCCTTTGGCCAGAGTCGATCTGATTAAGCCACTCCACAGTCAATACCAGCCAATAACAAATGGCTTGCAGAGAACCCTGGAGGAGTGTTTACACGTAACACTGCCCATCCCAGCAAAATGAGAGGCCAGCGGGGCAGTTGGTTCAGGCCACGGAGGGACGCCGCCTGCATGCACTCCGCGTAAGACACCTCATAAATTAGTGCCAGCCTGCTTGGCCCCGCATTCCAGCTCTGATGCACCAGTGCTTATCAGGAGGGGGCCTTTTTCCATAACCAGTCAAAACCGCCGTCATCCCCCTCCAGTCATTCGTTAACTACGCCTGGCAAAGCCAACAGAGAATGGAGAGATCTGTCAGGGCTGTTTCATCTACACCAGCGATCGGTCTGAAAAACGAGGTACACCACTCAGTTTTTCATTAATTATTATTTTTATATTCACTTATCCATTTCTTTATTTACCTGTATGTTAGGTAATCAGTATTTAAAGTGAAGTTACTTGTTTAATTGCTTGTTAATTAACAAATAGTATCATCTGCTTTGTTCCTCTATCCACTAAATTGGCTATGCATTATTTAAGTGCTAATTATAAATGAACCACAAATTTCATTGCTAATGTGCGTCTGACTAGGCCTGCCTGGCTGAACGCCTGGCACAAGGGCTTCCGGTAACAGCAAACCAGCCACTCCTCTCCTCTAAAAGGCTTACTTTTAAATTGGGTTATTCCTGTTCTTTATGTGCCACTGAAAGGAGACTTAAAGGCCTAAGCGAGACAAACTTAAAGGCTACAAACCTTTCAAAGATAATTCTTTGTCTAAATCTCCAGTCCAGTGAGCGCTTAGTGTTTTTCATTGTTGCTTAATTTCATCCTATGCCTTACATTTGACCACTGCAGCTTGCTGTCTGTAGGAAGTGCTGAGTGATCTTCAGATGCCTGTAAGCGTTTCTCACACTGCACAGTGTGAACGCCGTCCTCAGGTCCCCAAAGGCCACACGCCTACACAGCCCATGCATGTGGGAGTGTCTGTGTATGTAATGCGAACACACACACAGGAAATGAGTTGTGTTCCTTTAATTGTATTCTGCTTCCTGCAACTATATTTGTGCTTGGTTGCTGTTGGAGTCTGCTTTTGCAGTTTGTAGGCATTCAAAATATTTTATTACAAAAGTAATTTATTTTAGTTTTGTTCTAAACTAAACAGAATCTTCGTTGTTAATTAAAAACTTTGAATGTGTTCAAGTTTGAGAAACTGATTTGTACAGAAATGAGCTTTCGCATAGGAAGAAATAATTATTTAAACATTTATATCTTGTATATCTGATGATATCAAGGATCAAAGCAAAATGAAATGAGAGAACATTATCTACCAGAGACAGACAGGTAAATGATAGAGCTGCACATGATTCTGGCACCTTCTAGTATCCTGAATTGACTGTATGATGCCACATGCAGTCCCTAAACACATACATGACAGTTCTTCACAGACCTGTTTCCACTATAGCCCTCAGGTTACACCTGAGAATTAACCATAAACCATTAGGCGCTTTCACACCGCCGGAACTTTTTACTGGAACCAGACCCTATTTCTAGGACCATTTTTGTTGTGTTCACATCGCAGAAACTCAGCCTGATTGTACTTCTTCTGAGGTAGTTCCAGAACCCTTTTTCAGTACCAAATATGGACTTGGTACTTTTCGCCTTAGCTTGCTGTTGTGTTGCACACAAGCACCAGTGCTAACTTGGAGGTTACGCGAAAGTGCAGGAAAAGAGATGCAGCAGAGAGAAAATTGAGCAGATGGAATTATTTTTGTACCCCAATTACATTTAATGTATCAATTAATGCATTTTTTACTTGTGTCTCTATATTTCTGCATCGGAAAATTTGATCGCTAACCAAAATACTTTTGTCTAATATTGCCGGTGTAATATCGGCTGTGTCCCATTTTGATTGCGACTGATCCCCCCCAATAACTAACAAATAACTAGCAAAATGACTTTATTATCCTCCATTGTTTTGGCGTGGTGGTGTAGTTTCATATGAAATTATGTGTGAAGTTTACCCTGCAAACTTTTTGCGTCTCCCATGTTTATTTCTCATAAAGGTCCTAGTTCTTGTTGTGCGGTGTGGAAGTGACACCGGTAAGTGTCCAAGACCTACAAAGTTCCCAGTCCAAACAGACCAGGGACTTGTAAACAGGGACCAGGTTCCAGAACTTCAGTGTGAAAGCGCCTATTCCCTTACACAGCACTAGGGATCAGTTAAATGCTTACATTTGCCTTGAATTACCCATTTGAATCAAACTAAACAACCTGTTTGCCCATGTAAGCTTTTATGACTGTGAAAGCAACCGGCAGGTATTTCGCATGCCAGACATTTCAGCTCATTTAATATGTTCCACAAACTTTACAGATAGCCAAAGAATCTGTCTATTTTGTATTTCTGACACACAGGGGCCAACACAATGGTGAATTCTGGGTAATATTTTGATCAAAATGCATTTTTACTGCAGACAAGGTATTTTAAAACATATCCTACCCAGTTTTTTTTCTCAATCAATGCAGTTTGCTTTGGACACAGATGTGTCTTGTCAGACTCATTTGTCTGTGTACAGACAGGTTGACGATCCTTGCTGACAGTACAGAAATGGCCTCCTAGTAGGGCTGATCTAAAATGAACCTCCTCTGGACTTATAGCCTCAGACTGCACTGTCACAGCAACATAATGTGTGATACCAACATAATTGCAGAGCAAATTTCCACTCAGTCCACAGGATTCATTTTCAAGAAAATTTCTGCAGACTTAGTGAGTTCTGGAAATAACGAAAGTTCTTCGCTAGATTACATGAGGACTGAATAAGTTTTGGTTGCCAGGACTGTAACATATGAGGAAGTAGCCGGACTTAAGACCATTAATGGTCTCAACTCAAATGAAACAATAAATGAACTGTGTGAATTTTGGAAATTTCTCTTCAGTTATGTTCAGAGGTATGAAGACTTATATAAAGTTATATAAAGGAAAAAAGCCAAAGGAAGTGACAAATACACAGTGAAAACACTTCCTGCCTTACTTATTCTGTATGAAATGTACAAAAGTTCTGTGTACAGAACTGAATATTGTCATTCACAAAGTTCTTCATAAAAAACAATATTTCCTTGCTACGTGCTAGGCCAGTATTTCTTTCTTGCTTGTTGTACAGCCATTCCAAAATGGTATACCTGTAAACAGTTGTTCATTTAGAATAAAAATGTTTCCTCTTTCATTGAGAAGAGTTTTCCCTGAGAACGATACAGTACAGCCTCCCTTATTTAACAAAATGTGTTAAAATGTTAACGCATATATGCATCATATTAGCTGCTGAGCTGGTAGTGAAATGGATTGTTGTTTGTAAGTGTTGCCCAGCTGCTGGATTCCTCCGCGTGTTGTCATGGACACAGCTTGCCGGCAGCTTGCTGACAGCTGAGCTTGCTTTGAGGGTTGTACATTTTTTTTTTTAATAAACGCCTCCAAAGTCACTCTGCAGTGTCTCTGACTCGTACCTCATGACTTAGTCAGACTTTGACGGGTCAGACAAGCTTCAATTTCTTATGCCAGAAATATTTATTTTTAAAAAATGTTGAAAATTTGCCTGGCAAGGGGATGACAGTTTTTTTTTTCTTTTCTCGGAGAAAGCTAATTTCTTAGCAGGGTGGTGACCAGGTGTGTCCATGCTGATTCACATGCCTGTAGTTCCCCGTCATTATCCAGCTGACTTTACCATGCACAGGCTACATAAAAATGCTTCTACTATAATTCTTTTTAAAAAAAAAAAAACAAAACAAAACAAAACTGCACCCTCTAACAATTTTTGAAGAATACTTTTAGCTCCAGTAGTTCACCTGATGTGGTTCCCTACGAATGGTAAAATTATCTTAATCTCATAACAGTCAATGTATCTCAATAATGTTGATGTGTTTTTTTCTATATAGTTATTGGCTGGTGGTCTTAATTCATAGCTTGATGACAAGTGATCCACTCATGGATGGAGTGAACATGTGACTACGGTGTAGCAGGTTTCTAGTGGAAATACAGCTCATATACCTTTATTGTACCCTTCAGTGAATCCTTTGTACCCTTCTGTGGATCCTTTTTATTTTCTATTCTTGATTTATAAGGGGGCCTAGGGTTTTTAATTTTAAGATATCTATGCTACTTTAGATCAAAGTGATTGTCATGCAGCTAAATGAAATACTGTGTTAAGCCAATGAAAAAGTGATATCCGTGACTAAATCAAATTTGATCTATTCTGCTAAAAGGCCTTAAGACAAGCAGAGCCTTTCCTCGAAATGTACAGCCTGAACTTCTATGAATGACATACTGGTTTGTGACAACTGGGAAGGTAAATTATGTTGTCCAAGCACTTTCCTTAATCTAAGCCCAGGACATGAGGCAGACTCAGCTTCATGTGCCTCCAGATCGGCCAGTAAAAGTAAGGAGTATCAACATCCATAACAATCAAAGGCTGCAGCCAACGATTAGTATTTTATAGCAGTATGAACACGCCATCTTGTCCCAGCTGTTAGAAATGAGCATGGCTTACTTACTACTACTGTGAAGCAAAATCTAAAGTTTACCATTTAACTTATCACATATATGTGTGTGTGTGTGTGTGTGTGTGTGTGTGTGTGTGTGTGTGTGTGTGTGTGTGTGTGTGTATGAACAGTTAAAACATTCCACGTTCCAATTTAAACAGTGGCCACAGTACTCAGTAATTGTATATATTTAAATGACCACGTTCGTTCTGCATCTTTACATTTTGTATTCTATATGTATTATTTGTTAATTGTTTTGTGTTAGTACATGAGGACTGTGACACGAGATAGGCATTGAAAAAAAGAATTACCGGTTGAAGCAGCTGGCTTTTTGCTTTGGCCGTCGCCCTCCCCACTTCGCAAGGTCAGTGGGTGCAGAAGGCCGGACTTAGCGGTCCGCTCCAGCCCGCAGCCGCGAGGCGATAACGCGCGTGCTGCTCGGTGGAGTTCGGGCGCCGGTGGGGAGGACCGCTCTCAGTCCAGTCAGCGCGCGCTGGACGAGGGGAAGCACGCGCACTCCGCGCTGGGATGACACGGGGACGGATTGCTGAACAGATGTATAAAAACACACGCACTTTGCTGGGGCTCGGCAGCGAAACCTGGGTCTGACATCTGTCGGGAGAAGAACAGAAATCCGGACGCCGGGAAGCCCGATTATTTTTTATCGCATCTATTTTTGAACTCAAGTTGCTTGGGGGCTGGGTTCCTCGCCGATATCTACAGAAATGAATAATACCACGGATGTTCACTACATCCAGCCGATTTTGTGTTATATCATTGGGTAGCAGCTGACAGCGGTCGTCTAAACCATCCGTAAAAAATAATTTTTTAAATCGTTTTATGTGTTTGCTACACTTGTTTTGTATGGAGTTGAACATGTCTTGAGAGGAAAGATTTGACAGAGAACATGACTGTAAGTACATTCTGAACTGTTATTGATATTTAATGTACAGTTGATGTATTTGTTGGTAATCCGTATTTCATATTAAATGTGACAACTGCTTTAGGGACGAATTATCGTTCTGCATATGACGTTTCTTCAAATTTTAGCCGGTGCTGTTTCATTCTATTTAAAAATTAATTTCTAAAACACGATGATGTTACAGTGCGTATTTGCGGAACGACTTGTGCACTGAATCTATCTGTCCTAAATGCAACGCTAAGGTGTGGACGCTGGTACCAGCGCTAGTTTTGTGGTGACCATTTAGGATCTTTACTCATGGCTCTGTATCTGTATCGTATCTGTATTGATACCGGGTGGGCGTTTAAGATACTGTTTTTGTCTCAGGACCTTTTCTGAGACATGACATCATTTCAGGACCAATGACTTGGCATTATAAGCGACGCGATTAAAAAAATCTTCCGTAATTCCCTAATGAAAAGGATGCCATGCATAATGTTACCACCCATGTGCGGGACCACCGGTTTTGCATAGCAACTTCGGCTAGCAAGCCCATATCGTAGGCGAAGCGTGAGGGAGAGCTCGATGTTCAAAAACGAAAGAATACCTACGTCAAGGAGGCTGCAGAGTACTGGTTTTTATGGCAAAGTTGGGGGGGGGAATAATAATAAATCGCCTTTAACTTAATAAGCGAGCGTGTTTTATGGAGAGGAATACAGGCATGCCGCCGTATGCTGTCTTTCACGACGGGGTTCTGTGCAGCTGTCAATTTGCATGTATTGTGTGCCAAAGGCGCTCTCTAAGCAGGGGAAGGACGGCAGATTATTCCCACTGGATACGCTGAAGCGGGTCCCACCGTATCCGTACCAGGAAACGAGTTTCTTCCTCTGACTCACTTTAAACTGTGACTTAAATAAACGATGGGGGAGACGTCCAGACACGTCCGTGTAAGGTCTAACGTGAGAAGCATAGGACTATTTCTACTTTGTACATGAAATGTCTTGAACATCTCGGCTCATCATGATGGAGTCGTTGCCCTTTTAAGGACTCCAGCTACTGCCTAAGATTTAAACCTGATTCCCACGGCTTTGTCATCGTCTCCAACTCTCATACACTGAGTTGTGGTTCTGAATGGAGACGCGACGTGATTTCTCTCCACAGGCCCTATTTATAGTTTAGTGCTTAATCTTTTTCGGTGGTCACGTAATGGTCAC
Organism: Hyperopisus bebe; assembly: GCA_026777045.1. Lineage (NCBI taxonomy): Eukaryota > Metazoa > Chordata > Actinopteri > Osteoglossiformes > Mormyridae > Hyperopisus > Hyperopisus bebe. The sequence goes on along the minus strand of JAODJW010000128.1, from coordinate 149,473 downwards.
GGAATTTTTACATAACAAAGGCAAAGCCTCCATTGTAGGATCCACCCGGAGAGTACTCTTTATATGAGCATTTTGGTAAGGTATTGCATTGTAGCTCGATGTCAATGTGGAATGAATTTTAGTGAAAAGAACAAAAACACGCGTGATTCCTTGTAACCTTTTTAGTGAACTAAGGGTGTGCGCGCGTGCGATCGCCCTGATCCTGGCAGGTGGGGACATGCGGGCAAGTTAGCTATGCTTTGCCCAGTATGTGAAGTATTATTATGTTTGATAAGTTTTGTGACCTCAGTACAGGACAGGAAATCGACGAGATGAGTCTTAATACTTTGAGGCGAGAGAGGAAATATATCCACTGGGTGGAGGGTATCCATGATTTCTGCCGACAGCTGTGACTCACGAAGGTCCCGGTGGCAATTTTCTCCGTCTTAGAAATGATTGGCTGAGCCGAGATGAAAACGGAGATGAAAACGTCTGAGCGGGCGTCATTGCAAGGGGGGCTGCAATGTAACGATAATTTAAAAATGGACGCAAACTGCACAAACAAATCAAAGACATTTTCGCTTTATCACCCTGGGAGTCTCGCCGTGGTTCTATAGACTGAACAGCATTACGCATGTACGAAAGTCATCAGTTGGTTATCTTCCTGACGCCGTTGTTAGGCTTCCTCAGCCTATTTTACTGAATTATGAAGGGGTGGAGAAGCGCTTGGTTCCGTCATCTGCTCGCCCTGAATCCTACGCGGAACGTGCCACAAGGAGGCTGTCTTAGTGCTCTGCTGAAAAAGTGAACATTAACGCACTTGGCTTTGGTATTACTTGTCCCGATTCGCTTTTAAACAGCCAATGCTGTTTAATCAGAGGCCTATCAGCAGTATGACGTTTTCATAACCCGATCGTGGTATATAGCCTAACTCTGGTCGATGCAGATACTAAGCCCCGTGTTAACCAGATCTGCGTGCACCTTGTGGTCTCGGGGGGGGGGGGCGATTATGAGTCTCAAGAGAAGCTGCAGCAAATCACTACATGGAAACTGCGGCTGACACGAAGTGCGTATGACCAGCAACTGAGCTTTCAAAGTCGACCATTGCGTCTGTTCGCCGCGCACCGTGATTCACTGCTGAGATGGAAAAAAGCGACACTGGATGCTGTGGGTTTAAAATAAAATGAATAAAAGGTGCCTATTTCTCATTCATAACCAAAACACAAAGCAAGGAACCGGGTGATTATATCCCAGAACAGTAGTCATCTGATGACAGAGCAAAACAGGCTGACTTTATTCATTTAGATAATACAGATAATGTCGTGGTGGATACGTTGACGTTTGGCGATAGTTTAGTACTCTATGAGCTGAAGTAATGTTGTACCAATCATTATTATGCAGCTTATTGGAGACATTGTAAATTCTGTTAGTTCATCGAGGTATAGATTTCTAGTACTAAGTCATTCTTAGTACGCAAACACCGTGCGCTGCGCTTACTACTGTGTACAGCAACACATTCACATTGTCGTGTTTTTGTTGTCTTTATAGCTAGAAAATCTTTTCCCAGTCACACTATTGCTGTAAGGACATTCTTAATGGGTCTGACATTTAAAACTTTCAGTGGATTGGAATATGTATCTGTTGTCTTAAGCAGATAATTTGTTCATACTGTATGGCAACATCAGAAGTGACATTAATCCCAGAGGGAGTTTGATTCTTGCCTGGTAAAATGACGTTAACTGCCAGTTTCATCGTGAGGGTCTTTGCCACTAAGCAAAACTCTCTTCATTTGTGGTAGAGAATAACAATGTCACAATGTTATTTATGACATTCATTTTAAAGTATATGTTTCATTTGTGGCAAAAACCATGGAGAATTCCTTCAGGTTTCAGAGAGGAATGAGAAGGGGAAACGAACCTTGCTTTGTCATGGCATACAGGAATACATAACATTTATTCACACATTGGAAAATATTTTGTGTGCTTCAGGTTAGTTGCAGTTTGTGGGAGGTGTGCAGATATAGAGGTGGGAAACGTGAATTTCTGCAGGGAGGGAATGAATGTGTTCCTGATGTGTCACCTTTGATCTGACCCTGTTCGCTCCTTCTCTTCCTGTCCAGGACTACAGGGAGGATGGAATGGACCTGGGGAGTGACAGCTCAAGCCGCTCCAGCTCAGAGTCCAACTCCAACAAGGTGACCCCCTGCTCGGACTACAAGTCCCCCCCCAGCCTGGACCTGGTGACCCTGGAGGGCTATGAGGAGGATGAGGATTACCAGGAGTACAAGAAGAAGGTCATTGAGGAGTGGCAGAGCGAATGTGGGGACTATGGTGAGCGGCAGGGAGGCAGCGATGGAGGAGGAGCGAGTCGAGAGCCGCTGAGGGGCCGCAGCCTGGCCGAGGAGCTCCAGGACGCCAAGGTGCCACTGGCACCGCTGGGCGGCCACACAGCCACCACTATGGCCGCGGTGCCCGAGGAGCTCAAGCAGAATGGCAACATCATTGTGCCCATCAGTCGGCACCAGCCCCCACCCAAGACTGCACCCAGGAGGGCACAAGACGTGGGCGGGGTGGGGGTGCTGGGCCGCACCCCGGGGGAGGACAGAGAGAACTCAGGGACCCTCAGTACCCCGGAGCCTCCACTCCCCACTATGGACTGGGCCGCTCTGGAGAAGCACCTGGCTGGTCTGCAGATCCAGGAGCATGAGTTACACAATCAGAACCAGGGCCAGGGACGGACAAACTACACCTCAGTAAGTGGATTCTTCTCTTGTAGCCACAAGTGGGTCCTGGCTGTTTGGAGCGTCAGTCTGCCTTTCCAGCTCCGTACCGCAGTTTTACCTGAGAGAAGATGAAGGCCATTCAACTGAGCAGCTCTTGGCTGTCAGGCAGTTAAAGGCTCAACGGCGTTCTGTTAGGATGTGAGGATGTGACAACAGCGTGGTCTGGTGTCAAGGGAGGGCTCCGTACCCCCAGGAAGGCACAGCACACAAAACAGAGCCCATTGTTCTTAAAAATGTGGGCTGTAGCCGAACTCTTAGCCAGTGTGTGGAACGGCATTTCTCAGACGAAGATGGAGATTAAGGGCTCTATTGTAACACTACGTTATTTGTGGTTTTAACTCATGTTGTTTTCTGAGTTGTGGAGGCTTTTGGTGGCCTTCAGTGGTGGGTAGGAAATGAGATTGCAAAATATGCCAAAATCAGCTGGGGAATAACTTCTGTTAGGTTTTTAAACCATAAAGTATGTCATAGGTCTTACTGTAATAGGACAGAAAGCTGCCCACCAGTATGTCACGTAGTGCTATATTGAGCCTTGCCACAAGAGGGCGCAATTGCCGCATTTTACAGCACCCTGGTTTGTACCACTGATACAGCTTTTTCAGCAAGCCATCGTTCCCCGCTTAAGAAGCTCATTATTCACGAGGTCGTTCCTATAAATAGCCTTTATATATACACATTGATTGATCGTTTGCTTTTTAGTCATTGTCAACTCAGCAAATTTTGTTCTACTTAAAAGAAGCAAGACCTCCTCTCATTTTGGCCCATTAATGTGTTAAAGACTAAATGAGCTGCACGTTATGTAATTTTTGAGCTGCGTTTCTCCCTCTGTCCTAGCCTTGCCATGCTGCAGTGGGTTTACGGCTGTCCATCTGGACTAATTCCTGCAGTGCTATCAGCCATCTCTACTGATTGCAGGTTTCGGTTTTTGCTTTCTGGGGACCTGTTGCGGGAGCCGCATGACGTCATAGGTCAGGTCAGTGCAGAGATGGCTGAGAAGGCCCTGCACTGAGTACCACGAAACAGGATTGCCTCCAGCTATATTTCATCACATGAGAGTTTTTGGGGCGTCACTCAAGAGGATCTGGTCATGGGGATGCCTTTGTTTTTACGGTGATAGCTAGCCATAAATACCCTAATAAAAGAGCAGTAAATATCAGGAGCACAGCCAAAGCCTAACAGATACGATCATTGTGCCTTATAAAAGTGGTCATGGCTTATTGCCTGAGGCAATAGGAAGATAACAAACGTGTTCAGGCATCTATAGCTGGCCTAAGTACATGGTGATTCGGGATAAATCAGGTATTTGGTTAATCCTGTTAGCAGCGCTTATATATGCAGACTGGAGAGTTTGCTGGTGGCTGTCAAAGTGTGTGGTCCTTCTACATAAGAGAGTCTGTGCCATTGCTCCTCGGCACCCTGTATCTGGAACAATGTCAGTGGTGGGCAGGCTTTGTCCCTTTGACCCGCAGAGTGTGGCTGCCGACAGGAAGGTATGCCAGGAATGTGAGATCCGTGGGGCCCCGGGCTTGGGGCCGGTGTCAGTCAGTGTTTACTCCAAGCTTAGTGTTCAATGATTCGCACATAGTCAGTGTTCGCTACCATATTCAATGTTTAGTAGAGATGGCACCGATTCGATACCCACTATCGGTATTGGGTGAGTACCAAGAAAAAAATATTGGAGCAGAAGTTCAGGGGGGCAGGTGGAGTAAGAAACTGACCTGATTCCCCATCAGAGATAGATCTATCCTGAAAAATCGCAAAAATGTCTTAGCACAGCGTACTGTAAAGAGAAGTGAGGGCCTCATATCTCATTTAACGCTTAGCAGCCGATAAAGCAGAAAAATATTGGATTGGTATCGGTATTGGCAGATACTCAAAGTTTTAGTATCTGGAAAAATTTTAACATCAGAAAAAAATGATATTACACCATTTCTAGTGTTGAGTGCAAATTTTAATGTGTAATTCTGCGTTAGTTGCTTGGAATTGGGTTTGATGGCAACCATCATGTTCAGTGTTTATTTCAGTGGCAGTGTTGAGGTTATTGTGGTTTAAAGTTCTGCACATTGTTTCCTGGCTGGTAAGATGGGGCCATTCCTCTTATAGCTGCAGGGTCACAGGAAGGTGCGTATAATTCTGGCCACCTTACTGCACAAAAGGAGTCTTTGAATCCACCATCCACTCGGACTTCACTCCACACTCCAGCAGGGAGGTTTAGAAATACTGTTCCTCACGTTGGATTCCGTTACCATGGGCACCGGAGCGCCTTTCTTTCCTCCAGGGGTGATGTTCTGATGATGTTCTGTCGCCTTCGGTACTTCCGTTAGCCTGGAGAATGGGCAGATTGTCATCAGAGGAAATATAGTTGGGCTTTCAGCTGCTGGGGGCAAAGCCCCCCCCCCCCCCATCATGACAGGGTCCCCTGAGGTGCTGATAATCTACTGCCCCTCCACTGATGGTTACCTCAGGAAATCTGGTTCCCAGGATCTGAATGGTTTGCCGAAACTGGTGTCATTATAAGACTAGTGGTTAAGCAAGGAATTCTTGGCATTGCAGAAGCAACTACCACAAACCAGCTGGTTTCTTTGAAAAAAAGACTACATGGTTTTTTTGTGGAACTTTTTCCTTTGAGGGGTGGGTGGGCCGGGGACAGTCAGTCCCGAGAAGACGTCTGGGCCGAGGCACTTATACAGAACTCCTGTTCTGCTCAAAATGTGGTCAGAACATGGAGGTGATATTCAAGGCTGGTAGGACGTAGTTTGTCTTTGATCGTCATGGAAACCTAGGCTCATAAAAAAAACGTGATTTGAGACCCGAAGCCTCATGTGCTGGGTGACTGAGTTGCCGATCAGCCCTCTCGTCGGTTCTCTTCTGCTCTTTCTCCGCCCACGTTGGAAGATGTGTCTGATCACTCGTGGCTTTATTGAGTCGCTGTGGACTGACGTAAAAGGGATTGTGACGCATATGACGTCAGCGGGCTGCCCGCACACCAAGTCAGCGTGTGGGTGACAGCCTCTCGCTTGCCGTCACCTATCGTCAGCGTTGAGTGTCAGCTTAGATATCTGACTCAGGATAGATCACAGTAATATCTTATTTCTGTCTTCTAATAAAATTGCCATATAAGGTATATCTACAATATAGAAAACAAATTGTTATTTTGTATGGTCTGGATAGATTTTTAAGCAAGTGTACAGGCAGCAGCCTCTCTCTGCTATACCAGTGCTTAAAAATTAAATTTAAAAAAGTGAGGGTGAAATAGTCTGTGCATTGCAGCAGGCGTAGGACAGCATCTTGTCTGTTGAGTATCCGTTCTACTCAACCCCAGTGAAAAGGCTTTGGCTGTTTGTGCTGTTGCTGTACGGCCAGCCTACCACGCGTGCCATAGTGGGCAGACCATGTGACTTTCACAGGGAGAGGAGAGCTGTGCTTGACGCAAGGGCCACTGAGCACACAGAAGCGCTTGGCTCTGTGGGACGCTCCACCGGCGTGTGACATCTGTCGTCCAAGCGCCGCCTGGCTACACTGACACACTGGCTTTAAATCCCTCTGCTGGCCCGGGACGAGACTCTGGAACACGGACCATGTGAACCTGCCAAAAATCAGGAATTAGAGGGTGAGGGCGGCACTCTTCACGATGAAGAAGCCGAGGCTGCTCTGTTTGTGTGCTGCAGGCCCACTGGCTAGTGTTAGCCGTTAGCTGCAGTGCTGCATCCATCTATGGCTGTGTGCTGTGATACGGACGGTATTTTCTGATGGGTTTGTTGTGGCAGCTCATTGGTGAAAAAGCTTCTCACCAAGTGAAATTGGGAAGAACATCTGCAAAATCCTCTACCGCCTTTCCAATTTTGGAAAGATTCCTTTAATCTCCATCCAAGGACTCTGCTAAAATGATCCGTCTGCTGAGTTATTTCCCAGTGTTCAGCTAGAGCTGCTTGAACAGAATTTA
>JAODJW010000128.1:122640-134862 GCA_026777045.1 Hyperopisus bebe | reverse complement strand
GGGCGGGGGGGGGCATTCTCACACACATGCCACTCTCTATCACTCTTGTTTGCACCACCTGCACTGTACCATTCACTTTATGGTTATTTACTATTTACTGAATTCTTTGGGGCTTGGTGGGGGGGGGGGCTATGCCCCTGATGTCTGATCTTACCTGATCTTTATTTCCAAATAAGGCTTGTGCATGACCTTCCTCAGTGCAATGGCTGCCGTGAACTGGCTCCATGTTCGGCAGCGTGCGCAAGGCCTGGCTTCTCGCACGATCCTGCCTTCGTAAAAGTGCTGAACCTGTGTGAGGCGTGAGCTACCAGTCAGACGCTAAGCACAGACCTGATGCTGAGCCCTTGTCACGATAAGGAGACCCAGTAGTACGTCACTGTCGTTTGCCCAGGCAGTGAGACGGCTTGGCTCTTAAAGAGCAGGGCGGTATTACAGGGCAAATTCAATTCAGTCCCCGTATAGGGAATCTGTGAGGGCAAATGTGAAACAGATTAACAGAACAGCGATGAAGGTGACGTGTTCATTTATTTAGCTTTAATATTACAAGAGGAAAAGTTGACTCCTGGTAATTGAGAGATTTGCAGAGCTTCCCCCTTCACCGGCCCCACCCCCTCCCCCTCCCCCTGGCTCCCATCCGTGACGACGTTCCCATCTGAACACTCCGTGATTTCTGCCTTTTGGAGCTGGGAATGTGGCTCCTCCCTTCTTCCCGCCCCTTTCTGCTGCAGGATTGGCTGGTTGCCTCTCTGATTGGCAGTTCTTTCTCCACCCCTCCCCCCTTTAGCCAGTCTGAGAGAGTGATGTGAGAGTCATATCCTCCCATCTCTCTCTCTCTCTCTCTCCTCCCTGCTTTTCCCTCCGCTTCCCTGGAAGAAGCGTTCTGTTCTGTCAGAGAGAGGTGCTTCTTTGCCAGGGTCCGGTAGTTTTCTCCCAGCGGAGCGACACCGGCGTCCATTTTAATCGGCTCGAGGGAGCGGTCCGTCTCGCCCTCCCTCTCTCTCTTTCCCGGCGAATCAGCCAGCTGCTCCCGACTCTGCTGCATCAGCCCCGTTCTCTCTGAGTGTAGGATGCGCTGGAGGATGGTTCACCAGGAGAACTGTGCTTACCAGGTAAGAGCAGACGGCTGCGCTCTTCTCTCCTGAGCTGTGTGCTTTTATCTTCTTTTTCACAAGCGGCTGTTGCTCCTGTTTGTTTGCCCGTTGCTGTGGCTTCTGTTTATGTGTGTGTGTTGTGTGTTTTTTTTTCCTGGAGAGATTCGATTTGAAGCAGGGGGGGCTGGGGGGGGGGGGGTTGCTGGCGCAGTTGCTAAGAGCGTGCTTGACATTTGAGAATAATGCCCCCTCCCCCTCAAGATGCTGACACCCTTCACGTCCAAGAGGGGTCCTGGTGAATGAGAATCTAGAGAGACAGTGTGAGTGTGTGTTTGTGCCAGTGCGCGTTTGCCGGAGTGCGCCGCACAAATGCGACATGAGTGCCCCACTTATCTGGTGGCATAATCTTCAGACGTCAAACTGGGATCGCGTCACCGGATGCAGTCCTCTGCCGTAACCAGGTGACCACGCCGATGTCGAGCAGAAGGCGGCTCATCTGCAGTGCAGCAGAAACGGGACCATGCGCTTAACGAGAGGCGCTGACAGGCAGACGGGGTCCCTGGCGTCCCAAGAAAACCCTCGCAGGGTCATTATGAAAGGCTGCAGCGCTAATGTCACCAGGATAAAGTAGCTCTTTGCAGGCTCTCCATTATTCATGTATCTCTCTATCACTCCGCTAAGAGTTTCAGCACGCAGGGAGGCTGGGCTGTTTAAATGGGGTCAGTCTTACACGTTAATGTTGTCCTCTGGCGAGGCACGCGTGCCACTGCCGTGTTCCTGCGCGCGGCCGTGAGGAGCCAAGCCCCGTCTGGAATGGGGGGCTCCGTCTGATGGACCTAACTCCCCAGAGAGCCCTCAATTAGATTGGTATCCAGGCAACCAGCTGCACCCCCTTCGGTATTACTGTCTAGGGGAGCTGGTGTCAGGCCGTCCACAACATGGTCGCCGTGGGCTTTGTGTCTCTGTCGAGCTCCTGGGACAAAGATGTCTGCAACCCCCCCCACCCTCCCGCCCCAGCCTGCACTGTGAGGTGTGGCCCAGAGAGGAAGCGGCCCTGGGGGGTCAGAGTTCATCACTTCTTAACGTTTGGTTAGCTGTGTTGTTTTTGTGTGTTTGACCCGCCTTTGTTGTGGAGGTGCAGTTTGGGTGTGGTGTTCTGCACCGCCTGTGCGTGTTTGGATCTTCAAACCTGTGGATTTATCCCGTTTGGCTGTGATTGTTTAGGCTCAATATGTTTGGTTTAGGAGTGTGCATTCGGCCCTGCTGTCTTTTTCATCTGGATTAATTGCGTTTGTGCATTTTAGCTGGGTTAAGTGCGTAACATCTCACTGCAATTCAGCGTCCGTGACACTGACAGCCCACCTGCAGGATTTAAGAGTGGCCATTACAGGCTGTCAGGTGCTGCGCCGCAGAGCCCATTGCGTGCCGCTCCACCCTCCGCCTCCATCGCTCTCGCTCTCTCGCTCTCTCTCTCTCTCTCTCTCTCTCTCTCTCTCTCTCTCTCTCTCTCATCGCACACGCACACATATTCCCATGGCCTTTATTATTCAGCAGGATATAATGCTAATATTCACCGTGCATCCAGAGAGACGACAGCAGCACGAAGCCAGGAGATGGTGCCGCCCCAACGCAGGGCGGCTGAAGGAAGGCAGCATTTCAAACAGAAAACATGGGGGGGTCATGGCAGGGGGGAAGATGGAGATTTATCTTCGTGCAAACAGCGGTGGGACCAGGACCGACGGCACTCATGTCACATTACCTGGGTCAGCTTGGAAGGGGCGGGGCTAGGGGCAGAGTGCGGCTGACAGTTTTGGGCGGGGAGGGGTATGAACGGGGGGTGTGTGCATGTGCGTTTGTGTGCGAGCCCTTTGATCAATTTCCATCAGTGTGGACACGACACACAAGCTGCATATTGAGCTGCAGCCCCACCCAGTGCAGCCGTCTCCTCGGAGCATGTCCTGAATAAGCCATCGCCATGGCCGCCGTCCGCTCGCTGAGTCAGGCACAGGGGGTAGGAAGCACAGCCCGATCCACCACAGATAGCCTGGGCTGTGTTTGAAACCTCGATGGCTTCCCGGGTTTCTGCCAGTCGGTGTCTCAGTGGGCATTGGCTCCGGCCGTCTTTCTTAACCTGCAGCGGCGATCCCTGTGCTGTCCCCTACTGGTGACCTGAAGCGCCCTCCTCTAACAGGAATGCAGACCTGCTGCCAGCACTGCCGCCCTCCCCTGCATCGCTCTTTCCTCTTCACCTATCCTGAACTTTGGGGGAGGGGGGAGTGGGAGTGGGGTTGGGGGAGGGCACTGTGGTTCCGGAGGTCCTGATCACACAGCCACCCCTCTGTCTTCAGAGAACAATGACCCTCTCTTTCTCTTTTCACGTGGCTCTCTGTTCACTATTATTCTCTCGTCCTGTGGCTATTTCGGTGTGCGTGCGTGCTGTATGGGCCTCCCTGTCTCTTTCCGTGTGTCTCTGTCTGTGTTTTGTGCGGATTGTTTACAAAGCGCCGTCGCCACAACAGCAAGCAGGAAGACCCCTGGCTTTGCTCTGGTTTGCCCTAAAGCAGGAGAAGCTCTTTGCTGCAGCTTCCAGGGGTGAGCGTGGATTAGCACGGTCAGGAGCGGAGGACTCCTGTTCTGTCCTTACATAATGAGCACGATGTGAGCCGGCAATACTGCAATCAGGCTTGTGTGCGGAGCTGGGCTGTGACTCTGTCATGCTGAAGCGGCAGAGCGGGCTGGGCTGTGACTCTGTCATGCTGAAGCGGCAGAGCCGGCTGGGCCCCCACTCCTCCTACATCGCATGCAGTGTGAATTCTCTGTCCCTGTCACTGTGGTAGCCGTGTCTCACCCTTTGCTTGTATTTTGGGCTTTTGGCCCCGCGTTCGCAGTCCTGTGTTGGACGCTCTTCCCGGCTGCTGTACGCAGATGTAATGACAATGACACCCCTGCGTGTGCCGCCTCTGTCCCCCTCCCTCCTGTTCTTCTCCCTCTTCCTCCCACTTTCCAACTGGTTGAGTCAACAATGACTTCACCTGCGGCATGAAGTCAGACTCCATTATTCCGTGCTGTGGAGAGGCATCCCCCCCCCCTCATTATCACTCACACTCGCCTTCCTACAGGGGGGAGGGGGCGTGTGTGTTCGACTCAGCGCCTCTTACCTGTAGAACGCTGCCCCCCTACCAAGGGGACTATTTTGCCTTGGCAGCCACACCGTTCTTATCTTAAAGGGCTCCGTCCTCCTTGTTCCTTCCTGAGGCACAAACACACAGGATATAAGAGATGGTTGGAGAAAGTCCATTTTCCTTTTCCGTGATCTCTAGGGATCGGTGTCGTATCACTTCCTGTTATGTGATTCAGTTCTATTCGCCTGCCGCATCAAGTGCAGGATCTGTATATGTTTGATGTATTGTGCCACCGTCTGTGTGTGTGGTTGCTGCCTGCGGTGCGTGTGTCCGTCTCAGCGCGCTCGCAGGTGCCTGTGTCCGTCTCAGCGCGCTCGCAGGTGCCTGTGTCCGTCTCAGCATGCTCGGTGGTACGTGTGTATTGATGTCTGCTTGTGCGCTGTGCTGTGAAGTCCGTGTATTTGTGTCTGTCACGCAGTCACTCTCATCATCACAGAGCCATCAAAGGCAAAGCAGTGTGTGTGTTTGTGTGTGTGTGTGTGTCTATTTGTTACATAACAGACTCGTTTCTGTAATTTTTCATCTTTTCTCCACTCTGTCTCCACATCCTCTTATCTTCCTTATGCTCCTTATCCTCCATTTTCCTCCCATCCAGATAGCCCCTGCTGTTAAAGTTGCCTCAGTTATTGTGCACAGTGTGTGGAGTTTGTGTGTCCCCTGGCTTCCCTCTGTGGGCCGCAGTGATGCCCTCTGACAATGCCCAGGACGGGTGGATGGCATGCATCACATTGGATAATCAGCCCAGTGTAGTTTTAGGCTTCTCTGCACGTTCTCATACTGTACATGGATGTGTCAGCTGTTTATAGTAGGAGTAACGAAGGTGTTGTTTTCCTAAAGCAGCGGTAGATCTGGCCATGTTTGGACATGGGCTTGTAGGAATCACTGCAGGAATCCTGGTGATGACATTTTTAGAAGCACCTGATTGAGATGTAGCTCTTTATGCAAGGTGTCCCTCTAACACAGGGGTCTCCAACTCTGGTCCTGGAGAGCAACCGTACAGTAGGTTTTCTATCCTACCTGGCTTTTGATGAGCCACACCTGTTCTCAGATAAATACCAGGAACAGGTGTAGCTCATCAGAAGCCAAGTGGGACAGAAAACCTACTGGATAGTAGCTCTCCAGGACCGGAGTTGGAGACCCCTGCTCTAACACAATCTTTGTACTCCATACCCAACATTCTGATGTGCTGTAATAACCAGAAAGATGTTGCACATGTCTGCAGTCATAGGGTGACCAGATAGTCCATGTCAGGGGGGACACTTTGAACTACTTCAGGTTTTACAAACTACTTTAAAACAGAAAGGCTAAAGAGTTCAATTCTTCTTATACTTTTACTGGTTTGTTTCCTTGATTGAAAGGCCCATCCAGCTGTTTTGGTCTCTGTTGATAGGTTTAAAAATATTTAATATTAGCCCCTGACCACTGTTTGCTGTTATATATGGGCATGTGCTGCAATCCTGCTCATTGTATGTTCTGTCTGTTTCTTTGTTTTAGCGTGTTTTAGTGGTATTACCTGTTTCCGTTTGTACTTTTATGTGGACCTTGCTACCTATCTTGACCTGTGGGGTATTCCACAAATCAGGATTAAGAGAAAGTCTGACTTATTTCGACAAGTCTGGCTCATTTAAGTGGGCGTTCCGTTCCTTCAACGCGTCTTAAATGAATCCCCGCTGAGCTACCATGGTAAGGCGGGTGAACAAGTCTGCTCCGGACCAGGGTAACTGTCTCGCTTAGTAAGCATCGTCTCGAAGAACGATCTAACGTGGGGGAACAGATTCCCAAAAGATTGTTCAGTCGAATGAAATTCCATGATCTTACTACTCATGTCATGTCAATTTCAATTAATTCCAAAATAATTTAAATAAAAGCGTACCCATATTACAACTGAAATTGAAAAAAAAATTGGCTAAAATAATATGAACAGGAAGATATTTTTATACTTTGTTTAGTCACAGTCTGCTTTGAAAGTTTATTAGTAAAGACAAGATATGGTTATCTGTGCAGAACATTTTACACAAATGCGATTCAAAGTATTTTACAGCATTCAAATAATACAGAACAACATTATACCATAAGAATGACAGTGAACATAACCCAGAAGGTTATCCCATTGGCTACCAGGAACTTTCACATTATAAGGCAACAGCATAAACCACTGTACCACCGTATTAGGTACTTATAACATTTACATAACTTACGCATTTAGTCTGTCTGCAACTCTTTGCCAAGCCAACTCCCAGGCTTTATTTATGGCCACAGCATAGCCTTTTTTAGTAATTACATCTTTGTATTTTTCATACAGTTCCATCAGCAGCATTTGTTCTGTGGTAGAAAAAAAACACCACTCTCTATTTACGTGCTTTCCAACTCATTTGATCAATCTATCATTCATCCATTCATTTGGGCTTCTTAAATATCTCAGGTGTGTGCACTAAATGAGACTATGGGAATCTGTTTTGTATGAGCCTTGATTAGTTAAATCTGAACTGCGTTAGTGGAACGAAATGAGGCTAAGTTTAGAGATGGCGCTAGTTTGAGTCTGACTTTTTTGGGAAAGTCTGGCTTTCTTTAGCTACTTTCATGGAATACCCCCCAGGACTCCCTGGAAGAGAAGGTATCTCACTGGGATGTTCCTGGTTAAATATAGGATAAATATAAACAAACAAATAAACAAACAACATTTCAGAGGGACACTCACTCTGTCTGTTTCCTGTTATACAGTGAGGGCTCTCCTTCAAAATGGCAGAATTACGGCCCAGAAAGGGTGACAGGCGTTGCGAGGTGCTGCAGAATAACACACTGACCCAACGAGCTGATCTTTCCTGGCTCCTCTCGGCATCTCTGCCAGACATGTGCTCAGCACCTGGGCTCCTTTCATCTTTTATTTTCCTTCTTCGTTTATTTTGTCCTCTGTTGGCAGGTCACATGGTCCAGGCCAGCACCCGTTCTATTTTTACCGTGGCAGATTCCTACACGGCCTACCGGTGCCTTTATTAGGGAGGACAGGGGGAGGAGGCTTCTCTGCCCCGTGGGACAGAGCGGGGGTGCAGGCAGATGGAGGGGCAATAGAACGAGCAGGACACTCCTGTGCTCACAACCCCCCAACCCGCCGACTGTCCGCCACCTCCTCACCTGACACGACCGCCTTGGTATCGCTTTCCAGACGGGCTGGGGGGCAACAGCTGTTCTCATGTTAGGGTGTGAGAAGGGGCAGAATATCGAAGGAACAGAGGCTCCTGTCTCTCTCACCCTCTAACCCTGCCCTGCTCGACCCAGAGGAGGAAGTCAGGGACTGGAGGACTCTCTGTCCATTGAGGAATAAGCAGACAAGCCTCGTTTGTTTGAAGGAAAAGAAGCTATCAGCCCTGATGGATATCGCATGAGTTTGCAGCACTGTTCAGTTTGGTTTTAATTTGGAGTTGGCTTCATTTGGCTTGATTTGATTTAATCTGATCTTGGACACTTGGATCTGATGTGACTGAGCTGGCTTTGGCCCACACGTCGTGCCCGTGTGTGTATGAGGCACGCATGTGTGACTGTGTGTGCATGTGTGGGAGGACCCAGCCTGGAAGCCAACGTGTGATATCATGGATAACAGTGGAATGAATGATGTCATCAGCAGAATGTATGCAGTCTGCCTCGCAGACAATTACAAAGAGGTAAGAGAGCTGTGTACAGGGTCAGGTCATGTGACATACAGTCGGTTGCCTTCACAAAGGTGCTTGGATTGTCTGGCAATAAAGGCCCCTTGTAAATAGAAATCACTAAGGTGTCGTCAGTATTCTGGATGAGTCTCGAACATAAACAGCTGTGGGGCATTGCTAGGAAATGCATACTTCAGAACTTCCAGAGTTGCTGATCAATGCCATGCAGCAACCCTGCTTACAGCTGGTCCAGTGGGATTGTGGGATACACGAGTGGCCATTCCTGTGACATGTTGACACAAGGTATGGAGTGCTTACGATCTAGATTTTCCTGACAGAAAGTCTGTTAAAACTGAGCCTGTGTCGTCCAAATAATTAATGCAGAAAGTTTGACCCTTTCTAGCTCCTCCAGGGAAGTGGCGGTCTGGAGGTAGCGTGTGTAGAACAACTCATGGCCTGTCTCAGAATCTACACCAGAGCACGAGAGAGTTATGTGTCAGTTTCAGGAAGTAACTGAGGTTATGACATTAGAAATTAGAGAGCGAAACTAAACTCTTCAGTGCTTAAGCCACAGACACTCCTACTGTCAAATGTAAAGTGGTTTCGCTTATTTAGAAAGAGGCATGTTTTGGGTCAGCGTTCCTAAAAGTGTCATTTGAGGGTAAACTTTTTTCGTTTAATGATCAAATGAAAAAACCCAAGCAAAGTTTTGTTCACATTACTTCATCCTGAAGACCCAAAAAAGCCTTGATTGTGATCACAGTGTGTAACTCCTGTATGCGATGGCTGTGTTGTTTCACAGCTTTGAGTGACTACAGCACATGGGTGAGGGTCATAGGTCACACTCAGCAGCACTGCAGCCCCCGTCCCCCCCACCTGCCTTAGAATACCGCTGGGTGCCCCTAAACCAGCGGAAGCATTAGCAGGTTTGAACATTTGGACATTTTCAGAAAAATCCAGGTTGTGTCCTGGCAGGACATATGCATGCCGCACCTGGTCTCAATCTGACACAAATTAAATGCTGTCTAAACACCCTTTTAGACAGCGGGTTTTCTAAAATGGATGTTCAGGCTCCGCGATTTTGTAATGAAGTGAAATTCTGTCAAAACTCCATACTGGGCAAAAGTGTGTCATTTCTGTGGTGTGGAAGGAGGAATCGCTCAAGAAAACAAACAGAAGTGGATGTGCGAGCTGTCGGTAAAGAACTGCGACCAAACTGCAGATCCGTGGTGGTTTGTAAGACATGGTGACTCTGCTGAGGGTTAGATGAAGACAGCCAGGGTTATGCGATGGCGCCACATTGACTCCTGTGACTCCAGTTGTTCCCCAAAAGACACAAGTAAAGCCCCACAATCACACCCATCTGAGCACGCTCTATGGGTACTACCCTGGCAAGTGGAGTAGGTGAAGCTGCACTGGTCCTGATCTCCCAGGGGGTTTCCCTAGGGGTCTCCCAGGGGCTCCTGCTTTTTGGCTCAGGGTCTGCTTCAGTGTGATTTCTGGACAGCCATCCGCTGTGCAGTGGAACCCTTTGGGTCATTTGGCTTCCAGCTGAAGGTCGTTGGTTTGAGGTCTTGGTTTTTAGGTGCCTGGCCATGGGCTGCCAGGCCAGGTCTCCCCAGGTTTCCTGCGGTAATGCTGTAGCGTGCGGAGACTTCCCTTCAGGCCTGTACATTAAGGTGCCCAGCACTTTTAACACTGCTGCTAATTCAGGCAGCGTCTTCAAACGTCTAATTACGCAAATTGAATTGAATTACAGACTCCAGCTTCGAACCCCCATCTGCCTCCATATTAGGGAGGCATCATACGCCCACCCCGCCGCCACGAAGACACACATTACCGCTATCGTCAGCCCGTATCAGTCGGCATCCATGGACAGGTGTGATGTCTTTATTTATTCATTTAATTTAATGGACAGTAACGCGACTCCCAGTCACCAAAGCATTTTCTGTAACTGGAGGAATGGTTTTATACTGCCTGGAGCTGCCACCCCCACCGGCCCTGGCTTCCCCGTCCCTCTGCTCACTGGTGCAAAGCAGCCCCGTTATCCCATTTGCCGGGGGCTCAGGAATCGACGTACCCAGAGGGGGCCGTCGTGCTCAAGCCAGATCATTTTTCTCCCGGCTGTCCTTCTGTCTTCGAGGGGGTCGACAGGCTTTCCCAGTCTGCTCACCAGGGTTTTAATTGGCCCATCGCTCAGATCTTCAGAAGCCGTCGGCTGCCTGTTTCCGTGTCGCTCGCCGGCTGCCGAGGCGCGTTCGCGTCACATTGTCAGGCCTCACCGTGTGTAGAGCATGTGATCCTGCGGCTCCGCCCCGCCGTGGGAGTGTCCAGCATGCAGATGTTACGTATTATGAATAGGCTCTGCGGGACACTTGGAGTAATAATCATCAGAAACTGAGGATTTCATCTTAGACTGGAGGAAGTTGCACTGCAGAGTGCAGTAGGTCTACAGTGTATGGGAGTGCAGCGATTCCGGAGGTTACGTATGCTTCTGTGTGTGTGTGTGTGTGTGTGTGAGAGAGAGAGAGGCACCATAAAGGTGGGGGGGGGGGGGTGCAGGGAGGTTGGATTATTCTGTGAGCGTCTAACCAATTACTGGAGTGGTCTGGGTTGGGGGCCCGATATCTGTAATGAGGCCCCAGATAGTGAATGGTGAGTGTGGCTGTAGTATATGCATACTGTGTGTCATATACAGCTATGGCATGTGTGTGTACTGGAGGGAGGTACCTCAGGAGTGTGACAGAAGGACTTTGCCTCTATTTTGAGGAGGTGTTAATCACTGTTTATCTCTGGGCTCAATTTCTTTGCAAAACAGTGCCACCCAGTGGCAAGTATTTTGCTGACTTACATTTTCTGTCACAACATGCAGACTTCTTTGCCAATTCACTGAAGATTGCGTATCTTGCCAAGGTTATGGGTTTTTGTTCCTCTAAAAAATGGATATTTTGGAAAAAAAGGCAGATCTAAATGGGATCTGAAACTGAGCCAGGCATTACCTTTAATTTAAAGTATCAGACAGACCCAAACAGAAACCCATGTGTCTCTCTGTGAACCATAGGCAGTGCATGGGCTAACCGGCCCCTCCGGGCAAACTGGCACCTCCGGGCAAACCAGCCCCTTTTGGGCTAACCGGCCCCTCTGCCCCAAAGGCAGGTGGAGTCGCCAGCATCAGCACCGCCATCCATGGAACCCCGTAGGCTACTCTGCTGAGCGAGTTCCATACTTTCCATTTATCCTGTTTCTGTGCATATGTGACTATGCTGACACTGTCCCCCCTACCTCATTTCAGGCCCAGAAGAATGAGAGAGAGTCCATCCGGCAGAAGCTGGCACTGGGCAGCTTTTTCGACGATGGGCCGGGGATCTACACCAGCTGTAGTAAAAGTGGAAAGCCAAGCCTGTCATCACGGTGAGTGTGTGTGTGTGTGTTTTCTGTGGGTTATGTTTATATTATATTGTGGGGACCGAATCTCCCCACAGTGTGATTAAAAACCTGCAATTTTGACCTTGTGGGGACAGTTTTCCAGTCCTCTGGCAAAAGTCTTGTATTTTGTTTAGTTACCTATAAGAACATAAGAAATTTACAAATGAGAGGAGGCTATTCGACCCATCAAGCGCATTTGGAGAGAACTCAGCTAATAGCTCAGAGTTAAAATCTTATCTAGCTCTGATTTGAAGGAACCCAGGGTTTTAGCTTGCACTACACTAACAGGAAGACTATTCCATACTCTAACTACATGCTGTGTAAAGAAGTGCTTCCTCAAATTCATTTTAAAATGTTTTCTCGCCAATTTCCACCTATGGCCACGAGATCTTGTTTTTGAACTAATATTGAAGTAACTATTTGGCTGTACAGCATCCAGACCTGTTAGAATCTTATATAGCTGGATCATGCCCCCCCCCCCTTAGTCTCCTTTGCTCAAGGCTGAACAGATTGAGCTCAGCTAACCTCTCCTCATAAGACACTCCTCTTGGATCAGGAATCATTCTCGTAGCCCTACATTGCACCCTTTCCAAGACAGCAATGTCCTTTTTAAGGTATGACAAAACCTGCACACAATATTCTAGGTGGGGTCTTACCAAGGAATTGTATAATCATAGCATCCCTTGACTTAAACTCCACACACCTAGAGAAGTAACCCAACATCCCATTGGCCTTTTTTATTGCTTCTCCACACTAGCAAGAGTGGGACATGGAAGCTCCAACATACATACTGAGGTCTTTGTCATAATCAGCTACCTTTATTTCAGTGGAACCCATAAAATATCTGTACTTTATATTTCTGCTCCCTGCATGGATTAC
>JAODJW010000128.1:102802-118672 GCA_026777045.1 Hyperopisus bebe | reverse complement strand
TTGAAGTGTTAATAAAAATTTAAATTCTCAGGTGATATGCATAAAACTGTCACTGTTAAATAGTCTGATGGCCATATTAGTCTCAGAACACATTCAAAATCATCAAGAGATATCCAAAATTAAAAACAGGTATCCAGTAAGGCTGAGCTTGGGCTGCCAACCAAACGTACCCTGAGCGATGTAATTCAGGCCTCTGTCCCATCTAGAAATGCCCGAATGACCCTCCCGGACCCTCTATCCCCAGGCTTCAAAGCGGGATGAACCTGCAGATATGCTTCGTCAATGACAGCAGCAGCGACAAGGACAGCGACGGGGACGACAGCAAGACGGAGACCAGCCTGGACACCCCACTTTCCCCTATGGTGTGTGGCTTCGCTGTGGCCCTCTTAATCATCTCTATGGGCAGTATGATAAATGCATATGAGAGCCAGTGACAGTGTGGTCTTATTTAGAGATGTCATTGGGGAATGCCTGTGAAATGGGTTAATAAATATTAACTGGGATTTTGAATAAAACTTTCAGTTTTCAGAAATGTTTCAGAGGGCTAACCGACACTGAGATAATGATACATTTTTAAATACTCTTAGGGGAAAATATACCAGGAATCGAATTAGATTCACACAGCTTAAACACCCAGCCCGCGGCTTGGGGCTGTTTGCCCTATTTCGGGCAAATGTGCATAATGAAACTAGAACTGTATGTTTCTGCTGTTTCTGTTATTAGTGACACCTGTTATTAAAGCTTCTAAAACCATCATAATGATAATTGTAACAAATACTTAGTAATAGTGTGATAACACATTTAGGTGGCCTAGTAAATTTATTAAGGTGTCAATCTCGTCACTAAAGAAATCCACCTAGGGTTTTTTTAAAGGTCATTCTAAGTTGTGTCGGACCTGCAGTCAACAGAAAGTGAAAAGATGACCCTACCTAAGAAATCACAGCCGTGTCAGTTTGACCACTACTCATCAATCTATGACATATGTCTGATACAAATACTCCAGTTTAATTTAAAGCAATAGAGGAATGGCTTTGAATGTGGACTTGACTCTTTGCTTCTTTCATTGAGTGTTTTTGAGAGTGGATGAAAAAGGATCAGTTCAGTCTAATGCGGGCGTCTGTGTGCTTCTCTGCCGATCCTCCCACCTCCCATCTGTGCCCCTCTACTCAGAGCAAGCAGAGCTCATCCTACTCAGACAGGGACACCGGGGAGGAGGACTCAGAGTCTCTGGAGGACATGGACTTCCTGAGCCGGCAGAAGAAGCTGCAGGCGGAGGCCAAGCTGGCCCTAGCTATGGCCAAACCCATGGCCAAGATGCAGGTGGAAGTGGAGAAGCAGAACCGGAAGAAGTCACCTGTGGCTGACTTGGTTAGCCAAGCCGCTCTCCCTGCTTTCCTAGCTGTTCAGCCTTTTACCCAGAGCTTACTCTGTTTACACCTCACCTGTTTGCTCAGCGTGTCCTCGGCGCATTGAACCAGGGCTCAGACTTTTCATGGCGGTCAGTCATTACACACCATATTGTAAAAGGCTGTGCTCACCCTGGAAGCCATTTTTAAATGCATTTCTTACATTCCATTCCCCTTTTGCTTGGAGTGGGACAAGTGCTTTTAATCAAGAGATCAATTTTTCCTATCCCCGAAAACCGAGGGTGTCGTGACTGGAGAGGCCTGTGTTCATGTGTCAGAAACACTGCTCAGGCTCTTGAGGGGGAAATAATTTACAGGACTTATTTTCTTAGGGTTCCATTAGCCTTCCTGATAAAATATTCCAATGAGCTAGAAAAGAAAAACACATCTTATGTCATAATGTAATGTTATGAGAAAATGTTTTTTTTTTTTTTAATGCATGTAGCAGTGACCAAAACCTGGCGTAGCATGCAGAAAACCCAAGAGTTCCACATGAAAACCAAAATGAGGAAGGTCTTTATCAGGAAGGCCAAATCAGAGCTGAGGGGCTCGAAGGAGACAACAGGGAAAACACTGCATGTGAAATGAGAAGCAATCTAACCAGAGACGAGTCACGCCTCCGTCACACAGAACAGGAAGCACTGAATGCTACTGGCGTGTCTCTGCAAAGCAAAAGTGAAAAGCAGCAATGGCCATAAACATAAAAGGGAGTCAAATACCTGTGCTGGTCACCTGACAAACACCGCTTGTTTATTAGGGTGAAATCCAGTTTTAAAGACTTTGAGAAATCCCATCCTGTCCCTCGAGGCCTGTCATTGTGGTTAAAGCCACATGTTCAGGAAACAAGATGTGGGCGTGGCCAGCAAGTGAGCAAAACCGAGACTGTGACAGAAGGAATGAAACTGAAAACAGAGAGAGTAATTGAGGTATGACAAACCACATGTTGGTATCATAATAAAAAAGTATAATGGCCCAAATTATTAATGCTAAACTTCAACACAAAAGAACTGGATGAATTATAGCAGATAAGTACATTTCTGCATGCAAGTAGAACTGGCTACGATGAGCATTTCTGTCAGAGTATAGCTGTATAACACTGGCCCAGTCTAAGTCCTGTAACAGTGCAAAGCCAGTACCAATTGTCTAAGCTTGACTGGAGGCATTCTCCCCACTGGCAGGCTGCCTGGGAGTACATCAGCTCACTGGCATATATAAGATTATCTTAAGTTCCACAGCTGCAGTGATCAACCGGACTGTATTACGTCAAAAGGCCATACGCATGACTCAAGTCTGACCCCTGGTGACATAATGGATGCCGATAGCAGCTTGAATTTTTTCGGAAACATGAAGTCATTATAAAGATCAGTGTTCAGCCTCAGCATGCTCAACGCATTTACCCGGACCTGCCCGGACGTCAAAAACAAAGGTCAAAAAAATAAACTGGGATATTTACAGAGCACATGTCACTGCATCTTTGCAGATACTTACCTTATTTGGTTTCAGTTATCAAGCTGTAAAATGGGATGGAAATCCCGCTGGGTAAAAGTGTCTGCTTGTAAAGAGTGTGTGTGTGTAAGGGCACATTTCCATCGCACCCGATACCATACTTATGATACAATACTTTTGCTTTTCCATTGACTTCCAGTTGAGTACCAGTACATTTGATTGTGGGTTATGACATGGCCAATGTCTAGATGTGCGCCAATCTGCCCTTCCTGCTTTCCTCCAGCTCCCCCACATGCCCCACATCAGCGAATGTCTAATGAAACGGAGCCTAAAGCCCACGGACCTGAGGGACATGACCCTGGGGCAGCTTCAAGTCATCGTCAATGACCTGCACTCCCAGATAGAGAGTAAGTGTACAGTACGTACTGGTGCGAAAGGGAGCCATACATGCAACACAAAGCTTTGGTGACATCCGTACTCTGTGTATGTGAGCAGTGATCCTGGATCAGATGCACGTATCTGGCAGATTCAGAGCAGCGGGTCAGCTTCTTGCACTATACATTGGAGAAATAGGAGTCGCGCACAATGTGACCATTTGGGAGGCTGATGTTGGGAAAGAGCCTCACTGCGTTTGTGGTGTGTGTATGTCAGTGTCTGAATGGCGCAGGTGGTGCAGTATATCCATTATATACTTGAAGCCTCAACAAGCACTGAGTAAGGGGAAGCTGAATATAAAAGCATTAGATACTTCCAAGCGTTTTGTGTCATTAGTGTTTCCCCTAATCATCAACACGTCATCATGCAGCTGAAGTAAACAGTACACAAACTAATGTAAGTGTAGGTGAGGTGATCGCGCTCTGAACACTATAGACAGACGTGTCAAATGAATTTCTGAAACTGTACTTATTGAGAAAATTCAAAGCTGAACTTAGCATAAAGTATATTTTGCATGGTCACAGCTCACAGGAGCCAAGGAATCGAAAGGACAGAGAAGTGTCACAGTTTCTCATAAATCTAGTTTCTGATAAACTGGTGCCTTCATCAGCATAATATGGTGGTAATATGCCAATATAACCATGAGGAAAAATAATCCATTCATCTTATATAACTGCTTATCTACTAAGGGTCGCACTGAGCCTGGAGCCCAGCCCGGTATAAATAGGTCCTGAAGCGGGGGACACCTTGGTTGGGATACCAGTACGTGCAGGTCACATACTGACAGCTATGCTATTGGCAGTGTCAAGACCGCTAAATCAGCTGTTTTTGGACTGCACAAGATCAGGGATCTGATGTAGATTCAGCAAACCATGACCTCTGAGGTGTGAGACCACCATGCCATCCTCTAATAACTATGATAATGATTCAATTCAGTTCATTTTTATATAGCACCATTCACAACAGAGTCACCTCAGGGCACTTAGCAAGAGTGTCTGGCAATGTATTACTACACTGATCATACAAAATGGTGCATGAAACAGGGAAAAAAAATAATGCCGCAATGAGTGGGCGGCTTGGCGGCCCATCCTGGGTTGTTCCCTGTGTTGCTCCCGCAGCGTCCAGGATAGGCTCTAGAACCCCCGGCCCTGCAAGCAGGTGCAGAATATGGGTGGGTGGGTGGATGATGATTATAATGAAACATAAAAATACTGTTTTTGGGCTCCTGCTACAGGTTTGAATGAAGAACTAGTCCAGCTGCTGCTGATTCGAGATGAGCTCCACATGGAGCAGGACGCCATGCTGGTGGACATTGAGGACCTGACTAGGTGAGGAGCATTTGCCAGCTGGTCCACTATCCAGTTTGTTTTGTTTTTTTTCCTCTTTTTTTTTTGAG
Source organism: Hyperopisus bebe (assembly GCA_026777045.1). Taxonomy (NCBI): domain Eukaryota; kingdom Metazoa; phylum Chordata; class Actinopteri; order Osteoglossiformes; family Mormyridae; genus Hyperopisus; species Hyperopisus bebe. The sequence continues at coordinate 113,989 of JAODJW010000128.1, read as the reverse complement.
GAAATATTAATTACACGGTTCTGGTTACTTGTCTTTTTTAGCATCTTCTAAGCATTATTACTCTATTTCTGTATACAGTGGCCCCTCGTTAATCACGGGAGTTACGTTCTAAAAATAACCCGCAATAGGTGAAATCCATGATATAGAAAGATATAAATATATTTTTTTATAGTTAAAGCCTTAAAATACCCCTCCCACACGCATTAAACACATGTAAACTCATTAAGACAACATATATATGACGTGGATGTCGGACTAAGGATATGAGTAACATAATAATAATAAATAATAATAATAATAATAATAATAATAATAATAATAATATGCAATGCATTTGTAGGTGATTCCATTTTAACGATGGCTTTATTCCGAGGACGTGCCACCCTCTTTCCTGTTTGACTAATGGAAAGTGATGCAGTGACTCTTATATTCTTTCCATCCTTCTTGATGTAGCGTATTGTCGATTCATTCAAGCCATAATGGCGAGCGACATCCACGTAAAGCTTTCCTTCCCGAAGCATATCCAGGAGTTTTACCTTCTCCTGAATGGCGCTTAGGCTCACTACTACCAGAAGGCTTAGAAGATGCAGTACGCTTGGGAGCCATCGTAGGGCTTTAAACAAAGCGAAAACAATCGGATCACAAGCAAGGTACGCGATACGCAGAGAACTGTGACGCGTCAGGGAATAATCCGCGATATAGCGGGGGCGCGATAGCTGAACCGCGATATAGCGGGGGATCACTGTACATTTAAAATGGCACTTCATCCATCCATATTCTGCACCTGCCTGTTGTAGGCATGCCGAGAGTCAGCAGAAGCACATGGCTGAGAAGACCCCATCCAAATGAGATGCTTCCTGCCGAATCCCTGCCCCATTCCCAGCCCTCAGCACCCCAGACGCCCAGCTCAGAACAAGGCCGTGTCTTCATTTGCTTTTGTGGTTGTAAACTTGCTGAAGAAGGAACACTTCTTGGGAGAAGAAAACAAACTAAGTGTTAGTCCTAAATACTGTCCGAAGCTTTCTGTGCAGTGGATTGGTCTTGCTTCTCTATCATTTCTTTTTAACCTTTTACCTTTGCCACTAAATTATACTTGTCAATATGTCAAAATGTGTATGTATATGTACATATACCTACACAAATTGGTGGACAACAATAGTAAGATAGGAAATGGGAGGAAAGTATACAAATCTGACATCAGAAATTTATGTTGGACAGTATTTTCAAGTTGGCCTCTATTCTGCACAAATAGTTTTCAACTGAGAAGTTAATTTGAAGGTGCTAATGGAGTCCAGATGGTACACACCTGCCTTGTAGTCAAGTTGTAGCTTTTGTTAATATGTTCACTCTAATCGGTCTTCAACATTTTGTGAATGTTGATTTTTCTGACACAATTCATTTCAAAATGTGTCAATATCATTTTCATCCAATTGTATTCAAAATCTTATTTGAAAAAAAAATGTACAGATATGTAAAATAAAAAATAAAAACTTTGTTTCATATGCAAGGGTTTGTTGTCCAGTTAAAATGTTGGCATTTTCATATAACATGCTTTGCCCGTCTAGCCAAACATGGAGAATTGAGGGTGCCTGGCATTACGAGACATTAACTCCACGTGTTATAAATTAACTTTACATCAGTCTACTGGTGAACTACACATCCAAACCACAAACTCTATATATTTCTTCAATTGGTGGTAAGATATCTCTGCCATCAGCTGTAATGACATGATTCTAATACGAGTCACAAAAGTGATCAGAATCAGAAACCACAAGTCACATCTTTTTTGGCTGTATCTAATTCCATCTTTCAAATAGTGGCATGTTAATAAAATCATGTTAAATAATGCCCTGTTTTGTTCTATATCAATTACATGACACTTATCTAGATAAATCAATGTAACTACTAATCACAATACAAATTAACGTTCTGAATTGAAATTTCACGATACCAGCATCAAGGACTTCCCAAAAGCACAAGAGTGTTCATAGATAAAAAGGTTAGGCTTTTAGTAACAGAAGTCAATTAATTCTTCTTCCTCCTAAAATAAGTCAGATATACAAACACATTGATAAAAACATATAAACATGAAAATGTGTTTACACTTTACATTAAACTGTTAAATAGAAGTAGAATGAATAGCTATGGAAGGACAGAAGTGGGACACTACATGATATATTTTATAACCTTATTTGTGTGTAAATGTGTCACTATAATGATTTAACCACGCGTTTGCCCTTTATCCTTGAAACAGTGCGGCTGCGGGTTGGGTGGGCATAATACGTGGATTTAAGAAATTTCCATTCCTTATCCTAGGCATGCCAACGTGCAGGGAAAGATGGGCTTTAATAGTTTAATTCTTACTGTTGCTCAAGAGGTAACTGGTTATTCGAGTACAATGCTAATATGTTGAAATACGGGAGATTATTCTGGTGATTAAACGCGTGTTTCAACGCAACCTGATTACATTGTCGAAGAGCCCCACGCACAAATAATGCAAAGTAATGTATTGCAAATTAACTATGTTACTATTCAGCGAACGATTCTCACATTTTCAAACCATAACGAGAAAAGTCGTTTGTTGTTATTCTGTATTCTTTTCCCAAATGATTAATTTCAAACAGTCTATCAGTGAAGCGAAATGTACCCGTTTTTTCCAGCTTAATTTTCTAATCGGTGATACAATACAAGGGACTTACATCAGTGGCACACACTTACGGTTTGCTTTTTTTCTTCTTCTTCATAAAAACATTCATCCAAGTCAAACATTACGCCTTTCCCCTTTGACGTTATTCAAGGAAATTCCCTGGTGCCTTAGGGCTATAAGTAACGTGAGTCGCAGAAATGAGGTCCACGTCTTTCTACAATCGGGATAATTAGATGAAAGCATGCTGTCATACGCGAACTTTAGTGAGTACTTCATAGGACCGGGTGGCAAGCTATGAAAAACTATCTGATTTGCAGTGAATACGAAATTGCCGGCATGTCATTGCATGCTTTCGACAATTTAAAATTATTTACTCATGAATCTATCATATTTGTAATGACAAAGTAAAGAAATGGCAACTGGTAATTTTTGAGTTATTAGCTCAGCCAGGCAGTCCTAAATGGATAACTATTGTCCGTGATAAAAAAAGAGGTCAAATACAGTATAGTGTAAAGGGCTTACACGCTGTCCTGCGTGCTTAACTGCATTTATCTCCTGTTTGCAGGCGTCACTTCGTGGTTGGTGCTTGTCGCCGTCTCTTCTCATCTCTGTCGATCCGGCTTCGGAAACCCGCTGCGGCACAGCGACAACTGTCTTACCTATTCAACGGCATTGCTGCGGAATATAACTACTGCAGTCGTAAGTATTTCTATCTGTGCTATTAACAATTATCATTAAATATACTACTACATGATGCAATGAGTTTCGAAGTTTCCATATAGACCATCTGCTCTGCAGTTCTTAAAACGTGTTTTAAATGTTGACCTAACGCAGGAGGAGTTGGGATTTTACTGCTCCAAACTGAGTGTGGAGATGAACGATCGGAACCTCTCCGTTTGCGAACCAAAAGTAGGTACCCAAGTGTAACAAATAGGCAGCACTTTACTTGACGGATCCCAAACAGAAGTAATTCCGTTAATAGTGAAATATAAATCATGAACAAATATACTCGCTACTTGAGATAGCCTAAAAGAAGCGTCACGATTGATTAATGATCAACAAACATGAGATCACTATTTCACCTATTATGATATTCTTTCAGTAGTTCACGAATGTTCACAGAACTGACAGATATAGTAACAAATATAGTAACTGCTTGAGATAAAACATGTCACGATTCATTAATGATTCATAATGTTTTTTGGTTAATTCATACATAATACCATACTACAACATTTGTGCCCCGTCAAGTGCTACAATGAAATGACAATCCGCTTTCATTCTCCTACAAACGAATACGAATTTCAATTACACGTTAAAATGAACACATTATAACCATTCGGTTTACACTTCCTTGCAGAATTCATCATGCGCAAACCGTCAAACAAGCGGGTTTAACGAGGTACGTGTCCGGATGCATTACGCGTTTTTGTGGAATTATGTGCAGTGGAGTCTGTGTCTGTTGTTAAGCTTGGTGCTTCACTTCTTACGTTCGTGTTCTCAGGACGCCTGCTTCAGAGCAATAAGGGAGGATCTGCAGTATTATAAAAACATGCTGCCGAAGATTCAGAATGACCGCTTGAGAGCCACGTTGATGGGAGCCATAGAGGACCTAGTTAAGGTTCGAATACGGGGTGCCACGTTAACGTACACAGCCAGTCGAAGGCTGGAAAACTGCGCAATTTAGGAAAAGTCATACATGGTTTACATTGTGCATGGTTATTTTTTTAAAATTTCGGTTACATTTTACCATTCTTTCATGAATAAATTTTCAAGAGTTAGGATTTCCCTTTCTTGATTTAGCGGGAATTTGCACGTGGCACAGAGTGGTCTATTCCACGGGAGCCACGACAATATACAGCGTAAATGGTTTTAAGAAGGTCGGTTTACTTTAATGTCCTCTTTTGCAGAACTGTGCCTTTCCTCATGTCCCGGAGAATCCTGCTTCATCAAAGGTCAGTTGTGGGTGTCATACATTTATTTACCTTTTCCCCCGTATACTTTCTGAATTAGCCTTTCATATTAGGATAATGCAATGTCCAAATTAACACTTTACTTGACTGGTCACAAATAGTTAGTAATAACTCAGTTACTACTGAAGTAGAAACCATGAAAAAAAACAGTAGCTAAAAGATGTCATGATTCATTATGAACAAACTTATGTGAGCAAACATGAGATCAGTATCTCTTACTCCCTACTTGTTCAACCCGTAGCTCATAATGGTTTACAGAATTAAATATAATAAATTTAGTAATTGCTTGAGATACATACATCATGATTCATTAATGATGAATTAACTAGAGATCAGTATGTAACAGACTTGGTTTGTGGTTAATACATTAGTAATAGTATAATACTATATCAATTGTGCCCTGTCAAGTAAAAGTATTACCCAAGTTAAAAATACATTGATTTTCAATTAATAATGCCATTTTACATAATTAGGCTGCCCAGGCACCCTCTTTTGAAGATCGTGTGCACCTATGTAAAGAGCTGCGAGGCTTCCACGTGCGGGCCATCACGGTCAACCGCGTCATCAGCTATGTCGCTGCTGGAGACCACCTAAAATGACCTGCACTGCCACCCTCTTCAGCAGATCGCTTTTATACCATTTATGCCCATGTGTGCAACCTACACTAACTCCAGTAATTACACCTGATCAGATCTTCCTTTTACAGAATGTCATTTATAAAACCAGCTGACGTGTTTCTCTAAAACCACAAATAAGCTAGCAAAAATTGAACATTTAAAAGTTGTCATGATAGTTATCTTTCTTTGCAGGAAAGTTTATTTATTTATTTTATTTATTGCTCAAATTATGATCGTTAGGAAATTGCTAATATACAAGTGGCAGGAATATGATGACCATGTATTTATTTATTTATTATTCAGGAGATTCTATTGCTATGACTTCCTAGGACTTGAAATTCTGCAAGTTAACCCCCCTTTCTAGAACATTCTCAGGGCAGCTATTTAATGTGACAAACATCCCACAAATGTGAGTGGGTGATTTTTCTGGTCAAGCATCATCTGTTAAAGGTGTGTGAATTTGAATATTAAAAGTGCAAGAAAATTAAACCAAGACACTGTCCTGTGCTCATTAACAGAATTTAGAAAGAAGCATTCCATCTTAAGCATGTTTTAAGAGCAAAGAAAATGCAGGAGTTCATAAACCATAATGCAGTTAGTCAACAACACCCATCCATCTTCTAAAACCGTTTGTCCTTTTCAGGCTCACGGGGGATCTGGAGCCCATCCTGGAAACTATAGGCACAAGGCAATAAACAACCCAGGATGGGGTGCCAACACATCACAGGGCACACACACAAGCACCAGTCACACATGCACACCTATGGGCAATTTGGTAACTCCAATTAACCTCAGCATGTTTTTGGACTGGGAGGGAACCAGAGTAGCTGAAGGAAACGCCATGACGACACGGGGGAGAACATGCAACACATGGAGCTACGGCACAGATTTGAACCCTGGTCCCAGAGGCGTGACTCCAAACAACTGATTTTTGATGATGTGGCCTCAGGTTCACATTTGACCATCCCTTCCATGATTAAGAGTTTCTGGCACAAAAAGTGTGGGGAAAAATGTAGTTTCTGAAAACCAAGGGATGGGAAACATGTGCATTTACACTGAGCAAAATATATGAAAATACATACATTCAAATTAGGGATTAACAAGTCATCCCCAGCTCTGCAAATATACACAAACCAAGAAGTCATGCTTAGACAGCAGCAGGTTTAGAAACACCAATATGTCAACCTAGTGCTGCTAACAAGAGGCCTGAACCAGTTTTGACCAACTAGGTCATCGGCCAGGAAAATGGACACAGGAGGAGAGCAAGGCAGGCAGAATGACCCCAAGTAGCAGCTAGACAGCATTTGCTAAACCAGGGGTGTCAAACTGCAGTCCTGGGGGGCCGGAGCCCTGTGTAGCTTAGTTCTTTCCCTGTTCCACCACAAATGATTCAGCTCAAGAGCGACGTGGTAATTAGCACAAGGAGTTGAATTAGGCATGTTAAATGAGGGGAAACCGAAAAATGTGTCGGGCTCTGGCCCCCCGGGACTGGAGTCTGACACCCCTATGTTAAACTTAAGCTGTGTAAATGATGTGCTTTCCTATTATTGTGCAAAGCAAGTAATGGACCAGTAGGAGGCTGGTCCTACAGTCTCTCTTTCACAGTCTCAGAAAGATGAATCAATCTAATACAATATTGTCAGTATTTGGATGAAACAGGGAATTTTCCATCAAGCTGTAAAAAAGTGACTAGGACAAAGGACTTCAGTGCCTGAGACAGCAGAAAAAGCAAATAAAAAAATGTGGATTTTTTGAAACATCTTTGGCTGTGAAATAAGGTAGGATATTTCATAAAGGAAGACTTAAGGACCAGTGGTATTTTCAGCGAGAAGCAAGGAGGGACCTCACTCTGAAGAATTTGAAAGACATTAAGTCTAAACTATTTATAACCATTTGAGTTTACAAATCTTTATAAAATTTAGGAACAAAAATTATAATAAAGCAACCTGCAAAACAAATGGAGAAGTTGGGTTTTATCAACCTCAGGTTGTTTATTTCAAGACATCCCAGACTGCAAAACGTGAGCCTTACACAAAATTAAAAATGCTTCATTTACAGTACAGCTCACCATATTTGGAATGCATCTGTATATGAGACTATTTAGTCTTTAAAATAGTGCAAGGTGGCGAGGTGTTTGGTATCATTTCTATAGGAAATAAATTGCAACAAAGGTATATTTTTTTTCTTGAAATTTTGGCTTGAAAAAGTCCAAACGATCTTTGTTACCATCAAGTTCTTGCTACTTCACAAAAAGCCACTGACAGGCAGCATCTCACAGCATGGATTTGTGCCATCAGTACATCGGCAACAAGGAAGAAGGTCCAAACTAAGGAATGTACAAGTGATATGCTATTCTACAAAATCATATTTTAGCGACTAAAACCATACATAATGCACGTCTGGTAAAATCTGCCAAACAGAGAAGCAAGTTACAGCGCATAAAACAAAATTTCTACTGAAGCATGTGTGAGCCTCCTCTTTTGGCTTTTCTAGTCAGTCATTCTGTATTCAGAGTAAGTGACAGGGCACATAAACAGGCATGCACAACTGGCCAGTCAGTACGAAGTTTGTAAACTACAGCATCATTCACTGGATTCCTGAAGTATACTTCACAGTTTAAGCGTCCACAAAATGTCACATTTCACTTCCCACCCTTCCACCCCCAAAAAGGAGAAATCCAAGATGAATCAGTAGTGGAGGAGGACAGCCACTGCATCCACATGTCCCAAGCCCACAGTGTGTTACCCAAACTACTCTGACGACTGATCGATTCCTTTAGATCACCCGTCCCATGTTTCCCAAGATGGAATATTTGAGAAGTCCTTCTGGTTTCACTGTGAACTCATTCTTGAGGCATCATGATGCAATTATTTCTGTGGCGGGACAGGAAAACATGTGGTTACATCACGTACTGTAAACCAGCCATGGTACCGCTACAGCGCTAGTCATAATCACGTGCTCAATTCAGAGATGCTATTTCTTTTAATGTTGTGACAATAACAAAATGTCAAATTTCAAAATGATACCAAGAATAATATATGGTATGCAATAATATATGATAATTCCTTACGATTTTTGACACTCAACATTGTATTGAGTTGTATTATATACTAATACATCAATTGCAATTTTGTTTGCAGTAAAAACATTACAACCTTCTGCAAACTCATGTCATTATATCTAAAAAAACCTTCACATTACATTGTCAGTCAAACCATAATCCTATCAAGTACAGTAGTAGCTATTGCAGTTGTGCTGCAATTGTTTTCAGAGATTCGGAAGCACTGAACACTATTAAAAATTAGATATTATTTTATATTATTATAATGGATAATAGAAAACATAGAAATGTGTATCCAAATGATCGACACTAATCAACACTCCCTCACCAGATCGCATGGATCTGAGCACAACCCACAGGTAAAAATAACTACAGACAACTGTCTTAATGTGGAATTATTTAACTGACTACAAAAAAATGGTTTAACCCGCAGAAAAAATGCAGGTCACATCTCTACTTCATCTGCAACAGGGTCATACAGCTTAATATATTAACAACTCAGAAATAAGATACTTATAATGTAAAACTCTTTGTATTGCCTGACGTGTTGGTCCTTTATACGTTTAGATACATTTGTGGTGTTTGCCCCCTTTGTCAGTATTGTGCAGTGGCACAGCTTGCATGCAGGCTTGTACATGTCCTGTGGTCTACCATCTTCAATTAGCATAAAGCTACAGTATTTTCAGACGCTACTCCAGTTACACTCTTTATCTATTAAGCACAATAGTGAAGGCTGTGATGCTTCTAAACTAGTCACCTTAATACCACCCCCATGTGAGACTGCAGTCAGGTATGGGCAAGTGCATTGGTAGTTTATGAAGCTCAGTGGTTAAAGCGAATGGGGAGTGCGGGCTATAGAATCAATACACTGGAAAAAATCAGTATTGAAACAGTTTCATACATGACAGAATTGATGCTTTTAGTACTTTCAATGCTTTTGACAACACTAGTTACTATCTGTGCCAGCAAACCCAGAGACAGACAGGTGGCATACCTACCTGCAAGGACGTCCCGAACCTCATTGGGCACGTCCTCTTTATCGAGGGCCTCAAACAGCAGTGAGGCGCTGGCTCCACCTTTGACCTTCCGCCGCCACAGATCCAGCATCTTGAACTTGCGCATGGTGAGATCTTCATCCGGCAGCTTTTCGAGGTCCTGTAAGTTCAGGCCCAGATAGAGGATGGCCACCTGCTGCCACTCCTTGCCCATCTTCTTGGCCACCATCATCAGCTGCTGATCTGTGACGTCAGGCTTCACCGGCTGGAATCCATCTGTGGTTCAGCAAGTCTTAGTCAGGCCGAAACCGATGGCAGACATAACATCACGACATTCAACCATCTGTCAATCAGCCAACCTTTGAAATGTACTATCTATGCAGCCAAGCGGCGTTATTAAAAGCCTGGATTACCGGCCACATCTTTCCACTTCGACTTTTTGTTGGGTAGGTCTTCATCTGAAGTACTCATACTTCTCTTCCGTTCTACAGGACACACACACACACACACACCATATAGGGCACAGTGGGGGAAAGCAGATAGCCAAGATCTGACATCAGTCTTCAAATTCAGTATAATTTTGTTTTTACATAGCTGCCAGTTATTTGGGCATTTGAATGAATGAATGAATGAATGAATGAATGAATGAATGAATGAATAAATAAATACTTTGACTAGTTCTCCGTGGTTTTTCAGCTGCATTGTCCTCACAGTCACCTATGACAGAAAGCAGGAATTAACAAACTGCAAACACAGACAGGGTGTACATCTGAGAAAAATGGAGGCTGGGAGCGGCACCCACCCTCTCGGAGCTTGGCAGTCCACACCGTTTGTTCAGAGTCCACCTCAATGAGCGACAGCTCGAAGGGTGGCGACTGCTCAAAAAACACTTCAAAATAGCCCTTCAACATGACCACCTCCTGCGAGAACTGCAGCTCCTGCATGAGAGAAATATATACACACACACAAAGATCAATGGCTAGGCTTGGCGCCAGGATATTAAAGTCCCCTGCAATCATTTCATATCCTGCCTTAGGACCAATCTCAGCCTCTGGCTCGCTTGTTAGCCGATAGGTCTTCCCCTCTTGCAGCAGCCTCTGACATGTGGGAGGCTTCTCGATTTTCACATACTTTTTATTAGACCTCTGCACCACTTTCTTGATGTCCTGAAAGAAATAAAAATGAACTTTTAAAATAGCCATTGATAACTTGGGATGAAGAAAAGGGACTTTTACCCATTTCTGACCACCCACAATGAGGTTCAAAGCACCATTCCTCCCACTACTAGTGAACACCTCAGGTCATACAACACCATAATTAACAGCTATGCAGTAAAGGGCTTATCAAGGATACTCACTGCCTCCGCCCCCCCCAACTGTTCTGAGACAAGCAGCAACCTACATTTATATCAGACTGGTTGTTGGTAGCCAGGTAAATGCGGAAAGAGGAAGAAGGGCGCTTCGCCACCTCCTTGTACACCAGGACCACTCCATGGTGTTCGGTCAGCTGGGATGTCTGTACGACGGTGCCCACGGGGGAGAGAGACGTCACTGTCCACTTAATGTGGCTCCCAGTGTGGTCAGTTGACGGCTCAATGAGGGGACGCTGATTCTTTACATGCAAGATGCCAAAGGTCAGCTTACTTGTAGGGTCTTAACAAAAAAAGAAGCCGAAACACAGGAATGCAGTTCATATCTGTACACATGAATCAATGCGGCCACATTCAGAATGAAATGCATTGAATGCAACAAACACATATGCAGCTGACTTGAAAAATGCAGGAACCCATCCTGCTACAGAACAGCTATACAATCTGACATTTACTACTTTGAAACCGCTCAGGCATCACTTCCTATCTTTGCAGGTTAGGACACCTAAATTAGCCACTAAACAT
>JAODJW010000128.1:63748-86784 GCA_026777045.1 Hyperopisus bebe | reverse complement strand
TACATAGGCACTACTGTGTATTTATTGTTTTATCGTATTGTATTTTATTTTACTTATTTTTTGTATTCTTATTCTTGGTACTTCTCTTGTACTCCTTTCTTACTATCTGTATTGAGCTGTGGTATCGCACAAATTTCCCCACTGTGGGATCAATAAAGTACTATCTTATCTTATATGGTGATATTTAAGTTCTGCTTTGCAATACTGACTGACGACTGTATTATCATTCACTTTTAACCTGGAGTACTTCCACACAACTGATGGTTTCCGCTCTTTATTTTCACCTTTTTCCCTTAAGCGCCGTCTCCCTTCCACCTTATTGCTGAATAATCGAGATTTTTAATGGACGCTTTCAAATAATCGAATAATCGCGACAGCTCAAGGGGTAACTAATCAGGAACGAGCCAAACAATCAACAATAAGGAATACCTGACACAGGTGTGGTCAGAGCTAGGCGAGTAAAGGGATGGACCGTAAAGAGGTCTGCGAGGACTGTTTTGAGAAGAACTAAAATGGTTCAATATTAGACATTATTAAAGTACATTTTCATCAGCCAAGAACTAACTGAATGGTGATGCCTATTGCGTTTCTTGATAAATTACGTTCATAATTTGTTATAATCATCGAAAAAAGTATAGCCCGAGGTCTTCATAATTCTTTGTTTCTATGCAAGCTGAGTAATCGCGAGCTCTGCGATCCGTCCAGACACAATGTTACATGCCCTAAAGCTGTTTTATGAAGGCGCTCGCGCATGCTTTGCTACCGGAAACTATTTAAAGCAAAAAGCATCGTAAACATTATAAAGATAAAATATTTCCGTATCGTCTAAAAGAGCATGCAAAGCGACATCAACAAAGAAATAATGGCGTCGCTATCACATTGCATCGTTATTGGACACTGTTAATCCTGCGGATGCGATGAGTTCTTTCGCCCTTTCTTTACACGCTGTCATTAAGCTAATACTTCCTCCTTTCACTACACAGAGGAATCTACACATGCTAGTTATCGCAGAGTAACATGTTACTCGCTGCACACTTTTGTCAAGTTGCATATTCAGCTTACCTTTCTTTGAAATTATCAGCCGAGCTCCCAAAAGCAGTCATGTGTGCCACCATCGCCTGTTTCCACCAGCAGAGTGCTTGTTTGAAAGGTTCTGTTGCTTGACGTCCTCTTAGGCAAAAAAACTTGCAGAAGAGCTGCCCGCCACAGATACACCTGCCTTCCGCAGTCCTCGCGATAATTCGCAAATTAACAGTGCGTTCTGTGCATTAGTGGTGAACGGATGTTTTCATCCCAAATACTAAGTCAAAAGCACATGGCGTTTACAGAGCAGTAAAACAAACACACGGAGTCGGCCTGACGCCAAACAAGGCGGGGTATCCAAGCTCCCGCTCTCCGCTCGCTCAACCACCATTTCAATGCTACCGAGTGTGTGTGTGTCTCTCTCTTAAGCGGAGCTGTTTGCAGAACAGGGTGCGCAGCCTTAGGCAGCCCGCTCAACTAGGTAAACACTGATCCCGGATCTGTGGTGTCGATGGTGCCGGGACGTCCTAGTACAGAGGTGCCAGGAAATCCAACAACAGCTTAGTAGGAGCTTATTTTAATTTTGCCAAACGATGCTGTCGGTACGTTTAGTTTCTATGCATTAGTATGGAGGAAGGATCAGTATCGATGTCCTCCACCCTGAGATTGGACGGTTTTATGTACAAATGGGAAAAATATTTCATGGGTTCAGTTCTGTTCCTGCAGAGGCGACGACCGCGAGCTACTAGCCAGGGAGAGCCAACGAATAGACAGTATAACACTTACTATAAATGTATATATTTTACCGTCACCATCCTGGTTGTCACCTTTTATTGTTGCGACCCCCTGTCGACAAATAACAATTTGACATAAACCCCTCCTTTGGCCTTATACAGCAAATTAAAAAACAAAGAGATTTAAAACGTAACGCAGTAACATTCAAGTCATTGAAACGTATTTATTTAGGCGCCACCTAGTGGAAGAGTGGGAGAGCCGGTAGAGCACACGCTAAACAGAGTACCTGTTTCTGCAGAAGTAACATCTTTAAATTAATAAAAACGTTGGACCACAGATTTACTTAGGTGTTGAGAAGATAAGTCATGACCACTAACTGTATTGCCACTATTATTTTCAAATTGTTACACAGTGCTCAAATTCATACCAATTTGGTGCACCCATTCCTTAATATAATAATAATCTTGAACTAACAGATGATGTGGGTGTGGCTTTTTGGGATGACCACTGCAAAGTGGCAGTGTGGTGGCTCTGAGGCTGGTACAGATCCCTAGCAACTGGAAGGTTGCTGGTTTAAATCTTGTGAATGCCCAGAGTGATTCTACTCTGTTGGGCCCTTGAGCAAGGCCCTTAACCTGCAATTGCTTCATCCTGGGTATGATGTTAATCTACATCCAGCCCTATAAGGACGTCCTCCAACTTACAAGGAATAACTTGGGGGTTGGTGGCAGGATTGGCATTCCAGCAACTGGAAAAAAAACCTCACACTGGTCCATTTGGACTAGTGTGATGCTGAGGTATCACCTGCCACATGGCTGCCCTCAGGTTCTCATCCCTGTGGTGGGTGTGGCAAAGCATTGTAATCAGTGCATGCTCCTTACCTCTAAATCATCCAATAACAGTTGGTCCCCAGGATGGGAGTTGAAAACCACTGTTTTATTATTGCCTGATTGAAAGGTGATTCCAAAAACCCACACCCACGGCGGCTCTCTATGGATCCGTTTCGCCACCCTTATGCTAACTAGTGTTGAGAATACCACTGATTGGCTGTCAGTCCAGTACATACCAATCACCTCTGCAAGTCGGGTTTTGTACCATCCATCCATTATTTAACAGCCTATCCTGCTCACGGGGGGAGGACTGGGACACGAACGAAACTATAGCTCCACACGCTGCCTGGATCTCATATTGTCTACAGACCAAGAAATGTAAAGTGAAATACACAGGCCTTTCCAAGGGACTGCAATAGAGATGCCGTGCATCATATTGTCCATTAGGTGGCGCATAAGCACAGGATATAACGCAATCGGCGCGGGGTGTATTATTTTATACTTCTCTACTAACAAGAGTTACGTAACTGCTGAGGGACGATTTCTTAGATATGTTAACTTCATTGACTAAGCCAGCATTTCATAGTGGGCCTGGAAAAAAACAGCGATAGGTAAACGCAGTCTCGGGATAAGGGAAAATAAGACGAAGGAAGCAAAGCTATAGTGCCTATCAAAAACCACAAATGACTTAAGTACAAAATAATAATGAAACTGAAATAGAACAATGGGACGAGATAAAGACCGTGGTCGGAAGAGTCTTCACAGCATATCACCACGGAGAAGTTAAAATGTCTCCCCGCCACTCGACGTACAATGAAGTATCATGCAGGGCTAGCGTACGTTGACCCCACACCGTGTCCCCTAACGCTTAACCCCAAAAGTCGCGTGGATGTTTTATTCTCTTTTGTCTGGTAAATAGTACGTGCGAAATGGTTCACAACTCACTTAACGTCACCATTTTGGCGCGTGGTCCTGTATACCATACCAAGTAGGTTTATAAATCCTTAATGGGAGTCCTGACAAAGTGGACATTGATTATGAACCAATGGAAAAATCCTTACCTTAATTAAGTAAAATTCTGGATAAACAATCCGGCATGTTTGCCAGCGCCGTCGGTCCGCTCTGCTCTGTAGTATAATGGTGTTGAAAAATCGATTCTCAGCGAACACAACGAAATTTCTGTGACTTTCTTAGTTCTGACATCAAGTTTTACGACGATACATGTAAAATCATAACTGTATTCCGTGACCCCGAACGAAAGTGGTTAGTAAGCTGCCCTCAGCTTACGCGCGACTCCAGTCCACTTGACCGGTATCTTAAAGGGTTACGCTGAGCTCTGAGCGCCATGGCGATTCGCGCCTAACTCTATGGAGACGAAGGACTTTTCTTAGGAAGTTCGAGATGTATTTGACAAGTTTGTACAGTTTATGTTCATTAAATTTATTGTCATAGTCTAAATGCCTATGCTCAGGGCCAGCTCTAGCAATAGACAGAACCTGCAGTTGCATATAGGGTCCCCAAATTACCTTCTTTACAGCAGCAGTGAAATGATCGATGATTTTCTTGGTAGAGGCCTCCCAAGTAAAGCTTTGCCTAGATCTCCTGAAAAGGCAAAGCCAGTCCTGCCTGTACTACTGCATACAATACTGTTATATTTTATATCATTAGTGTTTATGTAGGTGCACATGTTTCCTCAATCAATACTTCTTTTGAAAGCACAAGCAAAGCCATAATGTAATTCATTCACAAACTGTTGAAAATAGTAAATAATGGTGGTTAAATATCTATGGAGTAAATGTTCACTAATGTCACAGATGAAATAAGTGATGATGTCATAATGGGGGGATTTCTGTGTGCTGAGGCAGTAGCTCATATTTTGAGGTTGATATGTCACATCTTATTACAGTGAGCCCCTATCCTATGCAGGGACACATTGACATGTTAATTTGTAAAAGCTCAGGGTTTTTTGCTTGTAGTTTGGGCTTTTCAGCAGGGATGATCTAATGTGATTGGATGGTCAGTCTCATCAAACTGCATGAATATGATTCACAAACTGAAAATCTGTTGCATTGTTCATATATTAATTCATATTCTCCCTGGCTCCCCATGTAGGGGACGCTGCACATTTCTGGGAGCTGAAAGGCTGGATAGGCCTAACCACTTCTTTCCGCACCATGGCAGGATGGTGAGGAAGCAGGCATTGAGAGAGAGAGACCGCAATGGTGAAAGAGGAGATGAGACAGCTGACGACAGTAAGA
The DNA here is from genome assembly GCA_026777045.1 of Hyperopisus bebe. Taxonomy (NCBI): domain Eukaryota; kingdom Metazoa; phylum Chordata; class Actinopteri; order Osteoglossiformes; family Mormyridae; genus Hyperopisus; species Hyperopisus bebe. The sequence goes on along the minus strand of JAODJW010000128.1, from coordinate 81,938 downwards.
TTATTGAAATCCAGCCCGCTTCAAAGAGAAGTCAGTTTGGGCTTTGTTTACATTTAGACACAAGATAAACCACATGAATATTATTACAAAAACTATACAATAAAATTATACATCTGTAATGCTTGCTGACGTGGCACTACCACTATGATACACTTCTTATTTACGGTAGGGGATCCCAAAATATCTGATCAAGCCCTCTATTGAGTAAGAATCAATGAATGAACCTAATATCCAAATCATTTCATCCATGTGAACAGTGGCTATTTCACTGGAGCAATGCGGGTTAAGAACCATTCACAAGGGGGTGAGGACTGCTTTCCCACCTGGGACATGAACTGGAAACTGTCTGTCCTTAATAGCCAGGGTGATAGCTGCCCTATTAATATACTGGGCTTGTAGCAAACACATGATTTTGCTTTGAATGAGCTGAATGGGTAAAGGTGTTTGATTAAATCTCCTGTAGGAAATAGCTGTATACTGTAGATCCTTGCTCTGAGTCCTGAATAATAAGTACCAGACTATAGATTAATAGGTCAAATGTGTCTGCGCATGTAGGATTTATTAAGTAACAGTTTCATAAGTCAATAACCTGAAGGCAAAGTCAATGTTTATATGATAAGTCAGCAACACAGAAACAACTCATTGTTCAGAGATTACCAGAGTGACCAATTGGAGGGGGCTGAATGGTGATAACTTAAAAAGTACTTTCTTTGGTTTAATAGCAATTCTTGTGATACCTGTATAAAACAATCACAGTATTTCCTATTAACATTCTGTCTGAGTAAAGCGCCATAAATAAATAGTAAAAATAAAAACAGTCCGTATTAATGCCATGCACTCAAGCACATACCCATTTCCTGCGTGGTGTGTTACATAAATTTTTGTAGCTAAGTGAGCAGAAAAGAAAAAAAAATACCTATTTTGTTCTTCAGACAAAATAAGTCTTAGACATTCTAAAAAATAAAACACAAAGATCCAAATATCTTACAAATATCCACAAATGACTTAAGTAAACCTTTTAAAAAATGAACACTAATGAGTTGGCAGTGAACTTTCCTTTGCTGCTGCGCTGCGCTGCCCTGTCTTTGTGTAATCCCACATGCTCTTTGTAGCAATCTTGACCTTTGACCTTGGTCTAGGTCATTTAGTGACCTGGTCTTCCCAGTCTAAGTGTTTTGAAGAGTTCATGATGTAAATCTGGTAATTATCAGAGCAATTTATAAAGTATCACAGCTTCAACCAATAATGATTGTCATTTAATTCTTTCATGAAGTTTTATGGGTGACAATTAATGACTGCACCTAAACAAGTTGAATACCTGAATGCTTTTATGTGTAATTTTCTTGTTAATAAAAACAGGACTTTTTTTAGGTTTATTTTTGAACATTTCACATGCTTTCTCTTGAGCCACATAACAAAGGCGAACATTGTGGTATGACCCCCTGTGCGTCCCAGGAGGTTTGCATACACGCTCATTCGATCAGCCCTTCTCGATGTCCACCGGGTTTTACTCCCACTCTGTGGCAAATGACTTTAGCCGCTGTACAGTTTTACATCTTCAAGGGATCCTTGATGCCTGTACAGCAGTGAAAAGCTCACACGTCTCCCCTTGTCCTCAGCTGGTTATCCCCCCCCTTCCCCCATCCCGTGAGGAATGTTTCCATGGCCAGGGCCGGCCTGACATTGCCGCATTTCGTATCCGAGTGGAATGCATCTGTGGACTGGCGTGGGCGAGAGATAGATGTCACAGAAGGAGGCCAACTCAACCCCCCCCCTTCCCTAACCCCACCCACTCAACCCCCGACGTCAGTGACTCAGTCCTCCGGTGCGATGGTGGAGATAAAAATATCCCCACCCCCCAGGAATGGCCCGATAAGGAGCTGACTCCGTTTATATTTAACCCTCAGAAACAGGAGAGTTTATAACAATGCCCCATCTCCACTGGAAAATATAACTAAAATCAGAACCAGGACAAAACAGCTGTCACTCCCAGGAAGAAGTGTCCTTATCTTCTTTGGGGAGAGGGGAGCAGGGAATTAGCCTATTTGTCAACCTGTAGTGTGTTTAAGAAATTTTTATGTTAACCAAAATGTCCCAGTTCCTGTAAATGCACACCACTTTCCCATTTCCCATCCAGTATCCACTTGGTCCACTGAAATTTTCTGAAAGAGCTTAATAAGGCATTAGACATTAAATTTGTCCATTACAGGAAAATATAATAAAACATAAATTAATCAATTGTTAAGTCAGATTCAGGAAATGGGAGTCAGCAGGAAATGGCGCTCCGAGAAGCTGAAAAGTCATGAGCAAAGACATACAGAAAAGAAAGGCTGGAGAACTCCATGAAAACAGCCGAGGGACAGCGATGACCTGGTGAAGGTCTCTGACGAGAACCGACACCAAGCAGGGGAGTCTCTCAAAAACTGTATATTGTGAGAATCACAAAGCTGCCTTTTATGACAGGGCTGCCATTTGGAAACTGAGTGTATCCAAGGCAGATGAACAAATCCTGGGCATCAGAATGATGGGAAAACGTAATATAGTCTGATTGACCAACCTTTTTCCTGCATACAGAAGGGTTTATGTTTGGAATGAATGTCAAAGGGGCCCACAATGTCTATTGGTGTGGCAGCTATATAGTGGGGATCATTATGGCTGTGATTGGCTGAGGAACATGAGGCCCTTTTACAGGTCCAGGTGCACCATATAGTGCAAACACTGCTCCCTCGTGAAGTTACCATATTCTAGGATGATACTGCCCCCATACGCACTGCTAGACAAATTCAAGAGTGGTTTCATGTCCTCGATATCACCAGATCCAAATATCAGTGAAGCTTTATGGGAAGTTCTGGATCAAGAGTACTCCAGAAAGTAGTTTTCAACCTCCTTAATCCTTCAAAGAACTGGACCCAATACTTTTTGAAGAATGTCCCACTACACACATTTTAAGACTCATGTGAAGAGGTTCCAGTGACGACTGAAGCTGTTCTGAAGGCACAAGGGTGGTGCATTTGCTCCTTGATATTTAATCCTAGATACTTGCTAGTTGCTCCCCCCCCCCCCCATAGTTAATTTATAATTTTATTAAAGTTCCTTGTAAGTGTCATTGTTGTGATGCTTGTGAAATATATAATAAATGGACATTTGCTGTAGTTTTAAAACCTAAAGTTTATCTCCGTCCAACAAGGTTTAAATACAAAAAAAATACATTCACTTTTTTCAAAAAAGGCACCTTACAAATATTCAAATTGATATACTATTCGAAATGTAGGTTTCCCAAAGGACTTGTAGTTTCTGACAAATGCTTATACTGTAGAACAAAGAAATGTAAATGGCTGAATGCTAGAGAGGAGTGTAGGAGGCATGGCCCAGGCGACAGGTGTGTGCGGCGGTAAATGACAGGCCGGGCGTTCCTGGCAACTGCCTGGTGACCGTCTAGCGGGGCGCTGACAGCTCTCTGGCACAGGTGGACCAAAGAATCTGCCGCATGTGAGCCTGCCTTCCGCTTCTCTCTTATGTTACAGTGGCAGCATCATCAAAGGAGGTACGTCTGCCAGAGGTACTGCTCCCTCTCAAAATAAAATAAACACATGCTTAACCGATTCAAATTTCTTTTTTCATCTTATTCTCTCCTTAACAGTTAAATGCAGAACAGTATTAATGTATGTCTCCTACCTGCAGGTAAAGGGACAGTGGGGTGTTTGCAGTTGTAGCAGCATAAAAGCAAAACCGAGTGCCAGTTAGCCTTGAGAAATTCAACGTAATTCACCATATATATACATTGCCGCTAAGTAGTTTGCACGCAAAACGTTTCTTGTAAAAATAGGATGGTTTTGTACACCGGAAATGCTTAATGGGTAAATCGACCAGACCGGATATTGTATTATTTTCCAGCGTATTGCACCAGGATTGTGGCCCTAGCAAAGGTCAAATACAAACAGGCAAAGCAGCACAAATCCATCAGGAGACCCCGGCTAGCGTAGGCAGATTGCGTGAGAAGCCGTCCCTTATTATACATGCTATATTTCTCTACGTCACTAAAAGTTTCCATAACTCTGTCCAAACTGAACCACAAGACAGCACAGGCATGATTTTTTGATGAAGGACAATACACAGGGGCATTCCCAAATGCAGACAGGCCTTTTGAACACAAGCACTGACTGCTGAATGGATATCGATAGAAACTAGAGGGAATGGATTCCATTTTTCGCACAGGACGCCGAAGCACCAAGATGCCAAGTGTAATTCTCAAATGATCGTTCTCAAATCCCAGAGCCGGCAGTAAGACTACAGCAATGCTTGTCGCTTTTCTTGATCCCTGTTATCTGTTCATGTTTCCACACGTATGTCCTGTTTTTTCATGAAGGTGTTTCTTTAATGTGGTGTATAGAAGTGTTGGGTTAAACCCTCGTTGGTCAATAACAGTGCTCAGTAATGCCAGCCAGCGTGAGATTCTCATCTGAGTTTCTCCCATTGCTAGTATTCAGACAAAAATAACAGGTCAGTCATTAGAATCAATAGCGCTGTTTTGGCCATGCTGCTCGTATTGATAATGCAGGAATGATATCATATATGCCTGTTGGCTGAAACTCTGGATATCTCTTGGCAGCTGTAAGCTGATGACTGACCTGATACTGATGTCTGTCAGGGGATTGTCTGGGGAGAGAGCAGAGAGACAGCCGCAGATGACTCACACGACATCCTCTGTTCATAATTAATGTGACTGTGATCAAAATTACAGAAAATAAATAACCCCCCCTGCCCTGAAATGCATGTCTACAGTGCCTCCATTTATCACATCTAATGGGTTAGAGCCTTAAAGGACTGACTTAAGGGGGGGAGGGCACTGATCTCAACTGTGAGAAGGTGGCTAAGATCATTCACTCGTAACACGATTGCCTGTTTGAGTCCCTGGAGGGGCACGGCTGTAACGCCTTTGGGCAAAGCTCTGATTCGCTCCAGTAAAATATCCAGCTGAACAAACAGGCAAAAACTGCGAGCTGCTTTGGGCATCATCACCAGCTAAGCATCTAAATGTGAATCAATGACCCAGCAGAACGGCTCAGAAATTTTATGCTTTACATTAGGCAAGCATTTTCCTACATGGCACAGCATCAGCGTCCAAGTAGATTTGAGCTCCCAGGCTGAATTTGGCCCTTCCTGACACCAACTCCACATGGTGTCTTTACTCCTCCTGTGATGTCTACCAAACACCCTGAGCACTACCTCTTTCCCACCGTCTTGGGTGCACAGTAATGCAGACCCGCAGCCGCCTGGCTCGATCGTGACACATGACACGTCTTTTCCTTGGAGGAGAAGAAAGCCCCACCCACTTTTCTGTTGTGCAGAGAGACTCCATAACTGGACAGATTTATTTGAGGCTCTAGTTTCTGCCTTTGAGACCGAAACCAATTGTCTTCCCTGCTTCCCAGAAAAATATTGCCAATTAGGGTAATATGTATTGCAAAGAAATCCCTTGAGGAAATAATGAGAGATGGGGGTGGTGTCTGGGCAGGAGCCATGCTAGGGACATCCACGCGTGTCCTTCGCTTAGTGCTAGATTTCAGGCACAGAGAAGGAAAGAATAACATGCAAACTGGGAACACTGACAGGGCAAAGTGTTATGTTTCTGTGCACGGAAACCGGACTCTTCAGAAAACTGACATTTTCATCTTTTATCTAAGGGAAATTAAATATTTAAGTCAATTAAATATTAAGCTTGATGATAAGCATACACGTTGGAATTTATGTGTCATTACTGACTTTTAAGTAAATACACTGTTCGTCATCCTTGATGAACATGTTGCGCTCCCTCATGTTCTGTGCTCCTAACTGACTAAGATTAGAGGGCAGGTAACATGACGCTGCATAAATTAAGAGGGCTGGTTTACTTCCAGTGGGTTTTAAGGCATAATGCTTCAGTAATCCAATATTGTGCATTAGACTGGTGTATAAGAAATCACTATCAGTGGATATTACTGTTTTTGGAATATAAAAAGCAGGACTTTGACGGCATAATGACTTTCTTAGCAAAGAGAGTGAGTATATGGGGTACATAATGCTCATCTGTATGTGTTACCAGATTAGCCTTTTTTATTTTTTTGCTTGCAATTATCTCTTGTAAATTTTTTGACGAAATGAAGACGTATGAACTCACAGCATGGAGGGCTGGGCTGGGACATGTTCGTGTCAGACTCGATTTTATATTCTTCACAGTGCTGCCTTTGTGGTTGACCTGCGACTCTGAGTCGATTAAAGGGCGCCTTGTCTCAGACTGAAGTGGTTTTAATAAAAATGTCAGCAAAGCCGCGAAATGTGTAGGTGTGGCACCTACTAATATGGCGCCTTTTAGCGGCGCTTTCATTTCATGTCTGCCTGCAGAGTTCAGGGCTTGGACTGTGAGGCGGCATTACTTCACAGTATGCCCCCGCTTCTATGTATTCCTTCTTAAAAGGCTAGATATCCCTATACCTAATCCCTGGATCTTATACGTACCATTATCTTTGTAATGGAGTGTTATTGCCCAAGAAAACGTTTTAGTGATTTATGAAAATGTTTTTTATGGAATGCTTCATTGTTTTTGATTAAGTTGGGCATCCTTCAACCCAGCTGTCAAATATTGTAATGTCTGGTTTAGTCTAGGGTTTCCCAGTTTTACCCATTTCCTTAGGAACTCACGTTCGAATTTCAGCTTGATCTGAAATTTATTTACTCCTCGTGTTTCCTTATAATGAGTAACATAATACCGACATAATTGTAGCACTACAATAGCATATGCTTTCACAAAATAAATGCCAGTTACAAATCTGACGTTCCAAGCGTCCATATATTTTCATTATACCTAACCACAGTATGATACATCTATTGTTTTTTTCTAGCAGTGGCTACCCAGCAAGTTAAATGTAAAAGCTCGGTTGAGTGTCGACATCTTACTGTTGCCGAGACAAGTAAACAAACAAAAATCAAATTTCCGGCACTTTCCGGTTGAGGTGTCTGCCATGAGTCCGCGCCCCTGCTCGTGCTTAACCATGAGTTTATATATCCACTGCGCTTTGGATGTCGTTCATCCAGCTTCAGCACAAGCTCAGCATCGTGCATTCCATAATGTAACACCGAATAAAACGATAAAGGTTAAGAACATCAACTTAGCGTAATACTATTTCACATTACCGAGAACATTAATATTAAAAGCAGGTCATTACTACAGTATTTCCTAGGGTGCTAGGCCTATTTGTCCCGTTTTAAAAAAACCACTGGCAATCTATTACAGCTACATAGTTGCCGATTAATATGTACATAAACAATTCAGGTAAATGCTCTATATGGTAAAACACATATAAACCTTCACTTGGTCAGCACGGCCCCGGTTAGAACTTCGACCTGTATCCTCGTGATTCCAAATTTAGCACGGATACAAAGAGTGCGAGCAAATGAAGCCAAACGTCGATACGGCTGTCAACGCCATAGTGGGTCCTAAAAGGGAATTATGCATTGTGCGGTATAGAAATGTTTTGAAATGTCCTCATCGGGGTTCTCTTGGGTCCATAAACTAATGAGAGAGTCATTACAACCCACCATCCCAGTCGAGGATCCATGCATTTTTAATTGTCGGAGGTCTGTGGTGCCTCTATTATTGTGATGAGCACAAACATCCTCCTCTTATACGACAGGCCACTTCTTTTAAAGAGAGAATGATGAATGCTTTTAAAGTGCCGGTTAAAATGCGTGCGCACTTCAGGTGCACGCGTCTATAAACACAATAATGAATCCCGAACAAACTCGGCTCGTGTGCCCAGGACCCGCATCCCTTCTTTGCAATGATGTAAGAATGAGGATTCGCCAGTGAGCGCAAGATCTCACGCCGCAAACCGGCCAGCGTACGGCCCAGCGGGGAGTGGGGGGGGCTTCCTGTGCCACTAACCAACGGCGCCCGCCGCTAAATGACCTGCTTCCCTGCGCTGCTTCAGGAACAATTAAAAACAGAAACCAAAAAAATAAAAAATACGTGTAGAGGAAATTATAGACCAGACACGCAGTTCAAAGTGAGCGAAAATCAAAGAATGCTTCATTTCTCAACTGATATTACAGCGTGCGTTACTTTTCTAACCTTCTTCGCCATTCACGCATGTATAGCGCTCCAGAGATGTGGAAACCTTCAGTGCGGCGAGGGACAGCAGTGCTGTGCGCAAGGTAACGCCAGTAGCACCCCCCGATGCTGCAAGTTCTCACGGCACACGTTTCTCGACAACCTCGGATTGATAACACGCAAACTATGGGGAATCCTGATTTTGCTGTTCCTCTTCGCCATGGGCTACTTAATCCAGCGCATCATCTGCCCAAAACCCCGCAGGCATCACGAGAGGCAGGAAGAGCCGACGCTGTTCAGCAGAAGCGCAACTGCGTCCCAGGACTCGCTGCTGGATCGCATGCCAGAGTACCGGCCTGGGGACTTAACCTCACCGGTGCTGCAGCTGCCGGCGTACGACGAGGTGAAGTACTTACCAACGTACGAGGAAACCATGAAAGAAGCGGACCGAGACCGATCCAGTGACAATTTACTAGTTTCATCGGAAGAACAGGTACCCACAGCGCGGCCAGGGCGGAGAGGACAGGAGCCGAAAACGTTAAACATTGCTAGGACACCCTGGAATACCGTCTGACGAAATGTCACTTTATAAGAATATAGGTTGTTTACGATAAGTATATTTTTTAAACTTTTATGTGCTGTATGAAGTTGAATGTTAAAATTGTGAGAAATACTTTGCTTTGTCGTTAACATTGTGTATTTTTTTTCCACATAAGCTGGGGACAACTTGTTTTATATGTAACTTTAAGATTTAAACAGGAAATAAACGACTAACCGCCCAGAAAGAAGCAACTCTTACATTTCCATCGTGCGTAAAACTCACAATAGTGTAATTGTAGTTCTGCTTCGAAATTTAAATGCACCTACTCCTGATTAATCCGAAATCAATGTCTCTTACATTACACATTGAATGAATCCAATATTGTTCTTATTAGTTTCTCCTGGGAGTAAGATTTCTGCACTGAGCATCTGTGCGGAGAGGCAGCGTTAGATTCGCGTCGCGGTGAAAGTGTCTATTTCACCTTGATTATCTGACTGAGAGGCGACAGGAATTCGTTCACACGGGCTCTATGCAAAAAAAGTTCAGTCAGTTCGAGTTTGTGGGGTGCGCTACGCTTTGTCACTTTCGGACCCATCTGTCCATGCACCGAAAAGAAAATGTTGTGAGGGCAAGGTTTACATTTTAGTCGCTTTCTGTGCGCTTTAAAATCGGGGACTGCACAAAGCCGATTGACCAAGTGTGGTGCAGGTGACTCCAGTAAAAAGAGGGAAAATAGGCGACGGGCTCCTTCCGTGGATGCGGAAATTAATCCTTAACCTAATGATAGTAATCTAGTGGAGCGTCATAGCACTCGACTGTCTGACATCTGCCTGTTCCCAACCCGGCATATAATCAATGGTTTACAACTAAATACATTACAAATTCTCCAAATGGGTAACTGAATCGTTCATACTATAAAAATGGTTTTAGTATTTATGAATATGTAAAGTTCTAATGGATTAATATTAAAAACACACACATTTAAAACCAAAGGTGGCTTTCATAATTCCATGTTGCCATTATGTCTTTTCAAAACCAACCTGCATGCTGAACACTTTTGCAAGCTGGACCAGACAGGTCTGGATAGAGTTTAGCAAACATACGGCTGTTCATTTGCTGTGAAAGCAGACAGGAGATGTCCCACAGGGGAAAACTGGATAGCTTCTGAGTGGCAAAAAATGTACCTGCAGTACTCATACAGTCCAATAGCTGAGCTAGTTATAGTTGGGCGCCTGGTTCTTTAAATCTCATCAAGGTGTTCTCTTCTCTGCACAGTAGATAGATTATAGAACTGACACAAATTAGACCAGTTAGCATTGATGGAATAAGCATCAGAGCACAATACTGCCCACTTCCCAGAGGTTCTGCTCCATGGCTTTGGGTTATCTGGTCCCTGTTGCATGTCCGCAGCTTTACCAGTGACTATACTGTACAAGTGAGATTCATCAGAGGATCTATGGGCAACACCCGTACTGTTAAGTCACCCAATGCTGTCAAGCTCAGGGCATCTTATCAGTGGCTCATCAGAAAACATAACTCCCAATCCTTGCATCTTTTGGACAACAAGTCCGAAAACATGAACAAGTAAGCCAATTATTTAATTCCTAAATTTCCCGAACATTTCATAAAATTTCAAGTCAAACTGTGTTTTTCTAGAAGACAAAGGGGCATTTTTCCCAGTCGGTGTACAATGGGGCTGCGCATCCTGTTTGTTGTGGTAATGCGATGGAAATTTGATCTAGGGGTGGGTCACAGGCATCAAGCCCCCTCCCCCCCGTGCTGGAGATGCGACATGGCATGGCGTGCCTTGGAAAGAATTGGTGCAGGCGCCGGGGGTGGGAGGAGGGGAGCAGTGGCACGTTTAACAGGAGCCTGCTGCAGCACCCAGGAACAGGGCTGCCCCCTTAACCCCCCCGCCTCCCCCACCACACTCTGCGTTTCTTCTTGTCGGCGTTTCCTGCCTTGTTCGATCTAGATGAACAGCTGGGAGAACAATGGAAAATGCATTTTGTGCATATGCAGACTGGCTACTGGCTGCTGTTTCGTATTAGATGCATGTTACCTTCTACAGGGCCCTTCACCTGACCTCTATGGCCATGTTCCCATCATGCAACGGGACAGAGTAGCTGCACACTCCTGCATCCCGCCAGATACGCAGACGATCAATAGGTTTGTAAAAGTGTTATCCATCCGACTGTCACAGGACGTCCTGTAAGAAAGTCAACAGTGGAACAGTGAGCAAGACTGGGGAATCTAATTGTAGGTTCTGGTTTTCCGGCATTTGGTCATAAGAGGTAGTGCTGCACTGTTTATTTTATAGCACAACACTGGCATCAACATAACACTATGGACTTTTTACGGAAAACATATTTATTAAGGATAACAAAAGGTTTAAATTTTAGCACAATAATTCATGTTATTGTCTTTAAGAATATTTATACAATATTTATATAAAGAAGCACAAATTGAACAGCTAAACCAACATGAATTGTACAGATATTTAAAACTAACGTGTGGCCCAATGTCTTGCAGACAGTAATTAGCATGGAGGGGGAAGTGCTTGAAGATCCATACTTCATATTAAAACCTTGTTCTCAGGCATGTGCCGTCCAGTGCATTGTGGGAAGGCACTTCTCATTTCCTACTCTTCACAAGCTGCTTTGCCATGTACCTGATCAAACTGAGCATGTGTGTCATAAGCATGTCCCATTTTTGTCTTGTAGTTTTAAAAATATGCCATAGCAAATGTGTTGCTTCTGCCAGGTTAAATGTTTTGGAAAAACACCAGGCAGACTAATCCAGGAGAAACCCCAAGGTCTTTTATAAACGGGGTTTCCTGCTCCAAGACATCAGTCTACAGGGGGTAACTGCAGGCTGGTACACAAGCGACTGGGGCAGGGCCTACTGGCGGAATGGCACACTGGTCCGCAGCGAGGCACTGGCTGCCCGCTCCCGCTCGTTGGCCAGCTCCATCTCGATCTTAGCCTGGATCTTCTCCCAGTCCACCTCCACCTACAGGGACAGCAAAACGGGCCACCACCAGTTGTCATGTGCTGTTAGGCTGGTTCCTTAAAGCAGTTAAAATACGGAATGAAAATATGCATTTACCATTACAAAAAATTTGAAATACCCAACTGAAAGGTCGGAGTAACAGAGATATGATTGTTGTAAAAAACACAAAAAAGTACAGTTTTCTCACTTCTTACTCTTTCTTTCTATTTTGAAAGCAAACTTTGTGAGCTATACATAAGAATTCCAATGTATTTGTAAAGCCCTATACCTGTGGAAATGGCAACAAAGTCTGTCTGTCTATCTATCGAACATTATCTACATGAGCGAATGTGCTGGTTTCCCTACATACCCCCTCAGCATACTGCAGGAACCTCTTGTTGGTCTCCTTCTTGCCAAAGTCCTGCAGATACCTCTGTCGGTACGCAAGCACGGTGTCCACGTGCGTCTTGTGCTTCACTGCCAGCTCCAGTGCCCTTATAGAGAGGGTTCGTGACATAGGCACCTTCTAAACATGCCTGATGGGCAATCAACGACAAGATGCAAGTAGGCATGCTCACCTGTCCCAGTTATAGAGGCTGATGTTCACCTGGATGGCCTGGTAAATGAGGCCGGCCTGCAGGAGCAGAGACTCTGCCTCCTGTACATAACCACTAAATAGCAGAATGTGTGCCAGAGAGGACTCCTTCGAAGGAAGCTCTTTTATCGAGTTGATGTACTGGACCTTGTCCACCTATTGAAAGCGAGAGATGAATAGTATTATTCTGTGTGGATTTTTAATCGTTCTATTTATGGGACTTTATGGGAACTAAGGAACCACAAATGCAGAGGAATCATTTCAGATAAAAAGGCGCACGGAGTGGCTGTACCTCTCCGACGGCTGCATAGGCCACCTCTGCCGTGTTCAGCTCCTTGTTGGCCATCGCCATGGCAGCCAAGCTCGCCCAGAGGGTTTGGTCCTGTGGGATTTATGGATAGCACCATGAATAACCGACAGCACCCCCTAGTGCTGCTGCAACTACAGCCTAATACACATAAGAGGTCAAGTCCCACAGAGACAGGCTGACAGATGGACAAACTGACAGAAAGACAGGCAGGCAAACAAAGTGACCTCTTTTAGCATAAAACCACTACATTACTAATGCAGCAAATCAAAACAGACGGGTCATGGCATGGTGTGACAGCCCGATATGATGGGGGCACTTGTCTGCAAACTCTTAAACAGGATGTTTGTGGCATCCGTACCTTGCCCCCCCAGGAGATGTGGCGTAATGTGTCGTTTCCTTCCCCGTCTCATTTTATCGACGTTACAATCCGCCGTGTGTTTGCAAGCCAGTGGAAAGTTCGCTCGGGGCTCCTGTTTGGTTTACATACCGCCAAACAAAACAATAACAAAAGAAGGCCAGAAAATCTACATGCGGCAAGGAGTCCGGCAGCCTAAGTGGGCCCCTCTAGCAGCCTCTCCCCCCGTCATGGTGCTGTGGCATTTAAACCACGTTTGCATGTTGCAATATTTGCAACGGGCTATGTAAATAAACAGTGTGATGTGCATTATCTCTCCTGGGATGAGCCTGCGTTGTATATATACACACCAGCGGTTTCGACGGTAAACGGACAGAGAGGTCTGCACTTGGACAGGTCGTCAGAGGCGCCAGGCTGGCGGCGGGTTGGGTGCTTCGTCACATGATTAAACCACTGCAACCACAAACTGGGTATAGGAGGTCCAGCCCCAGCCAGAGCAGAGCAGGTTATTAGGGAGTCTGAAGACATTACGCTGGTGCTGAGGGCAGGCGGCTGTTTGTGACATCAGAGGATGGAGAGGCAAAGCTGCCAGCAGGGATGCCGGCGTGCGTCGGACAGCATGTTCGCAGCGCTGTAAACACCAGCACCAAACCGCAAAATATTACATTTAAGGGGTCAGGTCTTGCTATTTTTCCATTTCCCAGACAAAAAAGGCCACAGTGAAATGTCACCCAGGGTAGTTGTTCCCGTCTTTGCCGGTCGTAACTGAAAGCGTCGCGCACCAGCTAAAATCTGCGGTAGCTGCCGGGATAATAGTGGCGGGGGCTGTTCGGGGCCCTGCTGTGTTTTCCATCCATGCGGCCGGGACGGGGTGGCCCCGGTGACCCCTCCCCCCAGGAAAACCCACACCTACTGGAAGGCCTGCCCGCTTACCAGAAACGGGCATGCTGAGCTGCAGGCATTTCCTAAAAGCAGTGGGGCAGGCCGGGTTTCTGGCACGCCGCCCCCCCCCCCTCGAAACGACATGCCAGGCTGCGGTTATTGCATCATAAATGAGTGAGTGCATAGGAGATCTCTGTGGATCGGGGGTAAATAACAGTAAATGGTGTCACACAGGCTAATTAAAAAATTTAAAACCACCAGCTTCAGCTCAATAAAGCTCTATTCTTCTTTGCTGTAGTTCATGAATATTTGCTCTCCAAAGCATTTTATTACCTTGTATTTAAAGGTTACACCGTATAATAAATACTATGTACATATATTTTTATATATATATATATATATGGTAATGTAAATTGATAACAAAAATATGCCCCCCCCCCCCCAGCTCCTGCTCTCCTTCAACACAGGGCCCATTATGCATTTGTGCAGCGTGGCCTGCCGCAGTCTCATACGTATCAGAGCAGGACCAGTTAGAGCTACTGGAGTGATTTAAACCAAGGCCAGCCAGCCTGTGTAAAGCTATACGGGGCAGCAGGGGTGCTGGTGGGATGGAAGCGGCAGGATGGGGCCGGGGGGGTCTTAAGCACAGGTGCATGAGGGGGAGGGCAAAGTGAGTGGGCAGAGGGGCAGACACTGTCCCATGAATGCAAGCGCAAGCACCGCTTTGATCCAGGGGGGGCGCAGGCATGAGGCTCTGCTCCCGGGTAACTTGCACCTCTTGTCCCTCCCTGGCCCACACTGCCTGCTGCTTCATGTCTAATTTGGCTCCACTAATTACAGCTAAATGGAAATCATTACCGCTTCCCTCTGATAACGTGATGCCATCGCATGCATTACTGAACACTTCTCATCTTCAGCCTTTTCCCATAATGCTGAATTTCTGCATCTCTTCATACTGTCCTCCTGGGGTTGGTTTATTATTAATAATATTAGTATTAATATTTGGTCCCACTGCGAGGACAGAACCGGGCTATAGATCTTTGTACAGATGCAGTATTTGTGCAACGCAACTATGCATCACGCGATACACAATCGCCGCCATTGTAAAGTCACAAGTCATATCGCCCTCCATTAAGCATTCGCACTGTCCGCCTGCACGCAATGGAGATCATCAGACAGCCACCTGACCCACCTACTGCGCTCCTTATGCTGGCGTTTCACTAAATGATCACAAAGCAGATACCTCACTCGACCTGCGGATCCTGGTGTTTTCTGCATTTTTACCTGGGAAAACAACCGATACTACAGAGACAGAGCTGGCGAAATCTTGAAAAATATTTTTTTTATCTTTATCTTAATATCCTTTGCCACAAAATAATTATATTGTGCACAATAGTTTGTTTTTACTGGGATAATGAAACACAATAGATCGAAGTTGCTGCCCATTGTAGCAGGGCAGTCACATTATGTAAGATGGCGGCGACCACAAAAGCATGCATACAAAGGTCTATACGGGGGCGGGGTTTAAGGCCACACCGACACGCCTCTGCTGGTCCCCGTGGCCTCGTACCTTGGCGAAGCGGCAGAGACGAAGGGCGTCGTCCCAGTGCGCGTGGCCTGCGTACTGGTGCAGGAGAGCCGGGTACGGCGAGACACTGCTGTAGACCAGGGAGCCGTCGGCACGCCGGATGGTCACCTGACTACCCAAGTAGCTCAGAATCTGGGGGCTCCGGCTGAACTCACTGTTATGGCAGAAAGTGATACAGAGTCCTTCATTTACTCAAGACAAGTTTTGATGAAACTACATATTATGCAGGCAGTTAAGCGATTTGCTACCCTTCTCCAGATGCAGCACATTTACCCAGGATTCCTCAGTGCCAGTCTTGAACCCAGGAGGAACCCTACGCCCCTTGTCTTAATGACAGAGAGGGGGAAGTTTTGGGAGCCAGCAATGTTTTATTGACGGGCAGTAAACCTTCAGAATAAAAACACTGCTTTCCCACTCAATTGCCGGGAGCTTGTTTATAAAGTATTCTGCTGCTGCATTTACTATTTGGTTGATATGGTGATGACATTTGACAATTGCACTACAAATGGATGGGACACTTTCAAAGTCCTCTGCTCTCTTTAGTGTGTATTTATATTGTTCAGTGTTTAGCAGTAGTGTTTAAAAATACCATCTGGTGATGGTTTGTAAACATGACCGGGGGGGGTGTAGTGTATGGGAAAGGCTTGTCCCAAAGGTCAGAGTGGCGATGTGAGAATAGGATGCACAGGAAGACGTGGACATGCTGGGTCTCTGCTATTGGACCACGCCATACCTGGCGTCCTTTGTGAAGAGTGTTTTGGGCAGCAGGTCCCGGTCTATGAAGACAGCATGGGGGTAATACCACACCGTGAACTGGGTGTCCTGGATTCCACACAGCAGGCTGGCAGAGTCATTCCAGGCCATAGTGTGGACCATGGTGCCTGGGAGGAAGAAGGTAACGAATCATCGCCTAACAATGCGGACCGCGGAGAACAGTCCCTGTCACAGAACCACAAGCCCCAGCTTCCTCTTACCAATCTTGCAGATGGCCTGTTCACGACGCCGGACAGAGGTCAAGTAGAGGTCCTTGTTTTTGTCGATCAGAGCGATCTTCCTGTCGGTGGCTGGTCCACACTGGTCCAGGGCGATTGCCATCACCTCTGTCTGAAGGCGGGCAGATGACATCATGCTACTGGAGTGTCCCTATGCCACCATGAGGGGCCTGCTCACATTTCCTGGCTTAGCCATAATGCTTTTATGCTTTCATCATGGACAGTTTACCCATTTAGTCACTGCCTTAGGCCAGACTGGGTTCAGAAGGCGTATAACGAGCCTTGCAGGCCACGGGCTGCCTTCGATACAGACTCACACCCTGTCAGGGACACAAACGGGGGCCTAATCTCGAAATTTGCGTGGGAATAATTTTTCATTAGGCCACATCTAATTTCACATTCCTGATTAAACAGGAACGGCACAGAAGGATCTGCTCTCCATTAGGAACTGACTGCCATCAAAGCTCAGTCCCCCTCAGATAAACATCTTCACTTGGTCAACATAAAAACACACAGTGTGACTGAAACAGTCTGCACTGCATCATCTGCTCCTTCAGCAGGGAAATGGGAGCGGGCTGGTAGCCGAGGCTCCTACCCACAATGCACCTTGCCATCCTGAGTGCGTTACGCACGCACACACACACATACAATGGCTGGCTGGCTGTTTTACCGTATTTAAGGAGACCTAATCCCAAACCACCCAAATTGGGAGAGAAATGAGAGCTGATGAATGTTTCGTTGTGTTTTTCGCCAGTTTTTTTTGAAAAAAACGACACCCTGCGCCGGCCCGGGGTGACAGAGGTGGACGTGAGGGGGGTGGAGAGGCAGGGAACTGAGCCAGCTGGCCCCAGGCACCACTCTCCGTCTTGGCTGGGGGAGACATGCTGACAAACAGTAACTGAACATTCAGGCTGCCCCTCCCCTGCCCCCCCGATCCCCACCTCCCACTCCCTCACTTTGCTGTCACACTCCTGAGGCCCGAAGCGGCGGCCAGCTCCCTTCGGCTGGGGCTACCCCTGGGTGGACGCTCTGATCACCCGGTCATCTTCTCTCCTGAGATAAGGTGCCCCTCTTCTCGGAAAGTGCTTTGTAAAGGTGGACTTTCAGTTCCGTGGGTCAACGTCTCATTTTCGCTCCTAGTCGGATGACAGCAGCGGACTGGAAGACCTACCTTGTGAGTCAGGGGCTTCCCATCCCCCAGGGGCTTCCCCGTCAGGGCATCGAACAGGAAGACGACTGGAGAAAGAGGCGCGGGATTAAGCAGGAGCGTTTTGCCGAGGAGGCCACAGGGCAGCTCAGTCTGCTGGCTCACCTTTCTCATCTGCTTTGTCCCGGACTGCGACGGTGTCATTGCTGAGGGAGACGGCTTGTGCGCTCAAGATGTCCGTGCGCATGCCCGCTATCTTGGGGGAAGATGCGAGCCGGCCGTCGTAGGAGAACACGTAGATGCCCCCGCCATCCACCAGCAGGAAGTGTCTTGTGGACAGAAGGGACCCCAGACAAACATAAGAGCATCACACCTCATACCTATAGTTAAACTCTAATGGAATTAGTACAGGAACTTTTACACAATTTAACTGCATAAAAATCAGAAATGCTAATACAATTTATCACTCGGACTGATTTCATAAGGTCGCGGGGGCCGATTCAAAGCCAGGAACTTTTTTTTTTTTTTTGTTTTTCTAGGTTTATGAACAATAACCTTGCACAAAAAGCGTACCATTAAAGTAAATGACAAAGTGTTATCGCTTTTCCACATCGCAATCAAGCTTTGGTACAAATATCCATTTTACTACTGGCTGAGTCACAGAATGCCGTTTGGCAGGCACTGAGCTGCAGCTTCCAGGAAG
>JAODJW010000128.1:27264-55215 GCA_026777045.1 Hyperopisus bebe | reverse complement strand
ACAGGTTTGTAATTATATGTTTGTGGGGACTCTCCATTCATTTCTATGGGGAAAACTCTAATCCCAACATGACGACCCGATACCCAGCCCTAACCTTAACCAAACAAAGTACAAGATTTGTCATTTTTTGAATGCAGACACAGATTTTTATGTTGTGTTCGGAACAGCAGCCAACAGCTCAGGCTGATCTCGGAGTTTTCATTCTCATACATACTTAGACACCGTGAACTTGTCCGTCATCGGAGTTCCAGCTCCCTGTAGAGTTCCGGAACGTGCCGACCCAGAAGAGCAGCAAGCTGTGCACCCCAGAGACGGCAGCACAAGCAACAGGGCAGCACTTTCATACGAAGGAAAGTAGACGTCTAATCACGTCTTAACAGTCTCCAAATTAACAATAATACATATTCAGAAGTCATCATCGTATTTTAAAATATAATGCATGAAATTTTGATGCAAAAAAGGAGATATATCGAAATAATTAGTCCCAAAACATGAATAACTACCCCGGAAATGAGACTTGATTCAACAAACAAGCCTCTGCTGATGGCGCCATGGCGACCCCCCCCCCTAATTTACGGGACATTCTTTGTGTTCTACATCAGGTCAAAATGATGTTCCTGTTCGAAATTGGGGGGGTGAGTGCCATTTTGAGAAAATGCGGACTCACAGCAGGCCCTGGCTCTATGGTAGCCCTGAGGGACTGGAAGGACATTTTAAAGGCATTTACAAACCCACTGTTAGTAACACAAAAATTAGGCAGAGACACATGAGGAGAGCCACCAATGGACACAGCGTGGAAAACATATGTTCTAAATCACGACAATGCCCACCATCACATACCCTGCAAGCCAGCAATAATGGAAAAGGATTTAGAAAGTTGATAATGGGATGATTTAAATTACCTGCAGATGAATAGCCCCTCACTACACATGCTGTGGCAGACATGGCTGGCTGAGGAGTGTGAAAACCCAAAGGATATAATTATTAAAAAATTCTGTTTGTTAATGAAGAGGGATAGTAGCAAAATGGCAGATGGGGAACGAGTTGTGGAGTAAATCAGGACGGGCTGTAATTGGCATCATGCCACCCTCCTCCCAGCTCCGTCCCAGGCTGGGCTCACATATATGAGGGCATCCTCACCTGAGTGAGGTGCGCGGCCAAAGCAAACACCCATTCAGCCCCTTCAGGAGAAACGGCCTCTCCGCAGTGAACACGGAGCAGACTGGGGGGAGGGGTACCATCCCGTAACCCTGGCCCTCGTACCCCCCAGGGACAATTTAGTTCTCAGCTTTCCGTTGACATTTTGTCCTCAGCTAATGATCGGGTTTCACTGTTATGGAAATTTCACCTGGAGGGAAAATAAAGACAAACTTGGGGTCTTTAGGCTGATTACGTCCATTCGGTCTCTGCAGACTGTAGCCTTTCAGTAACCCTTCTCTAACCGTTAAGCAGATATCAAAGACAGAAGACCACTTCAAGCATTTTTCCTAAAGACTTAAAGCTCAGGAGCCCAAATCGAAAAAGCTTATCACCAGGATAATTCGTCTCCCATTTTACCGGATTTTACTTGACCTGTTTTCAGACATTATTTGATTAACTGTAAACCGTAAGTAAGCTAAAATAAAAACTTTAAAAACAAAGGAGTGGAACGAACAGTAGATTTTCTGAAGGAGAATGCTGTGCTTTATAACGTCTGACCCACTGCATTCAGTTCCACGCTATCAAGCGAAAAGACAGCCTGCAGACCATAAAGGCCTGCTCAGAAACCTTTGGTGGCACCGGGTTGTCTGAGCTTGCCTGGTCACCCGGGAGTCGCTGACTCGCTTCATCCTTTGCTCGTCTGTCCTCTGATATTTGACACAAATACTCATCCTTCCCTCTTAAAGTCCTTCAGTTTTCACATTCTCCTCCCATGCACGGCACGTAAAACGAACGGCACGGCACAAGCGCTACCGACCACGACCTGGAGATGTCGGTCAGACAGCGGTTCATCAAACTGCGCAACACTGTCAAACACACAAAAATGGAGGCATTTTTTTGTTTTTATCATCATAAAGACAAGTATCACACTCCCTTTTTATGATCGGGACAAAATTCAGCTATACACGGAAAAATGAAGGACAGGACATTTTTTGGGAGTCACTGCCGAGGGGTGCGTTGTCTGGGTCAGGCCCCTAACAGCCCCTGTAGCTGGACTCTGGCCATGGGCTGAATCATCAGGTGCTGCCAGGCTGCAGGGGTTAGGGCTACAGGCTGACTGCACCTTTCAGAACAGCGGGTCTTCGCTCCCAGCTTAGAGACTCTGTTAAATCGCTTAACAAGAGGTCGCAGCTTTCAGCCAGGCAGACGCGGGAGAGCCCAAATGTGGCACCGCCACGAGCCGGGCGCAGCTCCAGCCTCTCCTCAGCTGCGTAACCAATTAGAAGACTGTGTCACCGGGACTCTGATTGGCCAGTGACAGGTGCGGGGAGGAGGCGATGTGCCGCCTTTCTGCCGACCCTTCAGCGTCTCTTCTCCAAATTGGAAAATATACCTCTACCCGCCCCCCATCTAACACTGTACAATAGCTAAATGTGCAGAAATCTGATCTTTTTTGGACTTGGCTAGAGATTAATGTCCTTGTGATCTGTATGGCCGAAACTGGCCCTCCCTGGGATACCTTCCACACAGATAGCACACTCAGGGAGCTGTTCTCCTCTGACGAGCTCTGGCCACATGCTGGTTAGGCCCTCGGTAGCTGCAGGATTTAGAGCAAGAGCAGGGTAAGTTCCCCACTATGGCGGTGATGAAGAGGAGGATGATGAGTGCCCTGTATACTCCAGGACTCCTATGAGCCTCAAACTCACTTTCCCACAATCCTGCTCTGAAGATCTTTTGACACAGAACAGTAACAGTTATTTTTGTATTACAGCTAACTGGTTGTATTTGCTTAACACCCTGGCCTTTTAATAGAAGGATGCGTGATAATACTTCTGCTTGATTAGTGGACAAGCCCCCCCCCCCACCCCCGCAATGACCAGACGCGGTGTACCTTTCAGACAGTGATGGCACGTTAATCCAAACAACTCACTCTATGTGTTTAATAATTCATTTCTGTTTACAAAGGCGAGCTGAGGGAAGAGGTGAAGCTAGGAACACAATGGGCAGATGAATAACAAGATGCAGAAAGAGTGGCTATTTTCTGTAATATACGGTTTGATCGTAAAACTACAGATTTGGCCTGTGGGTTGCATCAAGTGGCACAAGGCAGGAGTCTGGCAGGAAGGCAGA
The DNA here is from genome assembly GCA_026777045.1 of Hyperopisus bebe. NCBI lineage: Eukaryota > Metazoa > Chordata > Actinopteri > Osteoglossiformes > Mormyridae > Hyperopisus > Hyperopisus bebe. The sequence continues at coordinate 51,945 of JAODJW010000128.1, read as the reverse complement.
CGGTAATGACACACACATTGGTTCGTGCTGGAGACGTACACTGCAGGCCCCGAAGCCTCCGAGCGCTAACCGTACGCACATGGCCGGGCTGGCCCCTGGGACTCATCAGCGGGATGCAGCTGTGAGCCGGCCAGCAGGATTCAATTAGTGCTGCGGGGCTAGGGGGGCTGGCGAGAAGGGAAGGGCACGCAGCGTGCCGGGCTGGCCGGGAGTGGCTGACACGGGAACGTCATGCGGTACAAAGAGGCAGCAGCCCATCCGCACCAACAGCCATCAAAGGCATTCGCTCACCATTTACAAATCCATCTCTTTGCCATTAAGCTGCTTTTTCTGCACTTGGTCATTTATACAGCGTCTTACTTGCTGTATAAATCCTCGGTGGTGGGGGGGGGGGCATCCTGTACTCTTATACACCTCAGACTCATTTACGTAAAAATAAAGCAGAATGACAAACAAATGACGTAAACTCTGTGTCGACGGTCATGTGGCCACCAAGAGTATGAGCTCACATGTGAACATGTGGGTCTGTGAATTATCACAGATTCTGTTTGGCATAACTCTGGACTGAACTCAATTAACCAAGGTTAGGGTGAGCTCTAGGGGTGGAAACAGACACCAGACGCCACTCCCCTACAGCCCCCCAGGGGGCAAAGAACATGTCACAAAGGGAAGCTCTGGGGAGGTACCCGGGCTTACGATTTGTGGGAAGCGGCTGAAGTGCCCGTTCAGATCCGTTTGTCTTGACTGACCAGAACTCACCGTGAACGGTTAGATTCAGTGACTGGGTGCCTGAGGAGATGGTAACTACAGCACCATCTATCTAAGATATCCACCGAGACACAGAGAGCCAAACCCCATGAGATCTCTCCTCAGATAGCAAAGTGACTTATCTCTTTCTGTAAGCATGTATATCAGACAGAAAAGGAAAGACATTTATCAAAAACATATAATAGAAGCATAAATGGTAAATAAATGACTTCCTTTGGCAAGTAATGAAGGAGTGGACATTTTTGAGGGAGCACAGGTCAAATTTTCCCAAGATACTGAAGTAAACCTCTACTGTCAGGTTCTCTTGTGTGGTTACCCATTGAGCGAGACCCGCCCCGTCAGACTGCAAACATCAAAGCACAAGCAAATGGGGGGAAAAAAAAATCAATATACCAGCAAACAATCAAATCTTCAGCACAGACAAAACACACACACACAAAAAAAACAGCGACTGAAACCCCTCCCACACCAAAGCACTCTGAGGGCTGCGGATTCCAAGAACAAGCAGCTTAAAGGCTCATTTCAATAGGCACACTTCCTCCAAAGTCTCCACTTGGAGCCCAGCGACACACAGACACACGCACACAGATATACAAATCCTGAAAAAAAGAAATATGTATTTGCCAAACTGGAAGCTCATGCGCACACGTCGCCTCGCGCATGCAATGAAGGCGGCGGGAGTTGTTCTGATGGGTCAGCCGCGCCCCCCGCCCCCCCCCCCCCCCCCCCAGCTTTGCCGGTCCCCCCCTCCCAACATGTTTGTCTTGTCTGTGAAGGTACTGATTTAATGAGCCAGAGAGTAATGACTCTGCCAGACAAACTGGCACGCCTCCGGCGGAGGCCACCATCTATCTCTCCTCCACGCTCTCCGTGGCTGGGGACACAGGAGGAAGGGAAGCCAGCGAACTTTTATAGGGAGAAATCCAAAAGGAGTCACTCCCAAAGCAGCCCCTGCGGCCGTGTGGGACACATACAGCCATCGGTCTGTCCTCGCATGATCCCTTCTGGGAGGTAAAAGCTTCACGATGAGGGGCGTATGGCAATAAGAAATAAAAAGGACACCTTCATGTGTGACAACATCCCCCCGCCCCCAAGTGCGTTTGTCTCCCTGTGGGACTGAAGTCGCTTCCCACTGTCCCGAGTGCCTCAAATCGAATGCCGCATTTAACCTGCGGGGCCATGGGTTTAATGCCTGTTTTCACTGGCCAGGAAGTCGATTCATAAAGCAGAAAGTGCTCACTCTTTCGAAACTCGTCGCAAGTCGACTCAGCCGAGCGCTAAAAGGAGAAATAAAGATAAAGTGAAAATGGAAAGAGGCAGAGCACGACACTGTGAGTGTGTTTTCACGTCGTCAGTTTCTATGACTGCTGAGTGAGCATTGTTAGGTTAGAGCTGGTGTGAAGAGTCAAAATTAAAGTTGGAGGTGTGAGTGAGGAGAAGGGTTCAGCTGGAGCCAATGCCAGAGTAACGACTATAAACACACTGGTGAGTCAGTCTCTCTCTCTCTCTCTCTCTGTCTCTCTCTCTCACACTCACTCACACTCACACACACACACACACACACACACACGATCTCTGGCTCTGAACTGAGAATAGGCACAGGGCCGAAGCAGGAGAGAAGGAGACACGTGAAAGGACAGGAGGGGAGGAGAAAGAAAGAACGAAAGGAAAGGGGGGAGTGGGGAGAGAGAGAGGAGCCCAGCCCCATACACTGCTGCTGACTCAGGACTCCCTTTGTTTGGCAGCGCTCTCGTTCTCGCGCTCTCTCTCTCTCTCTCCCTCCTCTCTTTGCTGCCCAGGCCTCCTCCACATCTGCTATTTTTCCAGTTATACCCCCCAAGGCAGATCTTTCACTTTTACAAGTGACATTTTCTCCCTCTTCAGTTAGCCAACTTACTTTCTCCAGATGAAGAAAAACAACGTTTAAAATTTCCCCATTTTCTTTGGGTTTAAATTAACATTTATTTTTGTCCCAAACAAGACAGAACCAAAACACAGGCCTCTGAGATTCAGTTCAAACTTTTATGCCAGTGCATATATATTCATTAATTGAACATAACCTAGACATTGATTGACTCGGTCAACCAGACTTTAAATGGCAGATAAGACTTGGAGGCTCACTCCACAGCAAGTGGCCAATCAATAAATCACGAGGCAGACATAGTAAACATTGCACCTTTGTGACATGCCTGCACGCGGTCACAGGAAGGCCCCACAGAATCCACTGGCACTGAATAAAATATCAAACCACATAAAAAGCTGGTGATTCCTTAACCCCCAGCGTATCTTCCAGCAGCACATCTTCAGAGCATCAGGTCAGAACTGGCAGATCTCTTTTGAGCCAGACGTTCCAAACACTCATAACTTTAAAAGTATTTTCTGAGCCCCTCTAGAAGAAGCCACGCTCCCAACATCTGGATAAGTGTGTCCTTCTGGACTTTTTGCTTTGGAAACCGCCGACTCACGAGTGACAAGCTGCTGGGACAGTCTGAGGCTCCAGCACAAACTGGGGCGTATTAACGGGCCAGTGATGGTTCCAGTCAAGCCCCAAATGAAGATGGAGCAGTGGGCTGAAACGTGATGCTCGTCCTTGTGGAGACGGTTCAGCTAAAATGTGAGGCTGTGTTTTTATTGAAGGAAATGGGTTTCATTTAGTTATATGGGTTTGTGTCAAGTCACAGAGCTTTGTTCTCTGTTAGCACTAAAGCTGAGTGAATCCTCAATATCACCACAGGCTGTGATGATGTATGAAGTGCTTTTTTTGAAGTCCTGCTTTCTCCAGCCCAGGGACAATTCTGCTTTTAAATAACCAAACATGTTTTTTTTTTTATTATTATTAAATGACCACAAATAATGAAAATGTCACACCCTCATCCCCGCAAGCAAGAGTGAGGTACACCATATTACTAAATCCATGCAGACAAAAAACTGTATGACCTGCCCTTGTATTTGGAAGCCATGTATAAAGTGACAAGAGCTATTGTCGATCTCTCACTGCCTGACCTCTAGTGTAATTTTTTAAGTGATCAAATTGAATTAACAACTTCAATAAAGGGTGCCAGCTGGGTCATACAGACGGTCACTGGGGCCTCGCCATGGTATCCAGCGTCTCACCGTCCATTTCAGAAGACAGACGACGAGGAGGAGGCTGCACAAGCTAACAACACAAGCATGCTGCAGCGACTCCTCGTCTCAATCTGTAACACTTGTGTTTATAAAATACACTCGCACTCCAGAGACGTTACTGTTCCACATTAAGCCGTTAGACACCAAGAAACAGAACCAAGAGCATACTGAATAAATATACAAATAATTAAGGCCTGCATGTACTAAAAATAAACACAGAACAAATAAGTTGAAGCCAGAGCCCAGCGAGACTGATGGAATACGGAATCGGACCCCAGTGTGGAGCGTGCGGCACGCTGCGGCAGCAAGGACGATGAAACACAACCACCTTTTTTCTCCCCGAGTGCCGACAGCAGGGAGAGCCGTGTGCTTTATCTGTCCTGAGGAGGTCCCCCCCTGGCTTGGCTAAGTGGAGGCTCGCTGGAGGTTAGGGGTTAAGCCGGTCAGCATTTTCTTGCTGAGGCAGCACTCCGTAATGTGCGAGCATCCGCTGTACAAGATACAGAGCGAAACTCCTGGTGATTAGTCACGGTAGTACTGCTGAGATTCCACATGGGCCTTAACCCTTTCTCTGCACACACAGGCAGGCAGAGATTGTCAAACCTGACACTTAGGGAAAGAATCGCCAGTCTTGAGTGAGCCGTGAGCGAGCTGTAAACAGCAAGACGAAGGGTTACTGCTTATATTCTGATTCCTGTGATGTTAAGGAAACCTCAGGCTTTAAAGTGAGGACTGGGACTAAAAGTCACTTAAAACCATTCCTTAAAAAGTACAGTAATACATGAAGACAGAAGACTTTAGAAGGTATAAACATTAGGGTTTCCGCAGTTCGAATCTGGTGATGTTTACAAAATGCAACAGAGCTCCCACAATGCACCAGAGCTAACAGCACTGGATGGCAAGTCGGAGCAGTGGCAGATACCGTGCGGTCAGTCATAAAGAAGAAACCCCAGAGTCTCCAGATTGCACAGCTAAGTGTCTGGAAAGTTCTGTTTGGGCCCCCTCTGGCTACCACCTGGCTGCAGAACACACCCATGCAAAAGCACCCCTGGAAAACCCACTGAGAGCAGGGCCATAGCTCAGAGTCCCTAAATAACAATAGAAACGCACACACACACGCACACACACACGCGCGCACGCACACGCGTGCCTGCAAGACCGAGGCATCTGTGTTGGCTCAGAGTTCTGCTCCAGCTCATTTGTTTTAGTGCTTAAAAATACCATTTGATCCTAATTAGATCAAAATGTACCACGAGATACATGACGATCCGTTACAGAGGAACACACTTTGCTGCTTGTTTTCAGTATTCCCAAAACAGGGACATTTCAGTTTCAGCAAGAAATCAGAGAAATACCACCTCACACCATCTTTCTGACAAACACTTTACACGACACATCTGAAATTACAACCCACTTTTCCCCCTAGTAAGGTCTTATGATTAGAAGCTTGGCCCCGACCAGGACCAGGTGTCTGGGCTCAGGAACATCTCCTCCAACTCCAAATAACTGAGAAAGCCATAAAGGAACATTTCTTCCAAAAGACAGAGGATCTTCATAGACCAGCTTTTCCCAACCCGGCCCTCTGGGATCCCCAGCCGGTCCACGTTTTTGTTCCTCCCGGCTCCCTGCCGGACGGCCCACAATTTTGCTCCCTACTGAGATCTGGGAGGGAGCAAAAATACGGACTGTCTGAGGGTCCCTGAGGACTGGATTGGGAAACTCTGTCATAGACAATTTGAATGGGGTAATATAGGGTCATTGTTGCAGTTTAGTAATCACCACTGGTGCTGGTGAAGAGTAGTTTTGTAAGAGGCACCGAATTCAGTCAGCTATGGGACTTGTAACTCGATTCTTTATTCACTACAACAAGAGTCACTGTAGTGACTGGGCCGGTTGTCATGGGACTGACAGGATGCAGGGTTTGTGGGACCATGGATATAAATCGCTTGCGATGCAGCACGGGACGACATTATCCAGATACCTGCAGTGCAGTGGCCTCACCGCCAGTCCAAACGGCCAGAGCAGTCGATGACCTCAACAACGGGGATACTGTAAACTGTGCTCATTATACTGCTTTTAATTTCAGACTTATGCAAAGTTGCCATGTGCCGAGGGGTTGTTGAATGGGCAAAAATTCCTCGTCCATGGTGGGGTACAGGTTGGTGGGGCTAGCTATGAAACACACCAGCCCGGTAGGATGTGCGGGAGTAGGTGGAGGAAGGAAAGGAAGCCTTGGCACAGAAATGTGAATAAGGAAGAGACGGAGAGAGACAGAGAAGGCAGGTCCTGCATGAGCTCCTGACCGCAGCCTCACCCCTGTCTTGTCGCAGAGGCGCAGCGTGTTGAAGGAGCCCACAGCAAACACCTCCCCGTCTGGCGCCCAGGCCACAGAGGTGATGGGGTAGTCATGCACGGCCGAGGAGTACAGAGGCTGCCCATAGCTGTCCCACACCTGCCAGCGAGAGAGAATGGGTCACACCGGCAGTTTCCTTCTGCTAAATCACTAAAAAACATTTAAGAAAGGCCTGCAAAATATTTGGGCAGCTGGTCGTGGAGTGTTATGCTGCTGAATGGGACTGGATGGTACCCCACCTTGTATTTGCAGTCCTCGCCACCTGAAAGTATGAGGTCATTGACAGCGTTCCAGTCAACCTTCAGAATTACTCCGTCATGAGCTTTCCACTTCAGAGAGAGAAAGAGAGAGAGAGAGAGAGACAGACAGACAAGGGGGGGAGGGAATATGAAGGCGATGCATTCAAGAGCGCATCTAAATTAACACATAAAGTGTCCTGCTTCCCCCGTTTTCAGCCTCAAATACAAACAGACCATGACAAACAGGTCTCCACTAATGCCACAAATTACTGACTAAAGTTCACTGGGCCCACAAAACAAACAAACAAAAAAAACCCCACAATAATTGCCAGCCCAAACACTAAAGCGAATAAGGACACAAACGGAAATGACGAGCAGGAGTAAAAGCGTAGCGGGGAGGCGGCCACACTGGCTGACATCAGCACAGGTCTGTTCCCTGTTATGGTAATTGCTTGGATTTGTGCTAATTGAAAGCAGGTGAGTGTGTTTGCAGCCACTGAAGTGGAGGTTTGCCGGCACTTTCCTGCATTAAGATAATCGAAGTCGCCTATTAAGGTGCGGATCGGAGGGCCGATGAAACGCGGCATGGAATCGAAATAACATGGCCGGCTTAAAAGGGGCTCAACATGTCAGAGCAGATAAGGGTCCTCAGCTGCCCCCCCCCCCCAGTGGCAAAACAAAGGCATCGCTGTGAAGCCTCTTCAACCATGGGGCATCAGAGGTTGGGAGAGCAGCAGGGGTCACGGGGTCACAGACGAGGCTTTTCCACACAATGGCAGTTGCTGCTCAGGAAGCGGTGGGCTCGGATTAAGACCCAAAGGGAATTTACTTGTCCCTGGAGCACCTCAAGGCCCGGAAATGCAACACGCCATTGCGCAAGTGGCAGAAAGGCGTCTTCAGTCATTCTAAAGACACACGCGCTGCAGTTTACAGACCATTCACAGCCACTCAAGAGAAACACGGAATCACATTATTCGTTAGGATGGCTGCTTTTTTTTTTTTTTTTATCAAGAAAATCTATGCGCTGTCATGGACGTCACATTTGACCGGTGGCTGGTTTTCAGCAGAAAATCAATGGCAACCAAATTAACATGCAGTTAAGCCAAAGATTGAATCAGAAAGTGAACATGGACAATTCCTGTGAAAACACAAAGTGTGCCGTCAAAGGGTTCTTCCGCAACGCTAGCTGTCCATTAGCCCATGCAAAAGCCAGCTGTACCTGGAGTACTTTGGAACTGGGTTGCAGGGGTTTGATGATGAGCCGCCTGCCTGACGTGTAGAGGATCCGGTTGGAGTCGGGTCCCCAGGCCACGCAATACACAGGTGACCCTGGGAATGACGAATGGAGAGGTGGGCAATCAGTTCTACCCCCTGCTATTATTACTATCAGGAGGAGGGGACTGTGTGTTCGTGCAAAGGAAAACACATATGGTCTACTCTGGGCTTCAAAAACAAAGAAATTTTATATTTAAACAGGAGGTTTTCATGAAAGACTATCCACAGAAAACCTTAGAAAGACTATTCAGAAATAAAGAAGGTAACATTCACCAGAAAAGGATCACTGGAGCACCAGAACTACAACATCCGCCCAACAGTGAGCAGGCCTCAGATGAGCCATTTATAAACACATGCTCTCCTTTCAGAAGTGGGAAGACAATCATTGTGACTGAGTACTCCCACAGGCAAGAAGAGAACAGCTGACATATAACCCTGCTCCAGGTGCTTGTGGTGGGTCACAGATGTCATGAGGTCACATGATCCCGTAAGGGCCGGAGGTAGGACCCTCCCAGCCAACCTCTTCCACCTCCTCCAACCTTAAAAACGAGCCACATTCACACCACATACTTTCTGAGCTCTGACAGCCCCTGTTGAACAACAATACTTTCCCTTTTCTAGTCACACTACAACATTTTTGACTAGCGCTAAAAGCAATAAAAGACTCATTTTAAAGCCCTCGGGTACACAAAAGAAATCTTGAAAAAAAAAAGTCTTTTGCAGACTCTAGTAAGATTTTCACACAGTGAGCAGAGACTCTTGCATTCAATGGACACGCATCTGTCTGGCACCTTGCAGGCGACCGTCACAGAGCGGTCTGTGACCCAGCCTCAACACACAATGCTAGATGCTGTTTTGATCACACTGCTAAATTAAAGTTAGATTCACAACGACGGAAGCTGGGCCAGCAGCACACTAGGGCATTTATCCCCTTAACCAGTGACCTTGGTCGGCATCAGTGTTTTAACCATTTACACATGTGGATGCCGTGTGAAACCTCGATCAACAATACAACAGGGGCACCTCCACTAAGCCCTGCTTTAATCTCCCCCAACTTTTCATCAGATAAGGTGTACTTTTGGTCTTTATTTATTTCACTACACACAGATGTCAAACAGCAATCTGGCAAATATGTTGTGTGTAACGGAGAGCACTAGCCTGCTTAAGTGCAGATGTCAGAAAAAGACACGTCTGACTGGACTCACACCAGATTAGCTGCCAGACTGAGCAGCAAAACTCCCGACACCCCATTCGGATTTCCAGGTTTCCCGATTCTATAAACACGCGAGCCGCATCACCTGGTTCACAGATAGTTATGCCGACTCTAAATCACAGGGCGTTTCACCTTGCTGAACTTAAAAAACATGAACATGCTAAGACTGACATTTTTACATGGTTGTGGTGAATGGGGTATGTCTATTTTTGTTTTCTGTATGCAAGCAGAATCAAATATATCCCAAAATTAAACCTCTTTCCATTCAGTCATCTTATGACTGGCACTTCTTCCATTCCTACATCTGCATATTTACAGACTGAGAATGCATTATGGGGTGGTCTGTGCTCCTCTGTCAGTCCCTGACCTTGTTGTACCAAAGTGGACCTCAGCATGCCGCTCTTTGACCAAATTTTTATCTGTCCATCCTCACCAGCTGTGGGGACAAAAATCAAGACAGAAGATTATGTTTTACAGACCACTTCCAGGCAGTACTGACCTTCATTGAGACAAAAGGAGCAGGACACAAGGTCATAGCAAATATATAATTCATGCCCAGAACTCAGAAGCAGCCAAAATACTTATGGAATTAAAAAACAAGAGTAGTGTTTTTTCTGTGTACTCACTCGTGATGAGGGCCGTTCCATCGTAGTTCCAGCGGCCGGCCAGGACAGCCCCACGGTGGGCTTCAACACTCTTTTCGATGCGTCCCGCCTTAGAGGCCAGGTGGAACTTACCTGCCAGCAGATAAAGACAGGCAATGCTTACTGACTACCGCAATATGCACTAGCCTGGTCTATGAACCTGTACCCAAGGTGCCATTGCCAAAAGATTTTGTTCGCAATATGTATTTATTATACCATGAACATTGCAAGAAGCAGAGCTCTAAAATATCTTTTATAATTTATCTGAAATGGGGTGGGGAACTGTTCAAGATCAGGCACCCAAGCTGTCCCTTTATTCTGTAGTTCAGACCATCTCTTTTGTACATTTTCTCACACAAAAAGGAAGAGTTAGGAGTTAAGACAAACTCCCTGCTGCAGACAGAATGCGATCAGGCATGGAGACAGTTATCAAAAACACCAGCCTACCATATACTTTGTGGCCACACGTATTAAAAAATTCTGAATGTTCTATGTAATTTCTGGTCGCCTCAAACTGCAAATCAGCATCCCAGTTCTCTCACCCATTTCTATATTTGGACTTTCTAAGAAAACAGAATGCTGCTGACCCAGAAAAATAAAAGCAGGTAGTAAGTATTTAAGCGCGTTATATCATAACATGGGACAGAGAGAACAATATGAGAAGAATAACAAACTGTCAAAAGAGGCAAAAGGTTATAAGGCAAGTCATTTCTGTAATAAACACACTTCTCTTTCGGGTATAGCGGTAATTCACTGCCACCAAACATGAGAAAAAAACCAAACTAGTGTTTCACTTAAGCGTTTCAGCAGGAGACCCGACGCCTCATGAGGTTAGATAAGCCAGCTAGAGTTAAGATATTATTTTCACCACCCACCAATGTGAGTTTAACTATTCGATAAAATCTCCAGAAATTCTAAGACATAACTAAAACAAAAATAAAAAAGTCAAACTTGAATGAAACTGGTTTTGAGTCTGTTGTGTAATTTAGGTGGTGAGCTACACAGAAACTAAAGTGAAGCCTTCTTTAAGCACACATATCAATAATGGTTAGATGGTGTCATTGATTGATTGCACTGGTGCAACACGTGACTTTATAGATTGGATGCTTTTCATAGCTCAGAAACTGTCTGCAGTTCCAATCAGTGTGTGTTAGCATAATTCTATAGTACTGTTATCATTTCGACTACATGTTACTTGCCACCAAAGCAAATGTTCATATTCATATCCAAATGGCAATGATATTTCGGGAAACTATTAGTCTCAACTTGTAAACTATTTAAGTAACATGACGATTAGTATTATGGCTTGATTAGTATTGCGGATTTTCAGGGACTGCTTTGGATTGGGGATGTTTTACCATCTGTGCTGGTGAGCACAAACACTTCAGCAAGTGTCTGCTTCTTCCCACCGACAGCTTTGGGGAACCAGTGGAGATCAATGGGGAAGATCTCCTCAGGCAGCCTCACCACCAGCGAGGTCTCGCCGTTCAGCAGGTTCCACCTGAAGATCTGGTGATCTTCGCTGCAGGAATACAGCTCATCTGCTGTGGTCCAGCCCACACAGCTGACCAGCTCCCTGTGTATGTGGTCGTTAAGGGCAGAGGCTGAGAAGGACCAGGGAGAGTGAGGCGGGCAGAATGCTACCATTCACAGTTCCACACACATTAAAAAACCCAGATAAAATAAAATACACTTCACTGATTCCAGGGGGAAATTCAGGGCCCTTTAAATACTGAGACCCACAAGAAGACTCCCATTGTTAATCAAGTCTGGGACAGTCACAACATATAAGCTAAAGTTAGGCACAACAACCTTAACCTTCATTATTTAATGTCATCACAACATGCTGCACAAAATCACGTCGAGTATTCTGGTACAATTAAACATTAATTTCTGGCTACCTAAACATGCGAAATGAACGAAATGCAAAGGATATGCTTGGGCTCCTTCAGCAAAGAGGTTTTTAATCTCATCGCAGACAAACTGCAGAGCGGCTTCTTCTTAATCCAGTGGTTTAGAATAATCGACACGGATATATGGAAGAGAACATGGTGACACTCATATTAGACGGTTAAAAAAACACCACGTTCTCACGACCAGTGAGCCCCGCACATATCGCGTGTTCGCACTACCAACGTACCTAAACAACTAACAAATAGTTCAGAACGAACGAAGAGAACGAGGAGCATCAAAATATAGACAGAGCCGTATGCTTCGTTGATAACAACTCAGTTTTGCAGTGCACAGGCACACGTTTATTCTAACAGCAATTAGGTAAACACGCCGGGCGAGTTAGCCTACCCGTCCACCTACGAGGTGACAGCTCTGGTTTACCACAGCATTAACCAGCTCGCTACTGCAAATCCATTAGGCGACAAAAACACGCATTTCCACACAAAAGCATAAACGTAAGATCTGAAAATGCAGGAACTCTTTTCCTTCGCCAGGTAACAGTCAGATTAAGAAGACAAGCATCTCGTTGCCAAGGCAGCGAGCTAGTTTACTAACCCAGGAAACAAGCGCGTATCAGAAGCTTTACCCCTCTTAGCTATCTAGGTAAATATTCTGATGTTCTGGGCTGTAATTACACAAAGCATGATATTAAAATAGGAAAATCCACTGGATGAGAACAGTTAGGTAAATATAAAACAACGAAATGTAGTTTATTCGACAAAATATTTAGCTTTTCAGTTACTTACCTCTCAGTTCCGCGCTATGAAATTGGGTCTCGAAAATATCGCGAGAACAAGTACTACCGTGACAACCAACCATGGATCCAGCAAAATATTTAAATACTGTACTGTAAATGTGTACATAACTGAATATATTACCAATACTATTGTGTTAACTATTAACTCATTATTATATCGATTTAAGAAAAGTGGGAGATATATATATTAAATCAAAGCTACACAATTTTTCATCAGCTAACAATACATTTGCTGTATATAGTGTTAAGTAACTGTAAGCATATCACCTTTAATAGACCTCAGCACATTTTGTGTAGTTATTAAAACTATTATGCAGTGTGTGTTTAAAGTTAGGCTCGGCATTCCCCTTTTTTCAAACGTACCCCTCTAGCCGGAGCGCTTTCCCATGATGCACCGCGCCCGTTTGTAACGAATTTCGGTTCGACTGCTGCGTTTAGGCGCCATTTTCGATTGAGAGAGGAGCGCTGCCGGTCTCACCGGAGAATAGAAGGGAATGACATTTTAATCTCTTTTTAAATATCTATATGCCTTTTAAAGTTTTACCGGACACGGGTTACTGTAAAACTTCCTAGGAATCTCGGGGTAGCAAACGGGACAACAACACAAAGGAATAATTACGCTCTGACAACAAGGAAAAGGTAAATATTATTTGCCGGGTATTTATTTCTAGTTTGCTAAAATACTCGTAGTTAGCAGCTAACGTCTCCGGTTGCTCATTAACTTAGTTGAATTTAGCTGACCACTTTATCTAACTTTTTTAAATGGGTGAGTTTTAGAAATGCATTTTTGTACTCCGGTACGGTTGTTAGTGAAACTACAACAAACTTAAACTAAATATTATAAGGTCTGTTTGACTTGCCTGTATTTTTATTCGTTTCTGAGCGACGGATTGCTTGAAAGCATCACACATTGTAGGGATTTTGACTGACAGACTGAAGATGGCTAGTTAAGCTAACTTGCCTCAAGTCAGTGGGTATTTAGCTTGGATGTGCCATGATACTTTTGCTCTTTGTCTGGCGTTACGTTCTCATTACGTTAAGATGACTTGCATCCAGTAAAGACATTTTTAATGAAACTCATTTGCCGCGTTGGTCATATTTTGAATATTCATAGGAGCAGCATATATTAAGAATCCACGGGGCGATCACAGATCGTGTTAATGCACTTTATTCCTCTCTGACATAAATACGGACTGTGTTGATAAGCCTACAACGCCGCTGTTTAGGATGGGAACCTCTCAGTTACCGCAGCCCGACCATACTGTCATTAGCTTCCTAATGAGTGGATTTGAAGCGGGTCACGGCCGTGTTCGGTTCAAACTCAGCCAATCAAAATCGACTCTTTCCTTTTTTTTAAGTTCGGGAAAGCGCTGCGATTGGCCACATGAAGGCCCACGGGACCCGCTTTGTTTTTGTTTTATAGACTCACGCACTTGGGCGCAAAGTTAAACTTGTTGGCCACTGGCCCCGCTCGTCATCCTGGAGCCTAACGTGCAGTCTTCGCACGGACGGACGTCCCCAGTCTTCCCCGTCCCCTTTGTACGTCACTGCACTCGTAACGTGACCGTGCTTTGTCCCGACAGTGTGGTCGACTTGTGGCTTCGTCCCTCTCCGCCTGTGCGCACCAAACCCCCGGCCGGCGAGTCCGACAGCTCAGACCGCCGGCTCTTAAACGAATAATTATACTGACTGTACCCGGTCTGTGCTCAAGGATGTGTAATAATGGTGTGGCAAGTTAATTTTTTTGTTCGCCGCTTCCATTTTCTGGGAGATGAAATTTGGATTGTCTTTTTGCTTCTGCAACCCGAGGAGTTTCTGCCTGTGGTGTGTGTATGTATATGTTTGTTGGTCAAAATCGTGGATTCGTGGCTATTGGATACAATGGGCAAGAGGCTCCTTAGGATGGCCGTTTGACACGGGGTGAAGGGTGCCCCAGTTTGACAAGTCACATAGGGGAAAAGGAGATGTGCGAGCGGCGGCCGCTGCGCGACTTCGCGACTCTCCCCGGGTTTGGTGGTGAATGCTATGAATGTCTTCAGGTCTGAATCATGCCATCAAAAACGACCAAGAGCTCCAATACCGCGAAGCCGAGGGGAAAAGGGGCGCAGCCTCGAGATGACTCCGACGATGATTTGGATTTACCCCCAGCAGAAACTAACTTGAATGACCAAGGAGCAGCACCGACAAATGGCAAGTAACCATGATTGTTTTCACGTCTGTTTTGCGTGTAACGGAGCACGCTGTCGCCACTGTTTGTTTGTTTGGAGTTATGTCCTGGCATGTTCCCTGATGCCGTTCAGCTGTCGTACTTATGAATAAATGGATAGCTAATACTTAACACAATCAGTGGGTCAGCAAGTCATCCATTGATGTCTGTCGTGATATTGAACTGGTTGTTACGATATCTTGTGTTCGTTTGTTTAAAGTTAACCCATGGGTTTTGGGCTTTATCTAACAGCACATAGAGTGTTAACTTTGTTGCTGATTTGCACACGGAAATGAATGAATTGGTGTTTGCGCCTTTTCGGCGAATTTTGTTCTTAAAGTGTGGGAACAGTTTTTTGTATCGGTGGATACTAGGCTTAGTTATTTTGTCGAAATAATGTTTTTCTTTAGCTCTTAATGACTGGTTTTGAACAGTATTTCTACTTTGGTATGCATTTGATCTTTTTTTAAATTAATTGTGGGCTTTTCGAGTTTTGGAAGCGTTTATCATGTAATGCACTGAAGCATTACAGTTATTGTTAATGATGGCTAATACTTTTAAAAACGATGTAAGACCTGCTTCATGAAACTGACAAAATTAATATTTTCAGGGTTTTTCGAAGATTCGATATGCCTCCTATGCAACACAGTGTTTACAGGACTGTGAGAGGCATTTTCAAAAGAATCTGCAACTGGTATCAGTTTTGTTGTGAACAAAGGACTCGTACTTATAATTTAACTTCCGATTCTGCTCGCAGTCTTTGTTCGTTCGTCGTGAGCACACAGCCCCCGTTTTTGTTTTGTTTGTGTTTTTTTGGGCCCGACTCCCCTCCCCTGCACTACTTCGCCTCCACCTAAAAATAAATTGCGCTATGTTTGAAAGTTTGACTTGTCGCCCCAGATGCCGCTCCCGCAGAGCTCGATAACCGAAGTTTGGAGGAGATTCTTGGTAGCATCCCTCCACCCCCGCCCCCAGCGATGACCAATGAACCGGGCGCTCCTCGCCTCATGATAACACACATTGTTAACCAGAACTTTAAGTCGTACGCGGGCGAACAGACTCTGGGGCCGTTTCACAAGGTATGAGAAGCGACATGGCTTTTCACATGTCTGTGTCGTGTGTGCGCGTGCATGTGTGTGCGCGTGCGTTTGTGAGCGCGCTGGCGCGTATGTGTTCTGGAGTGCTCGGTTATCTGGTTTGTTTACTTTTTGAAGTTTATATTTGCTCCTCGAATCCGGTAAAATGTTTCATTGACTGATTACAAAATCGGTCGCCTAATTAACAAATTAGTAAAATATAAATTTGGGTTTTTTTGTAATCTGCTGTGTGCAGCCACTGATAATGTAAAATAGGATTTAACTGTCATTTGTATGTTTTATAAGATTTCTGCACAGTTGTAAGTAAATCAGTTTAATGTGAAGCATGCTAAAGTGCAGTTTTTTTAAAAAAACGTTGGTTTTACAGGCATAATTATTACATTCCATTTTTTTTCTTCTAGAGATTTTCCTGTATCATTGGTCCAAATGGCAGCGGGAAGTCCAATGTGATAGATTCTATGCTGTTTGTGTTCGGATATAGGGCACAAAAGATCAGATCCAAAAAGCTCTCGGTGCTTATCCACAGCTCTGACCAACACAAAGACATCCAGAGCTGCACTGTGGAAGTGCACTTTCAGAAAATCATTGACAAGGTAAAAAGCTTTGTGTGAAAATATTGACCAACCTGAAGATGCTTTAGTGCATGTAAAAATAATTTAGGCAATTTTAAAGTTATTGTTCTTAATTCCAAAGCATTTCTAACAAAATTAGGCTAGAATTCTGCATTGCTGGTTTCACTCAAAGATCTACTATTTAAATAATGTGTGCAATATGATTTTCACAAATCTAAGACTGGGTTTTGTTAAACAATGAAATTTGCTGGTACCACAAAAATGCAAATAAGCTGTCTAATTAGATGTAGGTAATGTAAATTGTAGTTATATAAAGCACATTTTATTGGTAAACCTACATAATTTAATTTAGTCATGAAATCTGTAGTCTGAAAGTTGTACATCCACAAACATGGGAACAAAACGGATTAGGATGTTCACAGTAAAGTAAAAGTACAGTAATAATTCTTAAGGAAATTAAGGATTTCCCCCCCAATTTTGCTTGGTTCTGTAATTTTAGATTTGATTGTTGTTTAAAGTTGGTTTATTGGTTCCTGGTACACCAGGAAGGAGATGACTATGAAGTCATCCCCAACAGCAAGTTCTGTGTGTCAAGGACTGCTGGTAGAGATAATTCCTCATCATACCACATCAATGGCAAGAAGGCCACCTTCAGAGATGTTGGAGCTTTGCTGCGTAGCCATGGCATAGACTTGGACCACAACAGGTTTTTGATTTTGCAGGTAACGTGATATTTTTTCCCCCCTTTCTAATGAAATCTGTGCATTTTAAACAATATGGTGAAGTTGTACGGAGTATGTCTGTTTCCGTGTGGATTATTTAAAACAAAAAAAGAATTGAGCAAACTTTAACAAGAAGCAAAGACCCTTAAACTGCTCTAGCAGCGTATCATGGTTTGCTACAGTGACAAAATGGTGCCAACCATCATCTGCTGCTTTAGGATTTTAAGGCCCAGTCAGACGTGATGTCAGGCCTTCTGCATGAGGTGGCGAGTGCGGGCCCTGCCAGTCTGCCTTCTCCACTTTAGCAGCACGTAAATATTGGTGTGTGAGAAACGAGACCCAATCCCCAATATTACTTGTGCTGCTTCAGTGTGGCAGGTTCAAGCCTTCAGACCGTTGCCTTAGCATAGCCCCTCTGGAATTAAAATGCAAAAGTGCCGGTAGCCAGTTGATCGCCATACCACTTTCACGTTCTAGCCAGGTATTTTCAAAGCTATTTACCACTCAGTTAAAATAAAGGTATTTAATAAAGACAGATTGTCACAAGCCCGTAGGTGAAGTAAATGGATACACAGAATTAATTTGGTGTGTAGTGTTTGTCCACTATCATTGTCGGTTCTCAAGTTTTTGAATGTTTAATTTGTTGGGGGGAGGGTGGCTATTTATGAATGAAAGTAAGTGGTTATACTGGGCTCCCTTTCTCTCGTTTTGATTTTTGTGTGCCTCAAAATGCCCGAAAAGCCCCCCCCCCCCCAAAAAAAAAAAAAAAAACGGTTAGTCTCCCTATCAGAACTATGAATTAGGTTCTGTTTCTTAATTGGTTCAAATTGTCACTTTACACTTTTGTTTGTGGAAGCTTTTGTGGTTGTGTTTCAAATTTCTGTGTTCTGTGTGTGTGTATTTTAGAAAAGGCATATTGTGTAAGTTCTTGCTGATGAAGCCCAGGTTATTTACTTTGCTAAGATGGTCTGGGAAAAATATATTTAACTCTACTTGACTTTTAATGTGTCTGCACACTGATTACTACATTTTCCCCTACACTTTCTGATGTGTGCTTGTATTTGGGTGGTCAAAGGTGGTCTTTGAGAAATGTTCAGAAAAATTATCAAGATTCTTTGGACCTTTCGAAAAACTGAATTTTCCAAGTTGTATTTTTAGTTGTTAAGTTGAGTAATTTATTTTAGTTGAATATATTAAACAGTGGTGACATGTCTGTTGGGAGAATTGGACTCCATTATGTTGAGTGCCTAAGGGATGTATGTGCTCATCTGTGTCCGCCTGTGCTCTTGGGGGGACCCAATGAATGAAACATTTTGGTTATTTTTATGTAAAGGTGTTTTATGTACCAATTGTTTGATTATTTGTATGTAATAAAATTTTTATTTTTGGGGGGCTTGTTTTGCTGGTCTTGACCTCAGTTTATTGGCCTGTATTGCTTGTGAATTTTCTTTGTATGTCTGTGTAGCTTAATATGCAGAGCTATGCTTGTGTTGTGTTGAATCTCTTTCAGGGGGCACACCTAATTTCGTTGTACATTCGTGCAATGACAATAAAAGGCATTCTGTTCTAGGAAAGATGTGTTTAAGCTTGTGAGGGCAGTGAATAAAGTATTTGTGTGTGTGCACGCGCACGCGGTGCAGGGAGAAGTAGAGCAGATTGCCATGATGAAGCCCAAGGGGCAGTCGGAGCACGACGAGGGCATGCTGGAGTACCTGGAGGACATCATTGGCTCCTGCCGCCTCAAGAATCCCATTCAGATGCTGTGCCGGCGTGTGGAGCTGCTGAATGAGCAGAGGGGCGAGAAGGTAAGCTCACCTGCACCTGTGACCTTTACTACTTTGTTTGTATGTAGTGCGTGCATGTGTGCGTGGGTTTTTATTCCCTTTGTCAAGCTAAGCAGTCAGTATGTTTAAACTTCATATGGTAGAAGGATGAATTTTGTGTTTATTTTTTTGTATTTTTAGACAAATGCACAAGTACACCAAATATTTCTACATTCATTTTCAAATTATTTTTCCGCAATATTTTTGAGCATTGACAGTTCAGGCTTGTTTTGTGTAAATAAATTTTGTTTTTGCCATGACTGCTTCAAATATGCATACATTTTTATAATAGGTAGTTTGTTTTTCTTGCTGGGGACTGCAGTATTTTGTTATAAGTGCTAGGTTTGACTTGGCCAGGCTGCCCCCCTGCTCTGACACCTGCCATTCTTTACAAGGCAGTAAGAGAAAATTTTGTTTGCCTTTAGGAAATTACTATTTCCAAGTAACCTCAGCTGTTCACTTACTGCTTTGGTTTTTGTACCGAAAATATTTGTAATGTACCTGATAAATTAAACTAGAATGGTTCATTCATAAAATACTTCAGTTGATTCCTATTTTTTAAATTTTGACATTTTACATTGATTCCTTGCATGTTTTAGGTATTTGTTAGCAATTGATATTCAGATGCTACGGTTTTTGTTTTCCTTTATTTAGTACAATATACATTTAAAGATTCATGTCTGCTTCTGTTGGTGCTTTGAAGTTCTTTCAGTCTAGAGCATGCCCCAACAGACAGGAAAACAACCTTTCTGGCTCTAATCTTTGGTATTTTTCAGAATTTGGAACATTACATTTTTTTGGTGGTGGGGGTGTTGGCATGTAGCTTAAAATAAATAAGCATAATGTAAATTGTTTTTTTTTAACTTTGAAGTTTTGTGTATTAAAAATGGCATGTTAGCTAGTTTTATTAAGTTCAAGGACATCTTGTTTTGGTCTCTGGGGGAAAATCAGTCAAACATATGTGGTTTTCATGTTTTATGTTTTGCCTTTATTAACCAGGCTTGAGGACAATGCATTTAACCTGCCAGATTTTCCCCTTATCTTTCAGCCTTTTTTCTTTCTCTCTTTAAACAGAAACTTAGTCTCAAGTGAACAATGGCAGGACTTTATTTTAAATGGAGACGTTTCTTGCCTGCTCCTTTAAGTTGGATTCTCTCCCTGTCCTTCAGCTGAACCGGGTGAAATTGGTGGAGAAGGAGAAGACTGCACTGGAGGGAGAGAAGAACAAGGCTGTGGAGTTTCTCACTCTGGAGAATGAGACCTTCAGGAAACGTAATGTCCTCTGTCAGTGTTACATGTGAGTCCTCGGCTTGTCTTTCTGGATAGCTCTCTGGGCTCCATTCTTTCAAAAGTGAAGATGGATATTCTTCCTTATTGTACTTGACATTGAGAATGCTTAACTGTGTGAAAGTCCTGTTCAGCTTATCAGTCCCCATATTTGTAAACTGGTTTGTATTGAGAAATTTCCTGCAGAGGAATGTGTACGTTTTTGGGGGTTAGTGTTACTTTTATGAAGTAGGGCTGATTTTATAAGCACAGTTTTGGGTTGAAATGTTTACTGGGGATCTGTACAGTTTATTATTTGTTCAGCTATGCAGCCTTCTTTCATTTAGTGTCTAACGGTGTTTTCAGTCGCCCGCATTTTGGTAATTCTGCTTGTGGCCAGACTGTGGCGCTGTTTGTCTTCTGTCTCGCTCTTCTGATGCATCATCTCTTGCCATCAGACATGACCTTCAGAGAAAGCTAGCGGAAAAAGAAGCGGAGAAGCAGAAGATCCAAGATGACACCAAGGAACTCATGGAGGACAACAACAGGCTGTCGGAGGAAATGAAAGTGAAAAACCAGGATTTGAAAAACGTTGAAAAGTAAGACTGATTTATACTGCCACTTGTGGTTGGGCCACTTGGTCCAGTGTTTTGGTGAAATATGTCGTGGTTTTGCTGCCATCAGCCCACCATGGGGGCGCTAAATAAACCAAAGGCTGATAAAAAGCCTGCAGTCATTTAATATTGCTTTTAAGCTAGAATGTCTTGAATCTGTGTGACCTGTATGTCTCCCATTGTATAATACGACCTGGTCAGCTGCATCATGCTGTGATGGCTATCAGTTTTCATGTGGTAGAACGGTTTTAAAAAATGCTTGTTACTTTGTGTTACTGGTTGGTAATTTTGTCGCAAGGTTTGTGACAATTTGTTGGGTATGGTTTAAACAGCATTAAAATAATATGGTCCCTCAGTCCCCCAGCTGTTTTATATAAAGATTAAGTTTTGTATGTTTCTTAATGTGGAGAACTTATTAAAATGTTACACAAATGAATATGTAGGCTGAGGGTCTGTAACTTGTCAGTGAGGATGTGTTCATTTCTCCTGTGAAATAAAGGTGGTTGTAATTAAAGGAGGAGTGCCTTGGAACTTATTTTTCACTAAAAAGATGATTTCAGATGACTTATGGCAAACTACTTGCTAATGTCTCCTATTTCCAAATGTTCTTGTTTCACAGGAAACTGGGAAAGCTGACCAAGTTTATTGAAAGCCAGAAGGAGAAGTTCACTCAGCTTGACTTGCAGGATGTGGAGGTGCGTGAGAAGTTGAAGCACTCCAAGAGTAAGAGCAAAAAACTGCAGAAGCAGCTTCAGAAGGACAAGGAGAAGGTGAGCATGCTGCACGGGGTTTCCCCATTGGGGACACCTGACATTTTGGTTACCAAAACTATTGGGTGTGTGAGAGGAAATTGTTGCATGAATCTCGGACGAATTTTTTTTTTATTATTTTTTTTTTATTTGAAAATTACCTTTTTACCACAGAAAAAAAATCTCTTGCTTTCTGTTTCCAAGTTTATGCAAAATAGAATTTTATGTGCAGTGCAGATTAATGTCCACTGTCTGTGTGTGCACACACCCTATGTGATATTTGGAATGGAAGAAATCCCAAAACAGATAGTACTATCGTAATATTTCTTTGACTCATTTGTAAGAATTTTAAAAAAAGGTCTTGCAATGACTTGCTGCCAAAATATAGTAAAAGCAATTTTTATCATTAGATGTATAAATTGTTTTCAGCCCTTAAGTGAAGCCATATGGCACGCAGAAAGGAACAGCGGTCTTCACAGAATGGAAATGATAGCAAGGTGAAACCATTAACTCTAACGTCGTTGGATCATTATTGTTTGAGACTGAGTACATATAAGATGACTTGGCTAAAGTCTTAAATGCCT
Source organism: Hyperopisus bebe (assembly GCA_026777045.1). Lineage (NCBI taxonomy): Eukaryota > Metazoa > Chordata > Actinopteri > Osteoglossiformes > Mormyridae > Hyperopisus > Hyperopisus bebe. Next base: position 29,984 of record JAODJW010000128.1, on the reverse strand, counting down.
TTGGAGATGCATGGCAGCCTCTTTGCTCGTACCCTGGGGCCTGCAGATGTTTTGTCTTTGAATGCAGCTGTTCAGGTTGTCAGTAGAAAGGATTCAGAATTCAGTGCTGGCAGTAAATACACATGCAGTAACAAGTCTCTAAATTATGTATGTGAGGATGTTGTTGCAGCGTGCATTAAATACGGTATTTGTGCTATTGATTGCACTTTTATAAAAATGGATCCATCGAAATTTGTTGGGGGTGGGGTGAAGTCCCAAAATATTCAGTGAAGAATCAGTTCTGGCTAGGTTGGTGGCTCTCACTTTCACATGTAAGGTTCCCTGGAATGTTGTGCCGGTGAGTGGTGCTGTTCGGTTGTCAGATTTAAAGTGAGTGGTTTTTTTGTGAGTATTAAAAGTAAAGAATCCAGGTTTTCTGGATGAAATTGGTGTGCATGAAAGACTTCCTGCTGTTGTCTGGTTACTCTGCCCTGCCCCATTTCTCTATTTTGGAAACCGAGAATAAATCTTGAGATTTGTGGTGATTTTTAGCATGCATTACAGCGATACCAAATGTCTCCAAATCGTAGAGGAGTAAGACCTTATGAGACGGCAACACAATCGCAGATCACTGGCTATATTTAGAATTAGGTGATATCAGTAATCATCATTGACACTACAGCACACAGTGCACAACAACGAAACGTGTCCTCTGTATTTAACCCGTATGTGACATGGCAGGGGGCAGCTAATTCAGTGCCCAGGGAGCAGTGCTTGGGGGCGGTACCTTGCTCAGGGTACCTCAGTGATGCCTTGCTGGTCAGGGATTTGAACCTGCAATCTTTAAAAACAAGTGCGCTTCCCTAACTGTTAAGCCACCATTGCCCACAAAAAAATTTTTGACTCAGCAGTAGCATGACGTTTTTCAGTCTCATGCACACTTTAGGAAATATTCTGTTCTGCCCATGCACAGCAACATGCACAGCAACGAGGTGTGCAGGAAAACAGGCTCAGGCCTCGTGCCGCTTTAACACGAAGGGCCATCCTTCCCAACATCCAGAACCTAATAACTGTGTCCAAAGGTGACCCAGGGTGTCAGTTTAATCACTTCTTACACAACACTAATAGAACATATTACTGTAAATGAATATGGGTTCCAATCAATATTTGAAACGATCCATGTTTCAATTGTTCTCCTCTTCCTCCCATGTAACAGCTGGAAGAGGTGAGAAGCATCCCCGCAGACAGTGAAAAGACCATCGCCGAGGCTACAAGCAAGAAAGAAGAGCAGGAGAAGCTGAAGGTGGTGGCCGAGGAGAAGCTGAAGCTTGTGATGCAGAGCTTGAAAGAGGAGACCTTTGGCCTGCAGCAGGACAAGGAGGTCAGTTTGGATGGCAGGGTGTCTATTAAGGAACTGCACTGGGCTCTCTCAGTATGTTCAGTATGCTGAGGGGTTGTGTAGTGGATCAGCATGATTTGCATGTTTGTTTCTTCTGTGTCGGGGGGAAACCCACTTTCCTTGTCAGGCTAACTGGCATCTCTAAGTTGTACGTTGTGTGTGTGATTGTGTGTGTCCTGTGATGGACTGGTATCTCGTCCAGGGTGTATCTCAGTCTTATGCCGATTACCCCAGATCCTCCCAGTGATCCTGTCTAGTTAATAAAATATGGATTGGTGGATGGGTGATGCCATGCTCTGCTTCATTTCTCTGTGTCGGTCTTCTAGACAAAGGAGAAAGACCTGATGGAACTAAGTAAGGCGGTGAACGAGACTCGCTCACGCATGGATGTGGCTCAGTCCGAGTTGGATATCTACCTGAGCCGCCATAACACAGCCCTGACGCAACTCAACAAGGCCAAGGAGACTCTGCAGTCCACAACAGAGACACTCAGGGAGAGGAAGGCTGCCATTAAGGACCTGGGGGTCAAGATACCCAAGTGTGAGCAGGAGCTGAAGAAGGTGCGTAGGCTGCAATGGCGTGTCGAGGAGGCGTGGGATGGTGGAGTGATGCTGCGTTGCATTTACCTCGGAGGTCGAAACTCGGAATGACGTCGCATACGAATTAAACACGTTCTAGAACAAGAAGTCGGAAAGCCAGATAGCAATACCAGGGACCTAGAGCTGGGCGATATGGCCTAGAAATAAAGTCTGATTTTTTTCACACATCCAATTTTCGATTTTAATAGATTTTCCCCTCCCCTACTCAAAATCAAACTACAGATGACAAATAAATGGTTCAAAACAAGTTTAATTTTTTTTTTTTTTTTTTTTTTACTTTAGAGTTAAAGTGCAATCTGACAGGCCAAAAAGATGCTTGTGAGATGACAGACCATGTCATTGTAAACACTTTTAGAAACTTGTAAAAACTTTTACCATGTTAATGAATCCCGGCTTTTCCACAGTATGTATGGGCACCATGTCTCTTGCAATCTATATCGCGACAGTGTTTATCGCCTTCCACCGTGCCCCATTCTTATCACATGGCACACAGTTCGAAAACGAGTCAGGGATGGTTGCTTGCTTAACTTTGGATGTTGTGCTGGTGCTGCGGCTATTTTTATTTCACTGGGAGCTGCACTTCTCCCACTCCGCTGCGTGCCTCTGCTTTAGGAGCTGGAATAAATTTGTCGTGCTGCTTCCTTTGGTTGCAACAGTTTCAAAACGGACTTTGCAACGAGGATCTGTTTGGTCTGTGTCCAATGGCGCAAAACCGAACCATTGCCATGTTTGTGAATTCGCTA
>JAODJW010000128.1:9664-27164 GCA_026777045.1 Hyperopisus bebe | reverse complement strand
GACTTTGCAACGAGGATCTGTTTGGTCTGTGTCCAATGGCGCAAAACCGAACCATTGCCATGTTTGTGAATTCGCTATAGGTTTGGGTGCTCCGTGCTAATTTACCTGTGAAGAACGGTGCGTCGCATTAGTTCCGCTTTTGGCGCTCGTGTGTAAAATAAGTAATAAAATCGGTTTTCATAAAAACACATCGTCCTGAACTATAAATTCCAATTAATCGATAAAATCGATGTATCGCCCACCACTACGGGACCCATATTAAAAAGCAGGATTCTTTTGCTTAGCCGGACAATTTGTTGGATTTAAGGTACCTCAGTTTAAATGGCCTTGATCTTTGTTCACTTAAAATTAGAACTACCTTAAGTCCGACAAATAATCCGACTGATTATGAAATCTAATTCTAACCCGGTTAATTTAGCCATCGTTAGTAATATCAGTTGATAACACATTACATGCGGTGCTTTACGTATAAAACTCCGTAGCAACACGTCCACAGATAAATTGGATGGTATAGTGTGTGCGACTGATTTAATGAGCAGTGTTTAAACTGTATAAAACAACTTTCACTTCTGCTGATAAGGGGTGCCGCCATCTTGGATTCTCTGTGCTGCTTCGAGATATTTCTCGGATCTCCAAGAAACGGGAGCACGCATGTCGTCACTTCCGGCTTCAGTACTCAGAAACCAAGATCCAATGGCAAAAGGAACGCGCTATGAAGCTGACACGAAAAGGGGAAGTTAGTCTAGTGATTGGGAGTGATGCCTAAGGAGATGCTTATGGTGTAAGCTGGTGGGGTTTTGGGACTAAATGTCTAGAGCCATGATGACATTTAAGTCTGGGGTATGTGTTGTACTTCCAGTTAAAATTCTGTCAATGGGATGTGAAATCTGCTCAGTTTTCATATGGAGAGAGATTTCACTGACGAAAGCTCTGCTTAAAATCACTGTCACGGTGAATCTGCAGGACGAACAGGAACTCGAGCAGATCACACAGGCGGACGAGCAGGCCCAGCAGACTGTGAGAGACATGCGACAGAAAGTGGAGGAAGCCAAAAGCTCTCTGTCCTCCAACCGCAGTCGGGGAAAGGTGCTTGATGCTTTGATGCAGCAGAAACGCAGTGGCAAGATCCCAGGCATCCTGGGCCGGCTGGTGAGGTCCTCGTTGCATCTTGCATGCTTCCCACATGTCTTGTATGACAGGCCACTCCTGTAGCCTGCTCGCTAACCTGCTATAATTCAAACACTCAGTTTCAAAAACACCTTTTCCTGCCAGAATGGTTTATTGATGCCAGATAACAAGAAGTTTGACTTCCTGCCTTTTTAGGGAGACCTAGGAGCAATCGATGAGAAGTATGACGTTGCCATCTCCTCAAGCTGTGGTGCGTTAGACAACATCTTGGTGGACACGATTGACACGGCACAGAAGTGCGTCAACTTCCTGAAGTCCCAGAACATTGGGGTTGCCACTTTCATTGGGTTAGATAAGGTCAGTCTCACAAATGTATTTGTCTTGTTACGCCCCCTTGTGTGGGACGCATCAGCAGACATGCATATGCACCATGAAGTCAGACTTAATTATATTCATCAAAGGTTAAACGCAAGTTTAAAGCAGTTACTGAGTGTTTTCTGCAAGTGACTTGGAACCAGTTTAAATCCCTGAATTAGGTTAATTTGCCAAATGTTGGTATGAACCCAAGTATAGCGTTAGATTTGCCTTAAAAAGCAGCATCGTTTGTTCTCAGATGAAAGTGTGGGAGAAAAACATGGGACAGATAACCACTCCAGAGAACGTGCCACGGCTCTTTGACATGGTCAAGGTCAAAGACGAGGCCGTGCGGCCGGCCTTCTACTTCGCCCTCCGGGACACGCTGGTGGCCGACAACCTAGAGCAGGCCACCCGCCTGGCCTTCCAGAAGGACAAGCGCTGGAGAGTAGTGACCCTACAGGGCCAGATCATCGAGCAGGCAGGTTGGTGCTTCTCAGTCATCATCTAGCACACAGGGAACATGCCCCATTGCTTTTTCCACAACCGCAATGAATTCCAGCTGAGGTAGATATGAAAATGTGCTTTAAAGTGTAATTAGATCAAACTTCAAACTAACCAGGAAGTGTAGATATTCCTATATTGTTTCCAAGGCAACTTGCCAATGTTCCATTAGATTTGTGCCTGACTCCTCTATCAAATGGTCCATGTCTCGTGGTGGAGACTACTCCTCTGTGATTTCTTTAGCACTGTGCCAGTTGGGTGCCCACCCCACTAAAATATGCTCTCTTGCAGGCACAATGACTGGTGGGGGTGGGCGTGTAATGAGGGGCAGGATGGGCACTTCAGTAGGAGTGGAGGTCACACAAGAGGAGGTGAGACTGGAGAACATATTCCATCAGCATGCCATTCCGTTCTTTCAAAGAGCCTTGGTCAGCTTGTGTGTCTCTCCTTGCTGCCACCAGCTGGACAGGATGGAGAGTAAGCTGAAGGAGCAGGTGGTGCAAATGCAAGGCCGTCAGGAGAGGAAGTTACAGCTGGAGGAAAAGGTGCAGAGGCTCAGGCAGGAGCTCCGCGAGATGAAGAACACTCTGGAGAAGTTTACGGCCAGCATTCAGGTGAGAAACTGCACGCTAAGCTCCAGGTCTGGCTACACCAGATCTCCACCGTAGGGAGAAGAGTGGCACCAAATTTCAGTTATCAATGACTGGAAAGCTCTGTTTTATTAGAGTGTAAATCTGCTGCTAATTTTAAGAGTCTTGTGCTGTTTTGTGATTGATTTTGCTTCCTCTGGGTTTCAGCAATTACCTGCTTTTTTCAATCCTCCTCCCAGAGCCTGTCGGAGCAGGAAGCTCACCTTAAGTCACAGATGAAGGAGCTGGAGGCCAATGTTGTGGCTGCTGCTCCTGACAAGAACAAGCAGAAACAGATGGAGAAGAGCCTGGAAGCCTTCAAGAAAGGTGTGCATCTTTGCCGCCCCCACACTCTTTCGAATAAAACTCCTCACGCCTCCACATGTGGATGACCTGCAAGCACGATCATAATCATTTTGTTGAAAGTACTCATTTGCAATAGTATCACCAGAGGCCAATAAATAAATGCTCATAAATGCCCAGCAAGATGTCGGCCCACCTACTAAAAGCAGCCATGGCACAAAGCCGAGCTTTAACATGACTGAACCATCCTTCTCGCCATCTCCCAGAATATGAATCTGCAGCGAGCAAAGCTGGCAAAGTGGAGGCAGAAGTTAAGCGACTGCACAACCTCATCGTGGACATCAACAGCCACAAGCTGAAGGCTCAGCAGGACAAGTTAGACAAAATCAACAAAGAGCTTGACGAATGCTGCTCTGCGATCACCAAGGCTCAAGTGGCCATCAAGACAGCAGACAGGTCAGCTGCCTGCTGCCCACTTTGTTTGCACTGTTGGCAGGACACTGACAATAGTACTGGTAGTAACGCACTGAGTCTGAAGAAACTAAAAAAATGCAGCTGTAATTAGACCTGGATTTGGTGTTATTCCGTCACATTGGACCTTCCTGTCTGTGCCCCAGTAACCAGTTTCACGTCATAGAATTGGAAGGCTGTGAACGTCAAGATATTACGCTTTGCTCAAATCACACCAGCATGTTTCATCCGATTCGTGAACTTTCTCTCCCTGCTCCCCAAGGAATCTGAAGAAGTCCGAAGATGCGGTGGCTCGCTCAGAAAGGGAGATGGCAGAAAACGAGAAGGCCATGGAGGATCTGATGGAGCACTTGAAGAGGCTGGAGGAGCAGGCCGCAGAGATCATGAAGGAGTGCCAGCAGGCGGAGGTGAGTCGGGCTGCAGTAGGCTTCCTCTTCGGGGAGGAGTCTGATCGAGAGTTAGTCACTAATGAAGGCAACTGAAGAAGATGCACTAAGCTCTGTTCCATTTTGTAATTCATTTCAGTTCTATAGGGGCTTTGCTCTTTTTTTATGAACCATTAGAATTTGAGTCGGCACTTCCCCCATCTTCAGCACTTCGTTTACCATAAATCTACCGGGAATATGACCCAAAGTCAGATTTTGTGGGATTCTTTTATAAATCTTGACTACAAATTCAGTGGTTTGTATGGAATCACAAAAGTGCCATAACTAAGAATAAATCTGTAATGTATTCATGTGGGACTACTCAGCCTGAGCAGGAAGGTGTCTCCGAAGCCAGTTGATTGACAGCTTGTCCATTTGAGGAAAAGCAAGGGCAATAAGGAAAGAGCAAAAGCAATGCATTAAATGTAAAAGCAACACAGCAAAATTAAAAGCAATAAAGAAAAGCATTCATTTTCTTATTCCTTTATTTTAATTTTTTTATTTGTATTTTTCACTTTCTTATTCAACATTTATTTCCTTATGCTTTTACAGATTTTTTTTCTATTAATGCACTCCTGTGACTCCATAGGTGTGAAACATTTTTCTTAATTTAAAGGTTGATTTTAAATCTCCTCTTGCATTTGTCACTCAAACTGCTTGTTGCTAAAAAGAATCTGCCCAATGAATGCTGTCGTCTGTTTTTTTCCCTTCCTTAATATTTTGAAGGTATGAAAAGTATTAGTAATAGTGTAGAAGCTGTTTGTTTGGTCATACATGTAATACAACCTGTAGCTGGGATGTTTTTTAATTCACTAGTTACTTTACATCGTTTCAGAAAAGCTGTTAGCAGCAAAACATTTTAACACTGCTTAGTATGAAATCTCTCAAAATATAATGGCTTGTTGTCATGGTCTTCATGGGCTCTTTGTCTCCCTCCGGTCCTTCAGGAGGCACTGCCAGAAGTACAGGAGCAGCACCGTGGTGTACTGCAGGAGATCAAGGCCATCCAGGAGCAAGAGCACACGCTGCAGAAAGAGCTGCTCAACGTGCGCCTCAAGGTGGAGCAGATTGAAGGGGCCATTTCCGAGCATCAGAGCAAGATCAAGCACTGGCAGAGAGAGGTGGGCCGCTTTCTGTTTGGGCTGAGTGTGCTGTGTGTGACTTTACTGGTGTCCCAGCTGGATGGTGTTCACTATTAAGGCTACAATAGGAAGCCTTTCTGAGGATTCCTGTGGTGCAGCGAGAGTCGTCTTCCAGGAAAATGTTGTAGTTGTAATCCACAGGGCATATGTTGCCAACTGGTAGTTCAGCAAGACGGGTCTGGTGATTAGGATGCCTGTATGTCACAGAACGTGGGTAACTTCAGGTTCACAGCAGGCCCAACGCCTGATACGAATCTGCAGCAGCTGTTCTGGCAGTTGGATCACCAGGAATTTCAATCATTTGTAGTGGAAAGATGGCCTTAGCCTAAAGAGTGGAGACTGGGAGCCTTAACGTCCTCCAGGTTTATACCATTAAGGGTCTCTGGCAGGACTAAACAATCTGCTGGATTACATTGTGAATTGCACTGTTTTGGGTCCCAGGTTTTGAATTTAGTCACAAATGAAAGCAGTTCTTGGTGTAAAATGGGTAGTGAGAGAACACACAGAATTACCTGCTGTATTAATACTACAGCTGCAACAAATCAATAACGTCAGTAATTATCAGTAACGAGTTTTGTCATTGATTGGTTTCATTTGTATACAGAGATTGGCAAGCAAATAGCAGTGTAGTGAAATGGATAGATGTTTATGAAGTTTTAAAGTTACCACCAGGCTTAGGTGGTAATAAGGAATTTGTGGCATTTAGAAATCTTGGTGATAAAATTAGCTGGGGCTTGTTGCTGATTGACATTCCCTATGGCCCCTATTCTGTGCCCTGCAGGGAACGCTATACTCGGTTCTTAAATTGATCCCACATTTCACTCTACAGATCTCAAAGCTCTCCCTCCACATCACTGACGACAAGCCAGCAGAGGAGCTGCAGTCGCTCTCCCCTGAGGAACTGGCAGCCTATAGCCCTGATGTGCTCAACAAAGAGATTGCCCTTCTGGAGGCACAATCCGCCCAGATGAAGCCCAACCTGGGTGCCATCGCCGAGTACAAGAAAAAGGTACCAGTCTCTGGCCTTTCAGTAAGGCCTGGTAGAAAGCAAACTTCCCTTTGACCAGTTTACCTCTCATCCTTCCCCAGGGCTTTGGAAGCGAGTACTGACGCTTATTCTGTCCTCCTGCAGGAGGAGCTCTACTTGCAGCGTGTGGCAGAGCTGGATGAGATTACCACAGAACGGGACAATTTCAAGCGTGCATGTGAGGACCTGCGCAAGCAGCGGCTCAACGAGTTCATGGCCGGCTTCAACATCATCACAAACAAGTTGAAAGAAAACTACCAGATGCTGACGCTAGGGGGCGACGCAGAGCTGGAGCTTGTGGATAGCCTGGATCCCTTTTCTGAGGGAATCATGTTCAGGTAATGACTGAACTTGACATGCAGAATCAGTTTCTGGTCGATGTGCACCAGCATTTCTCATATTAGGGGGGCCTTTATCTCTTTCCATTTGTCTGTGCAGTGTTCGACCCCCAAAGAAGAGCTGGAAGAAGATCTTTAACTTGTCTGGCGGAGAGAAAACACTGAGCTCCTTGGCTCTGGTTTTCGCCCTCCACCACTTCAAACCCACACCTCTCTACTTCATGGATGAGATTGATGCTGCGCTTGATTTTAAGAATGTGTCCATCGTGGCTTTTTATATCTATGTGAGTAACTCATATAGTCAGTGATGGATGTGACTGTCCTCTACTACATTTAATTTCCTGCTTGACTGATTTTTAAAATGTCATCTTATGCAAGTCAAGTTCCCATTAATTGTGGATCTTTTAGTCTGTAGGAAGGGATTTCACTTAAGTTTTGGATTGTGTGGGTTTCTTTTTTTAGCCCAGCCTATTCAAGGGAGACTGACTTTGAATAGCCTCAGTCCCACTTTATAACCACTTTTTTGTGGTGAGGCTATTGTGATCAGGAGGTAAAAGTACGGTCCACCTTAATTGGGAGGCTTCATAAGGTTTCATAAACCTTGCACAATGTGGACCAGTGGTTTAGTTTATTAAATATTTACAATACCATTGTGAACTCCTGCAGTAATTACTTTGTTTAAAGTGGATTAGTACATTATTCACTGGTAGTATAATAAGTCGCTTGTCTCTCCTCCCACCAGGAACAAACCAAGAATGCCCAGTTCATCATCATCTCTCTGCGGAACAACATGTTTGAGATCGCTGATCGGCTGATCGGCATCTACAAGACTCACAACACCACCAAGAGTGTGGGCATTAACCCAAAAACCATCGCGTCCAAGGAACTGCCCGAAGTGGCCACCGCCTGAACACCCTCAGCTTGAGCACTTTTTAATCATAATCCAGGGATCATTTTCCCCAAACTTCTAAAAATCCTTGAGGCATTTGTATCTCTTAATTTTATCATAAAAGCTGCTGTTTTTTTCATAAATAAAATCTTACTTCTGCTTTCTAAGTTTGGCTTAATCCATTTGGCTTCTCGCTTTACGATAATGTAACTTCCATCCACACGGCCACACTTCCAGTCTCTGTGGTGATTACAGTGGTTAAAAAGTGTCAATCATATTCACATTCGATTTAGGATATTTTCAACAAAAAAATTCATTGTAACACAACCCCATATGGGGCATCTGTAGTACCAAGCTGAAGTAAACAAATTCCTTAAACTTTGGTGATATGCATCGGGGGTAAGGCATCATTAGTATCGGAATTGCTGTCGCATCATTTTAGATAGGGTCTACACAGTGGTGGTGGTTGTAGTTCCCCATTGGTTTTGTAAAGCAATTTGGGTGTCTTGAAGCACTATATAAATGTAACATTCAACTGTGGACATTTAAGTATACTGTCAGTAATTGAAAATGTTTCCAGGGTTGGTAACTAACTGCTCCACAATCAATAGAGGAAAAGCACCATGATTCTGTAGAGTTGGGCTTGGATCAGGGGATAAAGAAGCAGTGGGTCAGACCTGGCCAGGGTGCTGTGGCTACCTGCGAGCCCAAGAGACCTTAGATATGGGTACACACGCCTTTTAAGCTGTGAACATGAAGCATAAGTCAGAGCAGAGTGCAGAGACCTACAGAGCAGCAGCACAACGGCTCAGACAAAAAGCAGTGTGATTTTTATTTAAAATAGCAGTAATGTTCACAACTTTCAGAAATGACCAGTGATATCCAAGCGTGAATTTACACCTGCTCCAAATTCACAGCTTATTAAAAATTAAGTTCTTTTTAAACCAAGAGTCTCAACCAAGCTACTGTATCTGACTATAATTCTAGGAGAGTGGAAAGACCTTGGACCCGTCGAAGGGTCAGTTCAGCTCCAGCTTAAGTTGTATCAGATGCTGAGGGTGTGTTGGAGTGGAATGATGTGTAAAAGGGCAGGAAACGCTGATGGGGCCGTTCAGGTACAATACTTTGGCTGTGCGGTCCAGGCCACAGTAACTGGTTAATTCACCTAGAATGAAGGAAAAAGTCATGTTTCATTTTCTGGGAAGGTTTTCCAATGTGCAAATCCTCCAAAGGCATAGGCTTATATAACCATCTTTGGATAATATAAAATTTTCATTAAGAGACACTGACTAAAAAACTACATTTTTATAAAAAGATACAAAAGTGCACCACAGAGGTTCTGGTCCATTAGTGTAGAAAGAGTTGGGGTTAATTTGGCGAAATAAATGTGGTTGACAGGAGGTACCGATTCCCCGTTAAGCTGTTAGGCACTACAAAAAAAAAATCACTAATCAAAGAAAATAGTCGTTTTGTAAGCAAATCCTTGCACTAACCCTCTTTCCCCGAGAATCAGAACAGCTTGAAGAGGGTGCCTAAGTAATACCCTGTAGTTTCTCCAAGGGAGGACAGGAGAAACCTGCATTTGAGAACCACATCTCCAACCATGGACTGCAGGTACACCATGGTCTCCTGTAGCAAGCAGACGTGGCCAGTCAGTCCATGCAGAACAGCCTGAAGCACCTGACTCGCCTGAGGCAGAGCAGGAAGGGAGACGGGCAGTGCGTACATGTAGCTCAGACCGAGCAGGACGAGAGACAGGAGGAGCACAAGCAGGACAGTGGAGGGCCCTGGGGGGGCAGGCTGTGGCTGTGGCCAAGTGGAGGGGGGCCCTTCCTTCTGACCGCAGCCCTGTATGCAACATGTGATCTGGGGAATTGGACCCTGCTCCAAATCAGCCACAGTCACCCCAGCCCAGTGCTGCTCCAGGAACTCAGCGGCCCGAGGGTGGGTGGAGAGGGCTGTCGGCCTGGGCAACGGTGCTCTGATCAAGGCTTCCACCCTCTCCCGGAAGATGTGGACCTTCTCCAGGAAGGCGAGGGGGGATTCCTCCCCCTCCACCACTGTGCTGTATGAAATAAGGTCCAGCTGCTCCTCCTTCATGTCCTTCAGCTTCTCGATCAGCGGGTCGTAAGCGCGCTGCAGCTCCCCGCTGGCCGCCTCCAGCGCCTCCATGAAGGCCTCCTTCTTCTGGGCCAGGATCAGCTCCAGGCTGCCGAAGAACTGGACCACGGCATCGCGGTCCTGCTGCAGCAGCCTCTCGCAGCGTTCCTTATCCCGCTCCAGTTGATCCACGAGGGCGCAGACCTCAGCCCAGCGCTTGTCCGTCAGCTGCTCGATCAGGTGAGCTGGGGCTTCGCGCTCTTTCACGTAAGCCGTCTCCAGGTCATCGATGGGGTGGCCCTGATGCTGCCCGACCGTCAGGCAGAACCCGCAGACCAGCTTGCGGTCCCGGACGCAGTAGACGTTGAGCGGCTGCCGGGGGTGCTCGGGGCAGGTAGCCGGACGGGGGTGGCCGTCACATTGAAATTTCTCCACGATGGCACGCAGGGAGATGTTGACAGGGAGGCCGTCCACACCCAAGGGGGGCAGCTCTACCACACTGCGGCAGTTTGGGCATTTCAGGGGGATGCGGAGCGGGCGCCAGATGGAGAAGTTAACAGACACCTGTAGCACGTTCTCCAAGCAGGACTTGCAGAAAGTGTGGGAGCAGGGAAGCAAACGTGGGTCACTGAAGAGAGAGCAGCACACGGAGCAGGTGAGGTCCTCCTCCAGCCTGTCCATGCTGCCAGCCCTGAGGTCAGGAGGGTCACGGAGCAGCTTACTACCTTACGTCCAGACAGGCGCTTCTGAAAACCAAAAGTTGGTGTTACAAAAAGTTTCAGACAGTTTAAGAGTCACACATCTCAGAAAGACGCGAAAGCTCGCACCAGAGGCAGAGGCCACTCTGGTCCGCCAGCGTGATCAGGGCAATTTCGTGCGTTCGTGTTATCCTGAGCCTAACGGTATGGCGTGAGCCGGACAGGTTAGAGGCGTCACCCCCACCGGAGCTGCATATTTTACGGAATCGTCATCAGACTATATATGGTGCCGGCTAGGACTATGGCTACACAAACATGGTGTCATGTGAAACAAATAACGAGGATTAGCTAAAACAGGTGACACAAGAACTTTTTGTGTTCTACTACAGATACCCGGCAACGCTAAATTGTATTTTCCAAGATTCATAATGTAACCAACATTTAAAACAATTTAAAGACATTTTGTTTCATACACCGCCGTCATATCCAGGTGGTTATAAAGAGGCAGTTTGAATGGGGCGATCTGATACTTCAAGCTGGTGCCCGAAACACGGATCTGTCCGGCAACGAACCCCGGACGGCCACTGCACCCAAGCTTAGACGTCCAGCGTAACGTACAACCGGAACAAAAGCCTGGCACTAGTTTAGCCCGAAGGGCCATCTTCGTATTGTGGAAAATGTGCACAGAATATCGTTTCTAAATGTCACATTTCTAGTTTATTAAGAATAAACAAAACACAACAGTTTTTACGGCCCCGTCCAGAACCCACTTTCAATTAGGAAAACGCACAAACTCTCCCAAAAACATCTACTTAAGCAAATACACGTGAGATAAGCCAGGCGCAGTTCTTTGTTAAGAAGTACGCAGGCAGTAGCCAAACAGACGTCTGCGCCATGGAGAGATGCCGTTCTCTTTGCTAAATACAAACGGCCCGGTAAGTTAACTAGGTATATACTCACCAAACGCCGGCGCTCGGGTCCGAAGCCCCCTTTCGCGTTTACAGCCCTTGAAGAGAAGTGCGCATGCGCACATAGCTGACGCTCCGGACAGCCAATCAGATCACCCCACTCTGCGATTCAAACGCAATTGAAACGAAGGACCGGAGGGACAGACTGTACACAGCGGGGAAACACCCCCTGGACCCGCCGTCCGTCTGTTTTGCTGACATTTTAAGAAACGTATACAACAGGACATCTTAGTGAAGCAAGTCAGTTTAATCCCCAGATTCAGGAGGAACAAAGGCACCACCTGATAAACCTAACGATATAAGTTGCATCCTTGACCACTACACCCCCTGCTGGTCTGTCATGCAACAATGCTAAAAGGCTCTAATAGTACACAAATCTAGGACAGCAGTGTTGACATCATCCTAATACCAGAGGAGACACAAAGGACTGGTTATCCAGGTGGGAATAAAGTCTAAGCTGCAGATTTCTATTATTACAGGATGCAAAAACACATTAAGACCCTTAGACATTTCATTAGGTGCTAAAATTCCCCCAAATCCTATTGCTTGAGGACTGCAACAGAAATAAGACGCAGCACATGAAGTTTTAGCATTTATTTTCTTAAAGACAACCTAGCCCATAATCTAACTTCAACAGGTTAAGCTTTTTTTTTTTTATTTTTGCTCTGCCCTTTAAATGTTTTTCTTTTTTAAATCACATCTTTGCTGACAAGGAATGCTGCAAAAATAACCCAAAAAAATCCAGAAGATAGTGACCACAAAATGTAATCAGTTTCTATTGTGTCTTAAACTACAACACAAAAGAGAGCGGACACTGGGGGTGGGCTAACCGTTATACATGACATACAGCAAGGTTGTTTTGACAGTCTTTCTGTACTCAGTGTATATACAGAGTTTACCCAGACTGAGACAAACAAAGCAGATTTCCCAATACCCATGATTATCACAAACCCCCTACCAAAAAGGTTCCCAAATCAAAATCAGGTACATATTGCCAGCTCCCTTAAACATGAAATTCTGCAATGTGGCTCCAGTTGGATTAATAGTTTGTTTTAAAAAAAAAAAACCTGGAATACAGTAAAACACTACACACTGTTAAAGGTGTTGCTACATTTCATTTATGCATGGTCAAAACACTGGTGCAGAACATCACTTTGCCCATTGAGTTAATGTGCAAACGGGTCAGGGAACTAAAGTGAGGGAGAGATGAAAAACATTGAAACTGTACTGTATTCTACAAATAAAAATTACACTTTGTACACAATAACTAAAATAAACCCCTAAAATAAAGAATTAGTACATGCAAAATATTAGGACTGAAAGTCACATTTAAAAATGGCCATTCTTCCTCATGTCCCTTGTGACAATTTTAAGCTTTCAGTGGTTCTCACTTCAGAAAAAGAAAAAATGTATATTATATCATGCAAGGGATCATATAAATTTAATTCTAAGAGATGGCATCATGGATATTTGCAGCATCAAATGGATTTTTTGGTGCTAGGTACAGTGTAAATAGGGAGCCTTGCTTAAAACAGTTCACTTCTGCACAAACACTGGAAATAAAAGCATAGGGAAAGAAAATAAAAAGAATGACACTGGACTGAAACGCGTGGCCTTCGCAGATGCCCTCACCCCGCTTTCACCGGCCAGTGCCATTTAATACTAACATTACAGACATCTCAACGCGCCTCTATGCATTCTCCTGTTTACAGAAAGACCTCGCTCTTCCTTTCTGGTAAGGGGTGTCCCATCTCCGAATAAATCAGCCTCCTCCATGGGCAACTTTAGTAGCTTCCCCCCCCCCCCGGCTCTCATTTCTGTTTTGTTTTCATTGCATGCGTACACACCCAGCCTCACGCCCAGTCACGCACACGCACCCACCATTCTCGCACACGCTCCGTGCCACTGGAGCCGCCCCCCTGGCTCCTTGTAGGGTGGGAGCCCCAGGATTGGAGGAGACGGCCCGGGCTCCTCGGGGCCGAGTCCACACATTCGCACACGTGGGTCCATTCACTCAGCACGGCCCTGAGGGGTGCGCCCCCTGACACCTCCCATTCGCTGTTTCTCCCCTCAACTAACTGGACCACAAAAACTAATATGGTTTTGTTAACCCCCCCCAGATTCCTCTAATTGATTGATTTCAATGTCTTGGTTCTCTCCCAATTGACATCTTATTTTTGCTGTTTAGATAACACCTGTCATAACGGCAAAGTGTGCAGAATGTCCTCCAAAGCATTTCAGTGTAGATGTTTGTTTGCAACATTTAGCACTCATTCGCACTTGCATCCACTCTCCACCGCCACTCCATTTGGGCCGGCTCCCCCCGGAACGCCAAACGAAATCCACACAATTGCTCTCGGATTAAATGCAGCCAAGGATCCAATGAACCAAGCACAATGGATCTAATCTCTCTCACACTCTCGCTCTCTCTTGCTCGCAATTTTTGTTGAACAGAGTGCTGCATCATGACCTATCTCCCCCATCACAGACGCTTCTTTAGAACCGGAACCCCTCTGCTGGTACGTTCGTGGAGGAATTGAACCCGTAAGTTCCACCCTGGATGGCCTCGGGCACCAGACTTGAGTCTTCATCAATCTGGATTTCAAAGAAAAGCGAAATGCTCATCAGCGCCATACCAGCAAGCATCAGGACACGTCACCCTTATTCACTAACCCCTCCAACAAAGCTCCACCAGTGAGACTCACATCATCAGATGAGAAGTACTGGTCGATAATTTCATACGCCAGCTTATAGATATCTTCATTTTCATGATTCTGAAGTTGCTCAATTTTTTCCAGTCCTGCATTGGGGGAGAGATGGATTCATTAACACACCGGTTTTTAAAATCAGGAAGCTCAAGAAAGGGAAAAAAAAAAAAAAAAAAAAAGAGAAAAAAAACCCACCTCCACATTCCTCAATGAGATTAGCGACCGTCTCAGCCTCGTCGTCAGCCATCTTTAGGATGTTGCTCAGGCCGTCCAGAACCACCTGCACTACCTGCGCGTCTTTGACTGTCAGGAGGTTGCAGAACGGTGGGATCACTTGCTGCTGGATTAAATACGCCACCTGGTGGACAGACAATGATAGTTCGACATTTGACATCAATTTGCACCAGTGTGCCAAGAGAAAGACTTGAAATGCCACAGTGGGCAGGGTCATCATGTTCAGTGAAGGGATTTAACCCAACCCACTGCTCAAACTAACATCAAGGGTACAGACATCAATCTGCCAACCTACACAGGCCAGCGTGGACTTTGGCTTGACCTGATCAGTCTACTCCTTGCTTTTAGCAAGCAACCACACTCTTTGTTTTTCCAATAATGTTAGCATGCCATATGGGGGTTGGGCAGCCACTTGGTCCCCTCCCCCCACTTGTGAGTTCAGAATTCTTTTTAGGCAATTGATGAAATTAGCTATAGCCTGCAGCAAAACAACATCACAGCAAATGAGACTGCAGGATCTCACCTGGTCCTTTCTTCCACTTATCGTCAGGTTGCTAATGGCCCAGGCAGCCTCCTTCTGGGTGCCAAAGTCTCCCTGGAGGTGGGGGATGTAGCGTTTAGCTTACAGTACTGTACTATAATGTGCTTCCACAGCATGAAGCGTGTCAGCATAAAGATGTAGGGGTTGAAGTAGTGAGTAAAATTATCTTGGAACTCACCTTGTCCAAGAGGTGGATGATCAAAGGCACCAGGTTGGCTTCAATGACGGCCTGCACCTGCTGCTGGTTTCCTGCCGTGATGTTTGACAGGAACCACACTGCCTCCTACAGGTGACACACACACAAACAGCACTTAGAATTTGAGAAAATAGCAATGGGTACAGCAGGCTAGACCCTGGCATTTACCTTGTTGATCTTCTCCTTGGGGTGGGTAAGGAGAGCGGGGAAATGGGCCAGAGCTTCACAGTTCAGGACCACCTGGGTCTGCTCATCTGTGCCTGTCACGATGTTCCCCACGGCCCTCAGTGCTGCCGTCTGCAAATGACCAGCAGGGGTCAGTATGCCAGGCTGAACATGGATGTGGCAGGGATTCCAAACACTCATACTGTGAGACCGCTGCTCTATGCGAGGAAGCACCTCTCTGTAAGCCTACCCATGAGCCTCACAATCAATAAACCATCAAGGACAAACGCATTTAGGCCAAGTGCGGGGGGGTTGATTGATAGCCCCTGTCCCGGTTCCCAAAGGCTGGGGGTCTCAGGTTTCCTGTTTGGCTCTGTCTGCAAAGGTCGTTGGAGGTCAGTGCCCTGTGAATCTGGCAGCAGCACTGCAACTGCAGCTGGTGGGCAGCCTAGCTCTATGCAGTCAGGACCCCTTCTCACAGTACCAGATCACATGGACACACTCCAGGGCAAAAAAAAAAAAAAAAGACCCAACCAGCTCCAGCCTTCTTGAAAGTCAGGTGACCACAATTAGCAGATGTGCTGCCCCCCCCCCCCCCACTTCTTAAAACGCTTTCAATATGTACATCTAATACACGCCTAAACCTATAGTAGGCAGGCACAGGAGGAATCCAGAGATAAAGGCGTGACACGATGTGACACCAGTCTGGTATAGGAGCCAGGAAGTCGCTCCCAAGCAAAGTGACTAACCATGTGGATGCAGTGACAATGGCTGGCCGGACGAACCAATCAGAGAGAAGGGAACATCCAGTTCTACTGGAACACAACAGCTACCTCCACCCGGCAAAAGGCTAAACAACCGATTAGCGGGTGGGTTGTAATTTATGCAACACTAAGCTTTAGCCAAATACAGGAATGTTCTGGGGGGAAAACTGTTTCCTCGACCTAAGACACAAGAAGCAGTCAGTCATTGTGACCCAATCAAAAGTAAGCTTATAAAAACACCACCTTTACGTGAAAAGGTAAGAGGAAAATTACAATTCGGTTGTACAAATTTACAAAGAAGACGCACAGAGGTAAAGGATGTCAGCTGCCAGACGCAGGAACGGGAGCCTGAACTACCCACCTGAACTTTGACCTCCTGGTGGCTCAGAAGAGGCACAAGGTGCGGCACGATACCAGAGTCGATCACCATCTGAATCTGCTCGTTTCCAGCATCCGTCAGGTAGGACAGGGCCCACACAGTGTCCACCAGGATCTGCGGCAAGACGCATTGTCAGTCAAAGCAGCGGACCTTCCAGATAGCAAGAGGCAAGATCTTCCAATACATCTGGAGAAGATGCTCAATATGATCTATGCTACTCATGCTCATATTTCACAAAAGCAGCAGGAATTACATTCTACTTCAATACCCACCCAGAACAATGCCTGCACACACTGACACTGCAGAGGAATCAATGAAGCCCATCAGTACTCACATTAACGTCCGTGTGGTGAATCAGGACACAGAGGGCTGGCAGGATCTGTTGGAGAGTAGTGTAAACCAGGGGGAAAATGCAGGGTCTGGTATATCCTCACCCAGATCTGTTTAGTCAATTTAACTGGTGAACATAAGACTCCAGTGTGATTCTAAATGACTGCTCAGAATGGAGGACCTAGCCACCAGTGTTCAGGTTTCTATACTGGTCTCAGATGTTCGGGAAGCTACCTCCTGGATTGTCTCCATGGGTGGAGGCGGGTCCTTGTGACGGCACAGGTTCACCATGACCCAGGTCACATTTCGCAGGAACGTGATTGGAATGGAAGGACTGATGAAGGACAGGAGCGGCTTGACCACACCCAGGCTTATCACATAGTCCCTGCACTGAGGGCCATCACCTGGAGGAACATTTACAAAGCAGCTATAGGCAGCCGAATGCTGTAACTCTGCCTGTCGATGGCAGTAGGGTGGAAGTGGCCGGCTGACCAACCACATGACCCCCAAAGTGGGCGTCACTCACCGATGATGTTGCCCAGCGCCCAGACGGCCTGCTCGCACACATTCTGGTGGGGGGACTGCAACAGTCCCAGAAATAGGGGGACGGCATCTGAGGATAGAATGGAAACATTCTTAGTGTCCAGAGAGAGATTTAGGGCCGCAAGTGAGGTCAATCAGAGAGACCAAGGAAGATGACAACATACTGGACTGCACGACAGCCTGCGTCTGCTCCGAGGTTCCGGATGCGATGTTGGTCAAAGCCCAGGCTGCCTCAAACTGCAACGATGGGCTAACCAGGAACAAAACACACCGTGTCAAATGACAGGGGTCGCTAAAATTCATCCGTTCCCCCCAGAAAACACCCAGTAAACCCTCAAACATACACTACCAAAAGACCCTAAATGTTTTTTAGTCTTCTAGATCTAGTCGCTCTCAAAATAGAGCTACACAGACCTAAGAATGGAACAAACAACCAATGGACAAACTTAGGACAGTTTGTTGTGAAGTGCTCCCACGGTCCAAATAGTGCTTACTTGTCATCTCGGTCCAGGCAGTGGACCAATATGGGTAGAATCCCAGACTTGATCAGGTCGTCGATGGGCGGATTGCGGTCACTGGACAGCAGCTTCCTGTGAAGGGCAGAAGCGCGAGACACAGGATCCTCTAAACCATCAGCTACCCACCATCCAAAGAGCCACTCGCA